>CM029015.1:178246069-178846069 GCA_016801055.1 Panax notoginseng
CCTCGTCGCTTTAAAAGCCGTGGCTAAGAATATCTAAGCTGGAAATTATGGTAACATCCCCAGGAGGGTCCATAAGTAGAAAAAATAGATATATCTTTTGGTGCGCAAGGACAAACTCAAAGATCCAATCAAAACTTGTCTATTAAAGGAGAAATTATTCTCCTTTTAAGGCAAAATCCTCAAATCCTCTAAAAAAGGAGAAGTCAGACGTCCCTTAGGGGACTCATTGGAAAATATTTCAAACTTTTGACAGCACAGAAGAAAATTGTTCATCTCCTTCCACCAGCCAATCTAAGTGGAAAGGGCTTCAATACAAGCAAGAAGTGTGCTTACCATCATGGAGCTCCAGGTCACGACACCCAAGATTGTTTGGTCTTCAAGCATAAGATCCAGGATTTAATAGACAGTTGTGAGATCGTGGTGACAAAGTCCGAGCAACCACATCTTCAAGATAACCCTCTCCTTCAACATAAGGAAGAGGATGTTAACATGATCAACAAAGGGAGTGGAGAGAGCTCCAATTACCTCAGATATGTGGGTGGTTCTCCCCAAACCAGTAAAAATAATTCTGATAAATGGGATTATTCAGAGTTCTGGTTTATGATAGAACGAAAATTGAAGTCTATCGATGAATAAGTCAATCAACTGGCAGAACTGGTGATACATCAGCACCAAGTCACACGGTAGTTATTTAATCAGGAGCATGCAAGTCTCCTCTCCCCTGTGTCAAAAAATCAACCACAAGCCCAAGAGAATGAAACCTTAGAGGAAAAGCTTGCAAGAAAAGCAAGATCCCAAGCACGTCGGGACTTTGCTAACCAAAAGGAGTTCACCCATTTGTGCCAACCGATGGAAGAAATCTTGCAGATGCTGATCAATGAAAGAAAAATCACAGCATTGCTACCCCTAGTCAATCCACGTTCAAAGAGATTTGATGCTACCGGGGTCTTTCAATACCATTCCAATACTCGTGGTCACGGCACTGAAAGTTGTTGGGCACTTCGTCATTTCATCCAAATTATAATTGACAGCGGTGACCTGCAAATGGTAGACAATGACACAGTATTACCTAAGAGTGGGAAGACATTTTCTCTAGGAGCGCAAAGATGGAAGGAAGTTATAGCAGCAATATCCTCTAAGGGAGACTTGTCTGCAACACCCCTTATAATTCAAGCAATCAAGTTCAAAAGAGTTGAAAACCCTTTGAAGGTGGCTGCACCGAAACCACTGGTATTGTCATTCAAGCTGCAGTATCCTATCACCAGCCTGAAGAAAGTCCCATGGAACTATGAAGAGGTTGAAGGATCAACATCAAATACAACTATTGTCAGTTTCCAAGCCCTTGAGGTGAGCATGTAACGATCGAGAAATTTATAATTTAATTTAAATATTTATTGAATTAAATAAATATTTTAAATTATTTATTTATTAAGAAAAATAAATAATTGATGAATTGTGGTGAATTAATTTAGTAATTAAATTGATTATTGATAATTAAATTAAATCAATTGCTTAATATTTAAGGAAATAATTAAATTAAGTGAATTGTTTAATATTAAATGAATAAATTAAATAAAATGATGTGTCTAATTTATTAATTAAATTGGATATATAATTATTTATTAATTATAAGTATAATGATAATAAGAATTTTATTATTATTATATAAGTTATTTAAATTAACTAAACTAAGTTATTTAAATTAATCAACTAAAGGTGTGACATGAAAACTATATAGTATGAATAATATAAAAATAAATTAGTTTAGGGAAATATGTAGTAGCCAAACAAGGCCTTGTGGACCTTGGCTTATTCTAACTGACGCGAGCCTTTTTGTGTTTTTACCTGACGTTAGTGGGAGTCAGTTTATTATAATTCCTACGCGTCTATTGTTCTAAGGCTAGGTTTATTTAATATCTTTATCCTTTGATTATGGGTAGTTGGATGTCATGTTTTGGATAATGAACACCAAATTCGGTGGAAATGAAGTACCCGAATTTGGAGATGTCACAGGTTAGTATCAGAGCTTTAGGTTATGAACCTTAGGTGGGGAAACCTTAGGAAGTAGCCTTTAAGGAAATAGAAAACATAGAGGTGTTTAACTCTTATCAGGTTTTAAGGAATGGATTAAGGCATCCATTGAAGCTAAATAATAAAAGACATTATGTGCTATGTGTTAATAACTTATGTGCTCGCGAGTATCGATAATGTTAAGTAAAACTTAAAATATTTTGTTGTCAGGATGTCTAACGAAGGAGGATCCAGTCCAGCTAGGGAGGTGATACCTCAGTTGTGACGCCCCCAAAATTAGGTATACATCACCCATCTTGAGTCACCAGATACATGGTACAGAATTCAAATACAACTTAATAATACAACTGTCGTGTACAATATGACAAAACATAAACTATGAGTTTGAATACAAATATTGTCTTCTAGAGAGTATCCATACTCAAAAGGAGTCCTCATTACAATTAATATCACACTATTGCATAGAATAGTGAGGACTACTAATGCTATCATCTGGTCCATCACTCCGTTTTCTGACTCGTCCCAACTATATTCTCATTTTCTGAAGAGAACAGTGAAAGAAAGGATGAGCTCAACTAGCCCAGTAAGAAATATTATGACTAAGATAATGCAAAATAAATTATCATTAGTCTTCAACAATGTTAAACTGATAAAATATAATAGACATCAAGTTTAACTGCAGCGGATCAAGCAAACCATTAAAAGAGTCAAGTAGAGAATAAAATCTACTATCTTTTATGATTTAAAAGGTTTTTCATGACTTTTATCGCTGGGACTCAGCTTAATAAATAATCCACATCATCGAATCACCCCTGCACTACGGCCAAGGATATTCTTTAGTATCATGACCACGAATTATCCGTGCACTACGGCTAAAGATAATCATGTTTTCATCAACGGTCCTGATCATGCCATAAAACAATTCATCTTTGCACTACGGCCAAAGAGAATCTATAGCCATAATCATACCAAAAACTGTCCATCAATGCACTACGGGTCAATGAAGACTTTTTTCACATCATTTATAACATTACGGTCATGATTACACCAAATAATTCCTGGTCATAATCATACCAAGTCCATCTATGCACTACAGGTCATAGATGACTTTCAACAAAATATAAACATGAGGATGATGACAATGATATAAGAATTCAATAAAACAAGTTCAAGAATTAATTTATCCAGGAACCAACAACGTCCAAATTGTCAACATGATACTGCTTTGTAGAGTAAAATTCAAAAATACTCAGAAGAATATTTTCATGAAAAGATACTGGATGAAGCGCAAATATCAAGGATATTCCACTAATTTCATGGAGTATAGAAGTCAAAGTTTTAACCAACTGAGTATAATAAAAAAATGGAATAACAAAAGAAATTACCATGCATGCGATAGACCGCACAGACAGGTTATTCCAACAGAAAAATAAATAGTGGAACCAGGTCATGCGTAAATGCACCGACAGGATATTTTGACAGAATAATAAATAATGGAACCAGGTCTGGCGTAAACACATAGACAGGATATTCCGACAGAATAATAAATAATGGAATCAGGTCCTGCATAAAGCACAGACAGGATATTTCGACATAATAATAAATAATGGAACCAGGTCCGGCGTAAACGCACAAACAGGATATTCCGACAAAATAATAAATAATGTAATAACAAAAGAATTTCACCAAGTATAGGGTAGCCCGCATATACAGGTTATTCTAACAGAATAATAAAGAGTGGAATAACAAAAGTTCTCTTCATGAATAAGAAAGAAAGAATACCCTTTACGAGTACAACAAATAATATCCCTTACCGTAAAAGAAACTTGATATCGGAGTAGTGAAGTAGCAGAATACTTGTCTTTTCTCTCTCTATAATTTCTCTCTCTAGAGTTTCAGTGAATTCGTAAGAAAATAATGAAGGAATGAGCTTCTATTTATAGAAAAATGGACTGCATAGTAACTAACTCATGAACGGTCTAGATTGATTTACTTTAATCTGACAGTCCATATTTAAAGTAAAATCTTTTAAATAAAATATAATATATTCTATTTATAATCTAATAAAACGAATAACTTTATAAAAGATATTACTATACAAATACTATGCAGGCACTATACAAATACTATGCATAATAAAATATAATATATTCTAATTATTGTCTAATAAAATAGATAACTTTATAAAAGTGTTCTGTTTTATATAAAAAGATTTTACTATTAGCCTAATAAAACGAATAACTTAATAAAAGTATTCTGTTTTATATAAAAAGTTTTTCTGTTTTATTACATAAATAATACCAATAAAATAAAACTGAGTGACTTATCACATAAGCATCAATAATCAATACCATGTGCTACTATGCAACCACACGTATTACTGTACTTTTACTACCGAGTAGTTCAACAGTATTAACGGTAAAACTTCCGCCGTTATTTTCATAAAATATTTTTGTCGTTTTCTCAATCCGACAATAATTCCGTTGTGGGGTCCACCAATAATTGTGTCGTCGTACGAATATTTTTCGACAAAAATAATATTTCCCGACCAATCGAATATTATATAACCACTTGCTTACTTTGTAAAATTTGTAAATACTACCTACAACTATAACATTATCTCAAATTCACGCCATAATATTTAAAAAAATATTTCAAAAAAATTAAATCTTTATTCATAAAATCTGGGGTTTCACATCAGTTACCTAGAGACGATGAACCCCGGATATTCATGTAGTGCGGGAACAGTTGATCCAGGAGGATGAGCCTGTGACCGATCCTGAGGAGTTTCCACCAAACTCCGTACCGGCTGAGATGTATGATGCGTTGTACAAACGTAACATAGAGTTACAGGATGATGTAGAGGAACTGAAGGAGATGGTTGAGATGCATCACGCTTTGATGGAGTAGAAGGATGCAGAGATTCAGGAACTTAACTCAAAACTTGGAAACACAGAGTGGGACCTAGTTCATACTAAGGGTCAGCATGAAGATCTGTTGGCAGTGAACGAGAAAATAAAGACGGACATGTAGAAGATAACAGATGACTTCAAAGAGGAATCTGTTAAGCGTGCAAGAGCAGAGGATGCTTGGAGGAAGGTAACTCAACGTGCGGACCGTGCTGAGGATAAGATCCAAGTGAAGAAAGCCAAGATGAAAGAGATGGATTATGCTTTTAATTATGCGATTGATAGGGCCCAGTATCGAGTTCGTTATTACCCACCTCAGTTTGAAGACTCGTCGTGGTTCGTGATGGATCGCAAAACGGCTTATCGTATCATGGAGGAGGAACGTCGAGAAGCCATACGACATCTTAATATGAGTAGATAGAAAATAGGAGTGATAATAATCTATGGTTAATTATGTGAATAAATGAACTGTGAATCCCTTATTTTGAGATAAATAAAGGGATAGTATGAATATGTAATCCTGAAACTGGTTTAGTTAAGAAAAGTGGATCCTTATAGCAGATATGCTATCTTTAGTATGTTTTTAAACATTATGAATGAATAAAATATTAGAGTTTATTTGAAATATTATGTGATATAGCTTTAATCTTGGAATGTTTAAGTTAAACTTCAAATACCCAAGAAGTGGAGTGATGAACTAATAAGCGTATATTTTAACAGAGAATGCCTCCTAAAAGAAGACAACCACGCCAACAACCACCTCCTGAAGGGTCTACTAATAATAAAAACGAAGCCAACGCTAATCCGGTTCAGCAGTTGGTAGCTCTATTGACTGGTGCACTTGCGAATCAACCGCAAGCTCAAGCTACGACTTTCAAGGAATTCAAAGCGGTTGGACTGCCAGAATTTTAAAGGTCTATGAATCCAGTGGAAGCCCAAACCTGGATCATGGAAATGGAGAAGGTGTTCAATGTTGCAAGAGTTAATAAAGATCAAAAGACTGCGTTCGCAACGTTCATGCTAAAGTCTGAAGCTAGCTACTGGTGGCAAGCAAATAAGGTTCGTGGAGGACAAGGAGTGATAGTGTGGGAGAGATTTAAGGATATGTTCTTTGAAATGTACTTTCCAGCGAGTTCTCAAAATCAGTTGGAAGTGCAATTTCTAGAGCTTAAGCAAGGAACTATGATGGTGCCAGAATATGCTGCAAAGTTTAACGAGTTGGCAAGGTTTGCCACTTATCAAGTCAATACGGATGAGCGTAAAGCGAGAAGGTTCGAACAAGGATTGAAACCCTGGATGTATAGTAAGGTTTCAATGTTTTAGTTGAATACATTTGCTGCTGTACTGGAAAAAGCAATCATTGCAGAAGGTGGAAGCGATGCCTTGACCAAGTACAATCAAGAACAAAAGAAAAGGAAAAATGATAGTGAAAATAAGGCTAGTGAAAGTAATGTTGGAAGCAACAATCAGAAGAGGAAGTGGAACGAGAATTCGACTATAGGAGGACAACAAGGAAGTCAGCAGTTCCCGGGATATTCATGTAGTGTGGGAACAGTTTAAAGCTTGTGCTACGTGTGAAAAGAATCATACTGGGGTATATTTGAAGGGAAAGTGGGTGTGTTTCAACTGTGATCAAGAGGGACACATTGCACCGAACTATTTTAGCCCAAAGAAAGGAGCATGTTTTATCTGCGGTTTGAAGGATCACATGGCTCGTGATTGTCCTAAAAAGCCAGCGGGAAGTGCAAGTGGAGGAAAGGGAAACAACAACGGTGGTGGTGCATTGACTATCACTGGACCAGCTCAGACAAGCCGACCTATTGCGAGAACTTTCAATATGACCGTGCAGGATGCGGTTCAGTCTAAGGATGTGGTGTCAGGTATCATTTCGAATAATGGAATTAATGCTTATGTACTATTTGATTCGGGTGCTACTTGTTCATTTATATCCGATGAATTTGTTCAGAACTTAGAATTGCCTCAGGAAGAATTAGATTATCCTTTGAGCATAGAGATTGCAAATAAGGAAGTGATTCCTGTTAGGTTCATATATAAGAATTATAGAGTGGTTATAAAGGGTCAAGAGTTGAGGGTAGACTTGATACCAATTAAAATCTGTGAGTTTGATGTTATATTGGGAATGGATTGGTTATTCAATTACGGAGTAGTAATTGATTGCCAAAGAAAATGTGTTAACCTTATGACTCCGTCAAAGGTTGTGTTCTTTGGCAGCAAGTCACCTCGACAAGCAAGTTGTCCGACGATGATGCAAGCTAAGAAATTGTTGACACAAGGATATGTAGGATACTTAGCATACATAGTCGATACACAGCAGAAGAGTGCGAAGTTAGAAGAAATACCGATCATAAGAGATTTTGCAGACGTATTTCCAGACGATTTGCCGGGTCTTCCGCCGGATCGACAAATTGAGTTTGTAATTGATTTAGTACCAAGAACATTCCCGATATCTAAAGTACCATACAGAATGGCCCCGGTAGAGATGAAAGAGCTGATGGTGCAACTGTAAGAATTGCTCGACAAGAAGTATATTCAGCCGAGTGTATCGCCATGGGGAGCGCCAGTGTTATTTGTTAAGAAGAAAGATGGATCAGTGCGGCTTTGAATTGATTATAGAGAATTGAATAAGGTCACGATTAAAAATAAGTATCTGTTACCAAGAATCGATGACCTGTTTGATCAATTGAAGGGTGCGAGGTATTTTTCAAAGATAGACTTGAGGAGTGGTTATCATCAGCTGAAGGTGAGGCTAGAAGACGTACCGAAAATGGCATTCAGAACTCGGTATGATCATTACGAGTTTCTGGTTATGTCATTTGGCTTAACCAATACACCTGCAGCGTTCATGGATTTGATGAACAGGGTATTTAAACCATTCTTAGATAAATTTGTGGTGGTGTTTATTGATGATATATTGGTATATTCTAAAACCAAGGAGGAACATGTTGAACACTTAAGAGTGACGTTAGAAACGTTGAGAAAAGAGAAGTTGTACGCTATGTTCTCAAAATGTGAATTTTGGTTGGAACGTGTACGGTTTCTCGGGCACGTTATTGTTAAAGACAGAATTTCGATAGATCCATCAAAAGTTGAAGCTGTAGTAAACTGGGATCAGCCGAAGACACCGTCAGAGATAAGGAGTTTCTTAGGATTAGCAGGTTACTACAGGTTTTTATTCAAGACTTTTCCAAGATCGCGACTCCGTTGACGAATTTAACTAGGAAAGTGGTTAAGTTTGTTTGGACAGAGAAGTGTGAGGAAAGTTTTCAAGAATTGAAGAAGAAGTTGAGTTCAGCACCTGTGTTGTCATTGCCTGATGATACAGGAAATTTTGTGGTGTATAGTAACGCATCACATAAAGGACTAGGATGTATGCTTATATAAAACGACAGAGTTATTGCGTATGCATTACGACAATTGAAAGATTACGAGAAAGGGTATCCGACTCATAACTTAGAGTTGGTTGCGGTGGTGTTTGCCCTGAAGATTTGGAGACATTATCTTTATGGAGAGAAGTGTGAGATATATACTGACTATAAAAGTCTGAAGTATATCTTTACACAAAAGGACTTGAATATGCGACAAAGAAGATGGTTGGAACTGATCAAAGACTATGACTGCGAGATTTTCTATCATCCCGGAAAGGCGAATGTTGTTGCTGATGCTTTAAGCAGGAAGGGATGAGAGAAGTTAATGATGTTGACAGCTCAGGAGAAGTTAGTATCGAAAATGTCTAAGATGGAGTTAGAAATTAAATATCCGACAGAATCCGACGAAAAAATTATTCTAGATAGGAAACGATTCAAAGTTGGTAGATAAAGTGAAGAATGCACAACTTCAGGATGAAGACTGCGAAAAGATAAAACAAAAAGTATCTGAAGGGGAGGAAAGCAAATTCAAAATCGATTCGGAAGGGTTACTTCGATTTGAAGGGAGAATTTGGGTTCCGCCAGTAACGGAAGTTAAAGAGGAGATTCTTAGTGAAGCTCATAACTCAAGATATTCGATTCACCCTAGAAGTAAAATATACCAGGATCTTAGACATCATTTTTGGTGGCCGAATATGAAAAAGGATGTGGCCGAGTGTGTGGCGAAATGTTTAACGTGTCAGAAAGTTAAAGTTGAACATCAAAGGCCAAGCAGATTATTGCAACCGTTAGAGATACCGGAGTAGAAGTAGGAGCATATAACAATGGACTTTATGGTAGGTCTTCCAACGACCCAACAAGGTTACAATGCCATCTGGGTGATTGTTGATCGATTGACGAAGTCGGCACACTTTTTACCAATCAAGATTAGATTTAACCTAGATCGATTGGTGAACTGTACGTGAAGGAAATTATTTCAAGACACGGTGTACCTGTGTCCATTGTGTCGGACAGAGATCCATGTTTCACATCAAATTTCTGGAAACGATTACAAGAATGTTTGGGAACACAACTGAGAATGAGCACAGCGTACCATCCTCAAATCGACGGACAAAGTGAGAACTATCCAAACACTAGAATATATGCTTAGAGTATGTATAATGGATTTCAAAGGAAATTGGGATGACCATCTGCCATTGGTGGAATTTGCTTATTATAATAGTTATCACGCGAGTATTGGCATGCCGCCTTACGAAGCGTTATACGGCAAAAAATGTAGAACTCCGTTATGCTGGGATGAGGTAAGAGAACGTCAGCTATTGGGTCCAGAATTGGTACAGCAGACCGTCGAGATCATCAAAGTGATTCGAGCGAGATTAATAGCTGCACAAAATAGACAGAAGAAATATGCCGATCAACACCGACAAAATCGGGAATTCGATGTTGGTAGTTATGTTTTCTTAAAAGTATCTCCCTGGAAGGGGAAAATTCGATTTGGCAAGAAGGGGAAATTGAGCCCTAGATTTATAGGACCTTTCGAAGTGCTTCGAAGAGTTGGTGAAGTGGCATACGAGGTAGCTTTACCTCTAGAATTGGTGCATATCCATAATATTTTCCATGTCTCGGTATTAAGGCCATATAAACCTGATTATAAGCATGTTATAGAATATGAGCCCTTACAGTTTGAGAAAGACTTAACGTATGAAGAAGTCCCTGTTCAAATTGTTGACAGAAAAGAGTAAGTACTGAGGAATAAAGTGATACCTTCTGTTAAGGTAATCTGGAGGAATCACAATGCTGAGGAAGCTACGTGAAAACTTGAAAGTGTTATGATGAAGAATTATCCTCAGTTGTTTGCTTGATTTTGTATAGTGATTCTGGGGACATAATCTTGCTAAGGAGGGAAGAATGTAATGAATAAATTTTTTGAGTTGTGATTCTGGGGACAGAATCCTTTTAAGGAGGGAAGGATGTAACGATAGAGAAATTTGTAATTTAATTTAAATGTTTATTGAATTAAATAAATATTTTAAATAAATTTATTTATTAAGAAAAATAAATAATTGATGAATTGTAGTGAATTAATTTAGTAACTAAATTGATTATTGATAATTAAATTAAATCAATTGCTTAATATTTA
Organism: Panax notoginseng; assembly: GCA_016801055.1. Lineage (NCBI taxonomy): Eukaryota > Viridiplantae > Streptophyta > Magnoliopsida > Apiales > Araliaceae > Panax > Panax notoginseng. The sequence continues at coordinate 178,256,536 of CM029015.1, forward strand.
AGGAAATAATTAAATTAAGTGAATTGTTTAATATTAAATGAATAAATTAAATAAAGTGATGTGTCTAATTTATTAATTAAATTGGATATATAATTATTTATTAATTATAAGTATAATGATAATAAGAATTTTATTATTATTATATAAGTTATTTTAATTAACTAAACTAAGTTATTTAAATTAATCAACTAAAGGTGTGACATGAAAACTATATAGTATAAATAATATAAAAATAAATTAGTTTAGGGAAATATGTGGTAGCCAAACAAGGCCTTGTGGCCCTTGGCTTATTCTGACTGACGCGAGCCTTTTTGTGTTTTTACCTGACGTTAGTGGGAGTCAGTTTATTATAATTCTTACGCATCTATTGTTCTAAGGCTAAGTTCAGTGAGAAGGAGAAATAACAGAGAGTGTTGAGAGAAAGCTTGGAAGAGAGAATCACAGTGATATCAAGTGGAAGAGAAGGGTTTGCTAATTGGTTTGCTAATCAAGGTATAAACTATATATATATATATATTATGTGATTGGAAATCACGTGAATTGTGATAGATATATGTTCACATAGGTTTGCAAAACTCTGTTAATCATCATGTATGCTTGTTATTTGTTATCAAATTCGTGTAAAATTGAGTGTAGGAAGAAAATGAAATAACAGTGTTTATGTTCTTATTATATGCCTTAGAAAGTACAAAAATTGATGCTCTATATGTGTAATAATCTGTAGTTTGTTATTGGATTATGTTAATATGTTAAGAAACGAAAACAACGAAGTTTAAATCATGTCAATTGATTAAGAAACGAGTTTGTGGCAATCAAATTCGTTAAAAGTGTAAAAATGAAGAAAATTTGGAAAAACTATGGTTTTGATTCCTCAAAATGGTGTGTATATAATGTTTTGTATATAGAATGGTGTTTAGCATGTATAACTATAGTATGTCAAAGTTTTAGATGTTGAATTTAGGAGAAATTCTGTTGAATTGGGATTTTTGGCTTTTAACAGAGTAGTAGTTCGCGTATATAAAAACTGAGTCTGGTGCATCGCGCGGGTGCGCTACCTGGAGCGCGGTTGGCGCGCGGCGTCGAGCAGGCGCGCGATCGCCTAGTGTATTACTCGCGCGGCCGCGCGAGTAGCCAGTCACAGACAGTGAAGTTTGCTTAATTGCAGGTCATGCGTAACGGACTTGGGTTAGTTTTGCATGCATGTAAAGGATGTTAAAACATAAAGTGGACTACAATAACAGATTGTAATGTGTTGTAATGCAAAGTGTAAAAGAGTTTTAAGTGATTATTAATTAAGTTATCTAATGAAACTAAAAGTGATGTTTTCAATGGTTAGAGATGAACAGTTAGGTTATGTTGGATCGTAATGAGATTTCAGATTCGTTAAGTATGTTAACCAACATGGTTAGATGCTAAGTTAAGGTTATAACCTAAATGATGGGTTAAACCCATAAAGCTAATATACATACAATTAATTGTTGTTGCGATTTTAATGATATATGTAGGGTAATTGGAGATTATTTTACGTTTGTGTAGCTTACAATCAAGGCAAGTTCTCTAATTCTATTTTCATAATTGTGCAAGTTTCTAAATCTTAACTCTTACATTGAGCAAGCTTTCTAACTTCATTCTTTTATTAATGAATGCAAGTTCTTAAATTCTATCCAGCAATATTATTGATTCTGTTCTTATATACGATTGATTAAGCTCTTGTAATCTAATTCGTTACATCAAGCAAGTTCATTTTTCTAATTATTATTCAAAGCACATATTGTTCTAATACATCGATTCAGATAAGATTGTTCTAACTCTTTTGAACATAGTACTTTGCATGTGTATCATGTTTATTCTGTTATATATTGTTAATATCTGATCTTTGACTTTAATAGCCTTGTTCAGTTATACATTCTTGTATTAAACCTTTATTGATGGAAATTGACCAAGTGTTCTAAAATTCTAGAAACACTGATAAGCTAGTTCCAAACTAAATTTTCTTTAGTGCGAAAATTCTAAATTCAAACTGAGACGAACAACCCTAACATAGGGGATTTTTGTACGTGTAACGTTTAGATGTTTGTGCACAATACATGGTACAAAGGGCTGATCCCCCTGAGTACGTTAAGAAGAGTCTGTATAGTCTAATGACTGTTAAGGTTAAGGTAATAATACCTAAACACCGTGGACATAGTTCGTGGTCATAAGACCCTCAGATATTAAAAGTTCGAACTTCTTTCTGTTTCTATTCGTAAAACAAGTTCATTATTGTACAACATTCGTTGTTCATTCTCATACGATTATTATTGCTATTCTTTATATCAGTGAGCAATTGTTTGCACACTCTTGCAATTAACAATGCAGCTAAAGTCGAAAAAGGTGATGAGCCATCTACTAGCAAGGGAAAGGGCAAGATGTCCAAGTGTTGAAGAATTAGTTAAAGTTTATTTAAATGCTTGAAGTTATAAGACTTGTTTTATTTTATTATGTTTTTCGCAAACTGATGTAATAAATTTAAGGTTAGATTACCTGGGATTGTGTTGAGATGATGTAACCCTTTAATGGGAGAGATTATTGTTTAAATTATTTAATGTCTTTATCCTTTGATTATGGGTAGTTACATGTAATGTTTTGGATAGTGAACACCAAATTCGGTGGAAATGAAGTACCCGAATTTAGGGGTGTCACGGAGCAACACTTACTATTAACCTATCAAGGCTCCAACATTGAAACCCAGAGTTTCTGCCGAAGTAATGTCGGCCAGTCAAGAAATGATATCCTTGGGTTTCCAACCTGGACAAGGGTTAGGAAAAAATCAGTAAGGAATCAAAAGACCAATTCAAATTCCCAGCCAGATAGGGTAGGTCGGATCAAGCTATTCCTCTTGATCAAGTCACAGGAACCCGCACAAACATACACCGGTTCCTTCATCTACAATTATATTACCTAAACCTACATATGCAAATTTTGTATGGCTTCTAAGGAAAATTCATGTTTCCGTGGCGAGTATGCTATTTCCTAAGCCCAGACCGATTAGAAAGGCGTAAACAAGACATAAAGAGACGGTTATAAAAGATGTACTTCCTGGTACATACTGAGGGTATGAACGAGGATATCCCAGATGATCACTGTTCTAAAGATCAAATCTAGATCCCTCACATCAATAAGGCTAAGGAGAACTAGTCAAAGAAAAACATTAACCCTGATGTGAACTAAGTCATGGTCATTATCGAAGAGGAGGAGGATGAAAACTGCCCCTTCATCATAGTTGTCCACCAGGAGTTGACCCTAGGCAATTGGAGCAGCACACCTTACTTTTGCCGAAAATGGGAGAAAATCCCTCTGCCCTGTAAATATCATTAATTGCTTACTTTTCTTGCATAGTATTAGCAGTTACTTTTGTCATGTCATGCTAACACTTTGTATGATCAAACATTTTTATATATTAAGTGAAAGCATTTTGTTTTTAGGACTCTAGAGTTAGGTTTGTCTAAACTTGCTGATGGAATGCCAATTCTTCACAATGACTGCAACTTTGATGTAAAGTTGGACTCCGGCTTGATGGAGATTGAGCAAGAGGACTATGAGGTGCCAAAAGATCAAACAATGGGTCGAAGATAAACCTAAACCAAACCTTGATAAAACCACCTCTGTCAACCTTAGAACCTCAGAAAATCCCAAACAAATCCAGATTGGCATGGACCTTATCCCAAGCCAAAGGAGTGACATGGGTGCTTTATTAACCCAGTTCTAGGATGTGTTTGCATGGTCTCATGAAGATATGATTAGTTTGTCAACTAATATCATCATTCATCGCCTACCCATTAAAGAAGGGTTCAAACCAGTCAAACAGAAGCTCAGGCGATTGAAACCTGAGTGGAGTTTAAAAGTCAAGGAAGAAATTGTGAAATAATTCAAAGCCGACATCATCATGGTATCAACATAACCTAAGTGGCTATCCAACATAGTTCTCGTACCTAAACCCAGAGGAAAGGTGCGAGTATACGTGGATTACAGGGATTTGAACAAAGCATGTCTCAAATACAACTTTTCGGTACCATTTATCCACATACTCATAGACAATACGGCTCAGTATGGCATGTACTCTTTTGTTGATTATTTTACTGGGTACCACCAGATCATGGTTGCTGAGGAAGACCGGGAGAAGACAGAATTCATCACTCCCTGGGGAACCTTTTGCTACTGACGGTTATCATCTGGCCTAATCAATGCCGGTGCTACCTATCAAGGAGCCATGATGGCTCTTTTCCATGATTTAATGCACAAAGAAATATAAGTCTGTGTGGATGACATCATTGTCAAATCCTGAAGGGAAGAAGACCACATAGACCATCTCAAAAAGATTTTCAACTGGTTGCGCAAATATAACTTGAAGCTAAATCCGGCCAAGTGTGCCTTCGGCGTCAAGTTAGGCAAGTTTCTAGGATTTCTAGTGAGCCACAAAGGGATTGAGCTGGATCCTGCCAAAATTCAAGCCATCACTGAGATGCTCGTGCCCCAGACAGAGAGGGAAATACGGGCATTTTTGGGAAGAATCGATTTCATAAGTAGATTCATCTCCCAACTCATAGCAACTTGTGAGCCCATCTTCAAGTTGTTAAGGAAAATCTCCTCCAATAAATGGAATGAAGAGTGTCAAAAAGCCTTCCTTTCCATTAAAGAGAAATTAGTCAAAGCTCAAGTCTTAGTACCTCCAAGAGATGACGTTTCCTTGTTTATGCACCTGTCAATCAATGATAATGCCATGGGTTGTATGCTGGGAAAAAAAGACGATAGAGGCAAAGAAAGAGCTATCTATTATCTCAGCAAGAGATTCAGTAGCAGCGAGCACAAGTACACCTTGATTGAAAAGACTTGTTGTGCATTAGCATGGGCTTCCATGAGATTACAACATTATCTCCATGGTCACACAACCCATCTCATACCCCGCATGGATCCTCTTAAGTACGTATTCAGCAAACCCATGTTGAATTATCGACTGTCAAAATGGCAGTTGATCCTCCAACAATTTGACATCATCTACGTGACCCAAAAGTCTATCAAAGGTCAAGGAATTGCAGATCAACTGGCCGCAGCACCATCAAGAGATTTCAAACCCTTGGAAACATATTTCCCCGATGAAGGGGTAATGACAATTCAACAAATCCATCTGGAGGATACAGTCCGATCATGGAAAATGTATTTTGATGGAGCTGTAAACATGGAATGTGCTAGAGCAGGGGCAATTCTGGTGTCTACTTTGGGAGAATAGTATCACGTTGATATCAAGTTATAGTTTGTCAGCACCAACAATACAGCTGAGTATGAAGGCTGTATAATAGGGTTGAAACTAGCCCAATCTATGGGTGTCAAACGGTTAACTATCTTTGGAGATTCCAAGTTGGTAATCAAACAAACCATTAAGGTCTATAACACCAAAGAATTGTATTTGTTGCCTTACCATCATCAAGTTATCAAGATGGCTTTGAAGTTTGAGGAAATATCCTTCCTCCACATTCCTCAGAACAGGAATGACTTTGCAGATGCATTAGCAACTCTGGCCTCCTTGATCAACATACCTGAAAAGGGAGGCATTCCAAATATCAAATTTATAAGTCGGAAGGCACCAACCTATGGAAATTACATCAGAGAAGTATCGAATGAACTGCCTCCCATCCAACACCCTTGGTACCATTGCCTCAAAGAGTATCTTCGAGATAGATCTACGCCCACTGGGATAAGTCAAGCTGAAAGAAAGCGGATCCATAGAATGGCCATGAAATTCTATCTAAGCGAAGACGCACTCTACAAAAGGGATGCGGGACTAGGCCTTCTAAGATGCCTAGACAAAGACTAAGCCCAGAGACTCATGGATGAAATCCATGGTGGAGTATGTGGCCCACACATGAGAGGTTCTTTACCTGTTAAAAAGATCTTAAGAACAAGGCATTACTGGATCTTTCTCAAAGCTGACTGTGATGATCACATTAGGAGATGTTATCAATACCAAATTCATGGATATGATATCCACACCCCTCCAAGGGAACTCCACAATATAAGTTCACCCTGTCCCATTTCAATGTGGGGAATGGACGTGATCTGGCCAATCGAGTCCAAAGCCAGCAATGGTCATCGGTTTATCTTCATCATGATCTACTGCTTCACCAAGTGGGTAGAAGCGGCATCCTTTCCCAGAGTTACCAATTAGGTGATCATTGCTTTCATTAGAAATAATGTCATTTATCAATATAGACAATCGGAGGTGATTGTATCAAACAATGCCAAAAACGTCCACAACCAAATGATGAAGGAATTATGCAGCAAATTCCACATCAAGCATCTCAACTCCGTCATCTATCGACCAAAGATGAATGGTACTATTGAAGCGGCTAATAAGAATATCAAAAAGATCGTGCAAAAGATGTCCGCCAATCACAAAGGATGGCCTAACTTGTTGTCTCTGACTCTATTAGCCTACAAAACGTCAATGCGCACTTCCACTGGGGTAACCCCTACTCATTAACCTATGGCATAGAAGCAGTGCTCCCCATAGAGGTAGAAATGGAATCCCTAAGAGTGTGAATAGATGCTCAAATGGAGGAAGACCAATGGTTGCAAGATCGATACCACCAATTATCTCTGATAGATGAAAGGAGGGCCACAACCATTTTCCATGGTCAATTATATCAATAGAGGATCGCTCGATCCGACAACAAGAAAGTTCGGCTACAGCAGTTCAAAGAAAATGACTTGGTCTTGAAAAAGGTCCTTGACAATCAAGATCAATTTAAAGGAAATTTCGCCATAAACTGGGATGGCCCTTTCATTGTTAATGAGGTATTGACAGGAGGAGACCTCAGAATGCAAGAAATGGATGGCGAAGAATTTCCCCAGCTTATCAACTCAGACACCGCAAAATGTATTATATCTAAAGTTACCTATAAACCAACATCTTGGTTCTAGATCATCAACCCATCAGTCAATTCAGGTTTTCAAAACCTTTCCAACCGCATCAGTTCTTACTCATGTACGAACTACGCAGAGCTAATCTCCCCTCATCAATGGGAGTACGTAGGTAGTCATTTATGGTGCGGTATAACCTCTGCGAAAAAGAAAATAAACCTTCACCACATACAACTTTCAAACCATCTAGCTCAAGCTAGAAATACTCAGATCTGATCTCCCCTAGACACGGGAGTACGTCGGTAACCTTCTATGGTGCAGTCTGACCACAAAAATAAAAAATATCCAAACCCCTTCAACTTTGTCAACCTTTCAAACCTTTTCACTCTAGGTTTGAACTACACAGACTTAATCTACCCTCGTCAATGGGAGTACGTAGACAACTATTTACTGTGCGGTCTCACCCCTGCGAAATCACAAAACCCTTTCAACAGTGATGTGATCATCCTTTCAACTTTCAACCTTTCAAACCAAACCATAGAGATGGAACTACCTGGTCTCTTTTCATCAATGGGAAACAACCAGTGACCATCTGTGGTGTGGTCAAACCACACCTCATTGGCTTAGATCACAGAGATGGAACTACCTAGTCTCCCATCACTAAAGGGAGAAAAATCGGCGACCATCTATGATGCGGTTGAATCCTCAAAGAGAAACACCAATCCACATAGATGGAACTACCTGGTCTCCCCTCATCAATGGGAGAAAACCGGCAACCATTTGTGGTACGGTCACCCTCAGAGAGGAAAGCCAAAATCTTATCCTCAAACCACAACCATACTCAAAAGCTAGTCCCAAAACACCAAACACTGGGAAACTCAAAGATCAACGATCCATTCTGAAAGATCCTGAGATATCTCAACGTCCATCCACCAAGGAGGAGTTCAGAATACATCAAGATTGCAAGTTTTGGAGAAAAGGAAACTATCAAGCAAATATCTAAAAGGGAAGTGAATCAAAATATATTTTCTTGCCATATAATATTGTTTGATATATACAATGTGTCCTATACATGACAAAAATGGCTAACCTAGACTATGCAGGAAAATTAAAGCTAATCTATAAACCCGTGGATAAGCGAACCATCAAGTCTAACATGGCTCCCTCTCAGTAGATAGAGGTGAATCTATGAGGTCCTGCCTCAGGGTGTCCATACGATCCAGGAGATCATTGGCCATCTGCATAGTGCTACTATGCTCATCAATGAATGCACTCATCTCTGCAATAATGTCAGCAGTATGAGATTTAAGTGCAATAATATCTGTAGTGGCAGCATCTCGGGTAACTAGAGCCTCATCCCTCTCAACAACAGCGGTATCCCTGCTAGCTAGGACATCATCCCTCTCAACAAAAATGGCATCTCTATCAAAAAGAGTTGTCAACATCAAGGCCCTAACCTGATCCCTCTCAAACGTCATCAGATGTAACCTCTACTCCAAATACTCTATAGAAGGTGGAACCATAGCAGTGGGAATACTGGGGGAATCAACCAAAGCTGCTGACAAACTAGCAAATAACTCATCCTCGATGGGAGAATCAGGGTCCTCCATAGGCTCCCGATCATCAGAATCAATACCCGGTTCTGAGGAAATAACCCTAATCGATGTAATCTCTGCCTTCAGTCATGCAAAATACTCTAAAGAGCGACCTGGATGACTAGTCAAAAAGTCAGCCCTCTCTCGACGAGTCCAACAGTCATAAATCCTTGTCAAGTCCTCCTCTGACAGAAGCCGAGATGACAATCGCTGACCCACTACCCCGTCAAAGGGATGAATATCCTGAAACTGGTCAAACTGTCCCGTGACAGCCAATGGATGATATATGGGTACCCCCTAAAACTAGCCAAGGGAAGATAGTCCATGCCGATTGTATGAGTGATAAAGCTATAGGGAGAGTTGAGCCCTGAACATGGAAAAATAGCAAATGGGTCCTCCATCCCTAACAAGAAAGCCAACCAGGATGTTGCGTCTGTACACTCAGCCGGCTGAAAGGAATAGGACATGGCTATCTCATTGGAAAAATAATATCCATGACGTTTGAAGGTGCCAATCGGTCTCAAGTGTGTTATAAACCACATGTACAATAACACGACACTGCCTCTGAAAATCCCCACTAAATGGGTATGGCAAAACGTGGTCGACCTCAAGGTCTCTGCCAAAATCATCCGTAAGATAGTGTGACCCTCCCTGAGAGCACGGACTACCATAATCACGTCGATATCTAGACGGTCTATGTACAATGGAATGTACAGATATGCCACAATACACATCAAGAATATATCTACACGGGTGACATACCACTCACCCTCAGAAATGGTGAAGCCCCCAGAATATCGTAGATAGTTGTTCAACGACCCAAATTTGTTAATCAATAAGTCCATGGACACTGCATGCCCCAAGGTAATCTCATCTAAGGAAACTCTGTGCCTCAAGCCTGTCAAGGCATAAACTGTCGGCTCATGTCACCGACAGCCATTCGAGTGCAAGGCCGATCCAAAGGCAAGTCTGTAAGATACACATACTCCTCCAATGTAAGAGTCAACTCATGGGTATCAAATTTGAACACCTTTCTATCTAGTATCCAATGATCAAGCATACATTCTATAAAGTCCGACAGAACCTAAAATGTCAAGAGGGTCATGGAGTGCCTCAACAACTGATCAACCGTCACCTGATCTGGGGAAGACAAATTGTCATACCAAGATCTCAAAGAAGAGGCCACTAACATGGGTGGGGTATGCTCAATCCGGCTAACAGTAAATGAAGACATCTGTAAAGCCGTATCATAAGACCATCCAGGGATCAATGCTAAACTCATCTCTGGGAATGTATATCCATGATATAATGCATGCATAATAAATGACAGATGACAATATGATATAGGGAATAGAAAGCATTATACATACATTCCTAAGTACATCATCATCTAAATACATCATCTATGTATACAACTAGAAAATAAAATATAGGGAAATGGGACACAACCGCCCAACATCTAACAGAGGCCTATCAAAAGATATAACGACAACTGGGGCACAGCCGCCCAATATCTAATAGAGGCTTATCAAAAGAAATAACAAGAAATACATCAGAAGAAGTCAATGATGTTTACATCATCCAATCTATCCATCTGATGTAACTCCTCCTGAGTTACTGAATCTCCACTAGAAGGGATATCAGGTCGATACAATAGAGGATCTACACCGGTAAAACCATTGGGAATATAGGCCACCTGAAGGGCCAGCCCCAGAGCTGAAAGGATCGAAAGTATTCGCCTCTGATGGATCTCTTCCCAAATACTGGATAAAGAAATGTGTTCGGTCTAACTGATGTGTCAAACTCTCAATCTTCGTCAAATGAGTAGGCTCTCGGATGCAGGCAATCTAATCTATCATCATGACAGAGCCAGGAACCATATCCCCCATGAACTGTATGGCACGGGTCTGAGCTCCAATAGTGCGAGGGAACCACCAGCGGTAAAAAGCCTCCTGAGTGAAGGGTCCCTCTGACAAAGTAAAGCCATCTACGCCCATCAAGGGGATCTTAGTGATCGGTTGAGACAAAGGTCAATGACGCCTGGCAGGAGGAAATAATGGAATGTGTATCTCTCATGTGGTGCTCCTAATAGCACGCTCTCCCAAATAGAGCTCCCAACCTCCATCAGTAAGGAGAGAATTCTGACAGGTGGACAATATATACTCGACACCGGTCAGGAAACCACCCTCAAAGCCAACTATCAAGTAGTCTTCAGAGTAAAGAACCCATGTATTGACATCTGCGGTCAATAACTCCAACTGTAGGCGAGAATGGGTGAAACCTTTAGCCACAAGAACCTCCGCCAAAGTGGAGTAATTCCATCGCCGTCCCCGTGGATAGGTGTATAGACCTAATGTGCTAATGGGACAAAGACATGGAAGCCTCTCGTAGGCCTAAAACTACGAATACAAGGATCAAATATCTACGGTCAGTCAAACTGGCAACTCAAACAAGGGGAATCAAAAAATCAAGAGAAAATGCTCACCAGCAAGAATGGGTAAAACTCTAACCAAGCCTCCGTCACGCCCTCTGAGCGTAGGCGCATCCCCCTGAGGAAGTAGGTAAAGGTATAGGAGCCCCAATCAAACTCTTTGATACGGTCTACCTACCGAGTGGTGCCAACTAAAGTGAATGATATTGTCGAAGAGTTATCCACCAGGAAACAACCTTTGAGGATGATCAGAAATAATTGTCGAAGGATGTGATCTCTAACCCTCCGATCATCAGGCAATGGCTCAGTTAGAGCCCAACTCATTGTGTCTACACTCAAGGGACCAGAACGGACAGTTCGAACCTTGAGCGTCATGGTCGGGACTCCCAACAAGGATCTGACGGTAATCGGGGAAATGTCAGCCACCAAAGGCACTGGCGCCCCTAAAAAATCCAACCCAGTGATGAATCGTCAATCCATCGGTGTTATCATCACCTCACAATCCAACAAATAGAGAAACTGGGTCTGGTGAAACCAGTGCTCAGACAAACTGAGATAACCCCAGGGACAATGATAGAGGGGATGGAAAAGAAAGCATTGAAGCCCCATGCATGAAAAATCTCTCGGTTCTCTGGATACAGAGTCTGGTACAGAGAATGTATGCTAAACCAGTTCCCTCTAGGCTACATAAAGCTGGGAACCTGCGTCAAATTACAAATCAAGATAAGAACCCTTGCCCCCATAAATGGGAAAAAGAATATCAACATGGCTATTACCTCGTTCGCATGAAGATAGATCGAGAGGTGAAGACTTAAATCATCCAGGAGATCTAGAATCGTCACATTTATAGCTGGAAGCTCCCTACGGGGAATGGAAGAAGAAGGAGCAGGATCCGTAATGGGTACGTCCTCCTCGTCTTTGACATCTGGTCTCTCAAACCAGATAGGGCGAATCACTGACTCAGTCAACCAATGAGGCGGTCGGGCTGGGCGAGGCTGAGGAACATCTGAAGCTCTCCTCCTCACACCTGAAGAGGTCCTATGAGAGCTACTTGGCTGGTCTGGATTCATATATTTGGACAAAAGTCTCCAAATCACCTCAGAAATGGTGTGATAAATTCTAACCTAGAGCTCATTAAATTTAATTTATAGCTTCATCCATGCATGCATTACTTTAACATACATTTGCAGTAGAGTTAAAAATGTATGCTCATTCAATGCCTAAACTCGTGAAAAATTTTCGCTAGAGTCTCCTTTTGTAAAAAGGACTATCCACATGCACGTAGGCATAACTAGGTGGCCATTCAGTAGCACACCAACTCAAAGTCATGAACATCTTATATGCATGAAAAAATATCAAAGTTATATCTATCATGGTAGCCTAATTATCAGGATTTCTTTGCTTCAAAACCTTTGCTCATTTATCCTCAAATAGGATAAAAAAAGCAAAAAAGGGTGTCAATTGACTATTTCAAAAGTTAATTTTTTTCATATCAATACGTTTAGCATGGTAAAAGACTAACATTTACTGCGTTGAATAATTTTTATCAAGTCATATGAGCATGCATATTCACTACTATGTGTTTTGAAGCATTTTGTATGATATCTCACTTTCCAACGGTCAAAACTGAAAAAGAAAACATGTAAACGTTACCAGGATAGTGCAGAACGATTGAACGGTGACGAATTTTGTAGAAAATAACCCGAACTCAGTAGATCTGAAGAAGAAATCTCAGATTCTCTATGTGGCTTCAACTTAAAAATGACTTGTGAAAGAGATGGTAGGTGGTATAAAACCCATAAGTGGTCACGGGTCAACCCGCGGTAGCCACGGGTCTACCTACGGCTACCCAGGGTGGTCCTCACCCCTTTCGGCTCGATCAAATTTAAGTTACAAAGGAGGTCCCAGAAGTTAAAAAGTCAAATCAGGAAAAAGGTGTTACGCGATTAAGCGGAAAGAGCTTGAAATCCTGAATTCAGAGACCAAATTATTGGTCTACATGTAAGTCATTGGTATTCGCCCAGATACAAGGTTCAGAAAGCTGATGATAAAAGCTATTAAAAGCGACCCTTATCAACGCATCGCGAAGGTTCGATGCCATCAACCGGGGGTTGTGATTGTAATCAAAAACATCCAAACTCGTCAAGAGTATAGCTCGTCAGAAATACATCCCTAGTGGAGATTTCAGACATCATTGACAAAGTAAACCATTGAAAGCTACTTCAACGAGGGTCAGGCATCCTTGACACTGCAAGCTGTTAGAGACAACTCCAGCAAAGCATCAAAAATGATCCGGTGATGTAAGTCATTGAAGGCTACTTCAACACAGATCAGGGTATCTGATATTGCAAGCCGTTGGCGATAACTCCAGTGAAGAGTCAGAGAAGTCTGATGATGCAAACCATGGAAAACCATCTTCATCGGGGAGGACCAATGATGTAATCTATTATACAAATCCCCAGCAATTAAAATGATATCCCTAGAGGAACTATCAGCATCAGCCTGATATAAAGTTAGAGCGATGGTGATAATGCCAACGTAATGGCAAGAAACATCCCATGGTGGCAACCATGCCAAGCCATCATCTGGATGAAACATTAATAATCCCCAAGAGTCGCTCATAAAAGAGAAGAACGTCTTCGGTGGAAAGCATTTCCAAAGGATCAAGGACGTTGGTGACAACCCCAATGTCAACATCTGATGGTCTCATCTGTTAGAAACCTCCACTGCTGGGATTTTGAAAATATCTCTGCGACTTATCAGCAAATCAGGCTCAGATAGCACTGATAGACATTTCAAACCGATGGCGATGACCCCAACGTTGCATTGGGAGAATTCGATGGTAAGAGCTTTGTAAACTATCGTTCGAGTAGACATCAAAGTGGTTCAACAAATCCATCATTGACAGCTCCATCCCCCAATAGAAGCGGAGGGAGAAGGCAGTTATCATATCCTATTGGAAATCATTCCAACAACAACATTCAGCATAACATCGCATCATGTTGCATTGCATTTGCATCATCCTAAGCTTCTCATATTTTAAGTGTCTATTATTCTTTATCATATCCATGTCATTACATTGCATGAACATAATAAAGAGGGGCATATGTAGACACTCAAAATTTTGCATTCCTGTTACTAACCCTATAGAAGGGTAGAATCGTCTTCCAAAGATAATCCTGGAAGTCACATCAGGTTTCCAACCCCAGAGATAACCCTGGGAGATCCAGTTTTCAATCTCAGAGATAACCTCGAGAGATTCAGTCCAAGTTCCAGAGATAATCCTGGGAAAGTCAGTTCCAACCCCAGAGATAACCTCGGGGGATCAAGTTCAAAACCCGGAGTCAACCCTAGGAGGTAAAACTAACCTCAGAGATAACCTTGAGGATAGTCAGAGTCAACAGCAAGCCAATCTTAGAGATAACCCTGAGAAAAGACTACTACAACTATGCCAAAGCCAGAGACAACCCCAGGAGGGGGAAAATGGTTATTTTGCCACCTTAACTTCATATCAACATCGTCTCAACACATTTCAACTTAAATTACGTCCAAAGATGTCCCATAAGAACCATAGCTCAAATCCCGAGTGACAACTACACAAGACAGCTCAACGGATAGACAACGAAGACTTGGAGATCTGGTTATTTACCAATCTTCCCATCTTTGGACAATCTCTAATCCCATGTTATTGTGTAGCTTTCGATAACAGCTTTCTAAAAAGGTACAAAACGCCTCCATCGAATGCCCGGATTGAAAGTTATGAAGGTTTGAATGGACAGTGCGTAGCCTGAGTGCACGTACTTTGAGACGACGGGACCTGCAAAGCCCGAGGTAGCCTGGGCAGCAGTAAGACGGCTGCCGCGGGTTGACCCACGACCACTTAGTCTATAAATATGAGCTCCCATAAGCTCATTTGAAAAAAAGAAGAAGAAAATAGAGAAAACTTTGTCCATTTCAGCCCTTAACCTCTTCTAGAGTGCTCCAAACTGAGTGATTCTTCTTTCTAAACACTTATAAGCTAGTGTTCTACAACATACTGAAGTTTAACCGGTGAAAACTGAGTTTTCAGGCCCCAAAAGCTATCTAAAGTCTTCTTGGAAGCCCACTCTAAGATTTTTTAGATTTTTAAGCTTTCTACTACTTTAATATATATATATATATATATATATATATACGCCGATATCGAGAATCTCATCGACTAGTTACGCCCAGATATACATTTCAAAGTCTTGCCTGGATTCCAAATTTGTGGCAGTTGATCGTCTATATGTATATATACCTATATATATTTACTTCTTTTATATATATCTGCTTTAACTGCTTCCAAATTTGTGGCATGTTGTTGGTCTTGCCCTCAGTCCCATCATGCCTTTTCTTTTAGCAATTTCCCAAAAGGTTCTGTGACTTCTACCAATGCTGACATGAATCTCCTCATGTAAGAAACTTTCCATAGAAAGCTCTTCAACTGTTTTTACGTTTTTGGTGGGGCATCTCTATAATTGCTTTTGCCTTGCTTAGGTCTACCTCTAGACCTCTATTATGCACCAAGAAACCCAAGAATTTTCCAGCTGTCATTCCAAATGCACACTTCTTCAGATTCATCTTCAACTTGTACCTTCGGCATCATTCAAATACTTTCTGTAGGCCCTCCACATGGTTTGTCGCCTTCTTGGATTTCACCACTATGTTGTCCATGTAGTCCTCCGCTATATCATGAATCATGTCATGAAATGTAGCGTCCATGGCCCTTTGATAAGTTACCCTCGCATTCTTCGACCTGCATGGCATTACTACATAGTAGAAATTCCCAAACAAGGTACGAAAGGTCGTTAACTCTGCATCTTCTATGGATATATTTATCTAATTGTAATCCACAAACCCATCCATGAATGACATTATCTCATGATTAGCCATTGTATCTACCAAAGTGTCTATGTTGGGTAATGAGTACATGTCCTTCGGGCATACCTTATTTAAGTCTCTGAAATCCACGCATATTTGTAACTGTCTGTTGGATTTCTTTACTAGTACAATGCTGGATAGCCATATTGGATGTTGAATTGGCTTGATGAACCCTACTTCCAATAACTTTTTGATTTCCTCCTTTATTTATGTTTTAACTTCTAGTGCATAGTTGCGAGGTGTTTGTTTTTCTAGTTTTATTCCTGGGCTTATATTCAGATTAGGCTCTACCGGCTCTTTGTCAATCCTGGGCATCTTGTCATAATTCCATACAAAGATATCCCTATACTCTCGCAACAATTTCACGAGCTCCTCCTTCTAATTAGTATTCAGCTCCTTATTGACATAAGTTGGTCTTGACGTTCCTCCATCTATTGCCAAATCAACTTCTTCTAATTCATTTTGTTGACGTTTTGGCTTATCCTCAAAGCATTCTAGAGCTAGTTCTACCTTCTGCTGCACAACTTCTCCCTTTTCATTACTGTTGGAGTGGGGGACACCTCTTGAGCCATCAGGTTTGAATGTTCCCTTGGGCTCTTCCCCCTTACACTGTCACAAGTGAAACACCACCTTTCCATCGGGTTTAACAACCCTCTCCATTTTATCTTTTGGCCATCCTCTGATTGTGTTGTCCGCTTGGCATTTATTATGTTCCTGGCATCTTCAGGATCCGCTGGCCTTTTCTTTTTTCATTTCCCTTCCTTTCCAGGTCTACTATAATTGGTTTCTTATTTTTGGAACATTCTCATTGTTTCGAGGTCTTCTTCTTTTCTTTTTCTATAAGCACGAACTTATCTTCCTGCACTTCCTCCTAGCTTACTAGTTTTAGGAAATCAGGCCTTGTAATCATCCTACACTTTGGTGATGTGTACCTCCTCTGGTTCGAAGGGATTCCTTGTTGCACCCTTCACTTCTCTCCCTTTCCAAATAGCTTTCAGGCATGAAAAACTGAGGGTACCACCCCATAGTCATTTTGCCAAGCCCTTCTTAGCAAGACATGATATGCTGAATCCACATCAGCAACATGGAACATCACAGGTCCCCAGATCTTCCCAACTTGCATATCCACCTTGATGTGTCCAAGGGTTTTCGTGCTCTGGTTAGTGAACCTGTGATGTTTGTTTGTTCCTTCACAATTTTCTTCTTCGGCAGGCCTAACCATTTAAATACGATGTAGGGCATAATATTTACAGACGCTCCATTGTCAATGAACGCCCTTTGCACTTCTATGCCATTGATTACTTCTGTCACATATAGCGGCCTGTTGTGCGGGTATCTTATATCTCTATCAGCTTTAGAGAAAGATATATTACTTTCTTCCTCTTCCATCGTCTTCACGAATCCTTTGTTCAACGCCATGCAGGCCTCCTGCGTTTCAGCAGCCTTAATGATTGCCCTAGTTGCTTCTATCCGTGCTTCCCTGGCTAATCCTATCTGATCAAAAAAAAATCTAAACTTGGCTCCATTCATTAACGTTGTCACCTGTAATCCTAGATCACCTTCCTCCACTTCTTCTGTCATTTGTAAACCTTCCATCATCTAAACTTTCGGGGCTGCACCATGGGTAATAGTATTGCACGTTTCTTTTCCTTTGTGGTTTGGCAGTAGCTTATTATGCACGTTACTTTCTTTTCCAAATTTAATTTCTCCTACCGCCAACTTCTCATGGTATATCCTCCGCAGACTGTAATAGTCTATAGTGGAATGTCCTGAATATTAATGGTATACACAGAAGTCAGGTCTTATTTTCATCTCTTTCGTCATAACAAACCGGGGCCTTGGAGGTTTCACCACTCCGTGCTCAACCCATTGTTCGTATATGCCCTTGAATGCCTTCTCACGCATGTGATAGCCTCCAGAATCGGCATTTTGGTATACTTGTTCCCATGTTTTCCTCTACTTCGCTCGAAATTTTTCTCGTTCTTCTCCCTCTTGCCCTCTTGCCCTCTTGTGGTTTTGACTGAAAATTTGCCAAAGCCACAGTTGTCGTCCTCTTGCCCCTCCATGTAACCATCGCATGGCTGGTGGGCAATGTCATGAATCCTCCTAAGTCTTGTGTAAAAGATGAGATGGTCGTAAATGAATCACAAGCCTTGGTGATGAGATGGGGCTTGTAGGCATCTAAAGCACCATTATTGCATATGCTTACCAAGTTCTTTTCTTCAATTGGCTCAGCACACTTCTGTGCTTGGGCCCTAAATCTGTCCACATAATTTGACAGCTCCTCGTTCGGCTTCTGCTTGAATCACATGAACTCTACAATAGTTACCCAATTATGGACTGGTCCCTTCTCCAAGTTGTAGTACCAACTGAAAGCAATATCCATTAAGGTCTTGTTCAATTCCTTCATCAACAAATTGTGATTGTTCATTTCGTCATATCCTAACCATGGAGACATCGACTCCACGAACCTGGCAATGTGTTCCCTAACATTTCCTTTCTCCCCATTGTATTTTAGAAATTACGGGGGATGCTCGATATATCCTATCGGGTAAGGTTGTCTCCGAATATGTGTCGGGTAAGTTGGAGTAAATTCTAACTCCAAAGGTCAGGATTTCTGCCTGCGAAGTTGATTGATCAAGTCAATCATATCATCCTTTGTCACATACTGGCTCGTGGTATGGACTCGTTGGGGTGTTATGATGTATTACTACATTGGCGGTGTGTATGGTAAAGAAATTAGTCAGTGTACACTTGCATCATGTAAAATCTGTATAGGTTGTGCTTGTGGGCTTGTTCGTTGGGTATGGCTCGGGATGGTTGGTATCTGCACTTGTGAAAATATGGGGAGAACGGTCAGGATGATGTTTGTCTGAGGCTGGCTTGCTTCTAGTCTGAATTGTGGCACGTCACCACTGTTTTGGGGTTCCAAGTTGATGATCAGAACTTACTGATTCTCCGTTGATGGAAGTACAGTCTGATGCTCTTTGTTGTTGTTGTCCTCCACCCCTGCTTGTTCTCCCTGCGAATTGTCTGGGAACATGGCCTTGAAAAAAAATATTTGCATCAACTATTGGAGGAAATTCCCCATTTCCTCTTGCTTCTTGCATCTCCAGCATCACAGTCATCATCATCCCTTGTCCATCCCGTGCTTCCTTTAATGCCTTAAGCATCTCCAATTGGACATCATTTGTCTGCTCTCCGTTTGCATCCTCACCTTGCCTTCTCATGCCTGTCTAACTGACATTCGTTTGTTGTTAATTAGCCATGTATGGTGATGTTGAACTTCTTTCCGAAGCATCTTCAATAATAGGTTGATCGAGATCCAGATTTACACCCTCGAAAGCTTGATTTGCTTGCCTTAGAACTGGATCCGGTGAAGTAATGCTTGTTATCGGTGAAACTCTTCATGTAGTTCTCCCACTTCGAGTTGTGGGCATACCCTTCACGAACTTTACACCTCCCTATCAGAGTCGCCAAAGAAATATGGGTAAGGAAATTGTGCCTTACTAGGGTTAGGGTTTCGTGTTGGCTGAGGAGGAGAGAAATCCACAAAAATGACGAAATTGATTGATGGATTGAAGAGGGGAGAAGAACATGAGAGTAATTACTCCAATGACACATGGCATAACTCCTAGAATCTGAAAACCTTGTTAGGGTAGCAGTGTGACGCCCCCAAAATAGGTATACCCGACCCATTCTGAGTCGCCAGATATCACACTATAAAAATTAAATACAAACTTCATTTATACAACTGTTGGACTGTCGTGCAGAGTACGACAACAGTTAACTGTGAGTTTTAATACAATATTGTCTCGTAGACCGTATCCAAACTCAAATTATTACAATGACATATAAAATATAGCAGCAAATATTTCAAGACCACAAAAAAGATTACTATCTTGTTTATTCTAATGAGGTGTACTTTTGACGCTTTCAAATTCGGGTTCTCATCACCCTATAAATCAATTATTAAGTGACGTATAAAATACGACACACACATCTTAGGTCCTCAATACAATTATCTGTTGTAAGTCATGCCATTTTATAATGTATTGAGAAACTTCGACAGTCTCGGACCATCACACTATTTCCCTGTTATCCCCGCTCGACCCAGCTACACTCTTATTACCTGAAAGGAATTTTGAAGCAAAAGGGTGAGCACAACTAGCCCAGTAAAGAATATCATAATTAAAGATAATTAAATTATTAATAGCTTTTGTCAATAATAAATCAGAGATTTAGAACATATGGTAGATAATAAAACTTTTCAACCATAATTGCAGCGGAATCAACAATCCATTAGAAGAGTCAAGTAGAACATAATGTCTACTTTCTCCTCCAAATTAAAAGTTCATCGTTAATATTTCATTCCTGTAATACTCATCAACAGTTCTTCGTTGTACCCAAGACAAAGAGAACTTTCATCACCTATCTTCACCTGAACCACTAAAGATTTTAATTAAGTTCACAATTCATATTTATAATCATATAAATCAACAGTTTCTCCTTGCCACAAAGGATTAATAGAATGTTTACTCAATATCCTTACCCCAAAGGTTGAAGATATTCAAATGTAATAACAATGATCATACCAATCAGTTGTCTATCTTTGCACTACGGGCCAAAGATATTCAACTATAAATCTAATGGTCATGATCATACCAATCAATTGTCTGTCAGTGCACTATGGCCAAAGACAATCAATTGTTAACTAATGGTCATGATCTTGTCAATCACATCATTGAATTATCCATGCACTACGGCCAAGGATATTCGTTATTATCACTAGTGGTCATGATCATGTCATACACCTGTCCATCTTCGCACTACGGGTCAAAGCTATCAAACAACGAATTATCTTTGCACTACAGGCCAAATATATTCAATAACATATCATCTTTGCATTACAAGCCAAAGACATACAATTGTAAAACTCATAACCAACAGTATAATAAAGAATGAAATAATAAAAGAATTTCACCATGTATGCAGTACTTCGCATAGACAGGTTATTCCAACATAATAATAAAGAATGGAATAATAAAAGAATTTCCCCATGTATGCAGTACTTCGCATAGACAGGTTATTCCAACATAATAATAAACAATGGAATAATAAAATAATTTCACCATGTATGCAGTACTTCGCATAGACAGGTTATTCCAACATAATAATAAATAATGGAATAACTGAAGAATTTCATCATGCGTGCGTCATCCGCTCAGACAGGTTATTCCAACAGAATAATAAATGCGGAATAATAAATAATTGAACCAAGTCCGGCGTAAAACGCACAGACAGGATATTCCGACAGAATAGTAAAGAATGAAATAATAAATAATGGAATAACAACATACTTCACCAGGTATACGGTAATCCGCGTATACAGGTTATTCCAACAGAATAATAAATAATGGAATAACAACAGACTTCACCAGGTATACGGTAATCCGCGTATACAGGTTATTCCAACAGAATAATAAAGATTGGAATAACAACAGACTTCACCAGGTATACGGTAATCCGCGTATACAGGTTATTCCAACAGAATAATAAATAATGGAACCAGGTCAGGTGAAATTCATACCGACAGGATATTCCGACAGAATATTAAATACGGAATAATAAATAATGGAACCAGATCAGGTGAAATTCACACCGACGGGATATTCTAACAGAATAATAAAGAACGGAATAATAAAAGAATTTCACCAAGTATGCGGTACTTCGCATAAACAGGTTATTTCAACATAATAATAAAGAATGGAATAACAGAAAAAGATCACCAAGTACTGGGTAAACGGCATATACAGGTCATTCCACCAAGTATAGGGTAAACCGCGCATACAGGTTATTCCAATAGAATAATAAAGAATGGAATAACAGAAGAAGATCACCAAGTATTGGGTAAACCGCATATGCAGGTCATTCCACCAAGTATAGGGTAAACCGCACATACATGTTATTCCAACAGAATAATAAAGAATGGAATAACAGAAGTTCTCTTCATGAATACGAAAGAATAACACCCCTTACGGGTACAACAAATAATATACATTACCATAATAATATCCCCTTACCTTTCAAATAAGAGTATTCCGACTAGTAGAGCGAGGATATACTCGAAGAAAACTTGCACTACTCTCAAAATTTGCTTAAACTCTAAAGAAATACGCTCAAGATTATAGAAGAAGAATTCTCTCTATAGTTTCTCTCTCTAGAGTTTCAGTGAATTCGTAAGAAATAATGAAAGAATGAGCTTCTATTTATAGAAGAATGGAATGAATAGTAACCAACCCATGAACGGTCCAGATTAATTTACTTTAATCGGATGGTCCATATTTAAAGCAAAAATCTTTTAAATAAAATATAATATATTCTATTTTACATAAAAAGATTTTTACTATGCAAATACTATGCAGACACTATACAAACACTATGCATAATAAAATATAATATATTATATTTATAGAATAATTTTAATAAAGTATTCTATTTTATATAAAAAGATTTTACTATGCAAAATACTATGCACAATAGAATATAATATATTCTATTTATAAAATAACTTTATAAAAGTATTCTGTTTTATATAAAAAGATTTTACTATGCAAAATACTATGCATAATAGAATATAATATATTGTATTTATAGAATAACTTTATAAAAGTATTCTGTTTTATATAAAAAGCTTTTCTGTTATAATTTCAACCAACGGTCTGAAAAATTAGTATATCTCTTCATGGAATAATATTGTACCCAAAAATGATTTGGACCGAAAAGAAATATATTTTGTTCGGGTGAATAGTATTATGTGAATAGTAACTCATAAATAGTAACTTGTGAATAGTACTCTGACACAAAAAGTGTCCCAAATACCCGAGTGAATAATACTAGAGTGAATAGTAACTGGGTATTTTATGACAACTTGTCTACTTTGAAAAATTTTCACATATCACCCTTAACTTTAACCTTTTATCAATTTAACCATTCACCAAAATAAAAAAATTGAATACTTTTATTTCATAAAATTCGGGGTCTCACAATCTCCCCTCCTTATAAAATTTTGTACTCAAAATTTACGTACGTACCTGGTATTCGAAGAGATGAGAATACCTTGTTTTCTTTTCGGATTGTACCTTCCCGGTTATTTCCTCTGTATCATAATTTTCCCATTGCTTATCTCCTGTATTTCAGATATCATTCTAGAATACAGTTTCAAAATAAGGGTTAATTGACATGCCACATATTATCCCTATACTCTGACCGACCAATTAAATACCAAATAAATTTAGGTAGGTCATACTAGCGAAGAAATTTTCTGTCTCTCCCCTCCTAGTTCTTGTTTCACATCTTAGCTAGGGATCATATCCCTAAGCTTTGATACCAATTGTGACGCCCCCAAAATAGGTATACTCGACCCATTCTGAGTCGCCAGATATCACACTATAAAAATTAAATACAAACTTCATTTATACAACTGTTGGACTGTCGTGCAGAGTACGACAACAGTTAACTGTGAGTTTTAATACAATATTGTCTCGTAGACCGTATCCAAACTCAAATTATTACAATGCCATATAAAATACAGCAGCAAATATTTCAAGACCCCAAAGATGATTACTATCTTGTTTATTCTAATGAGGTGTACTTTTGACGCTTTAAAATTCGTGTTCTCATCACCCTATTGTTGTTCGCCAAAATCAATTATTAAGTGACGTATAAAATACGACACACACATCTTAGGTCCTCAATACAATTATCTGTTGCAAGTCATGCCATTTTATAATGTATTGAGAAACTTTGACAGTCTCGGACCATCACACTATTTCCCTGTTACCCCCGCTCGACCCAGCTACACTCTTATTACCTGAAAGGAATTTTGAAGTAAAAGGGTGAGAACAACTAGCCCAGTAAAGAATATCATAATTAAATATAATTAAATTATCAATAGCTTTTGTCAATAATAAATCAGAGATTTAGAACATATGATAGATAATAAAACTTTTCAACCATAATTGCAGTGGAATCAATAATACATTAGAAGAGTCAAGTAGAACATAATGTCTACTTTCTCCTCCAAATTAAAAGTCCATCGTTAATATTTCATTCCTGTAATACTCATCAACAGTTCTTCGTTGTACCCAAGACAAAGAGAACTTTCATCACCTGTCTTCACCTAAACCACTAAAGATTTTAATTAAGTTCACAATTCATATTTATAATCATGTAAATCAACAGTTTCTCCTTGCCACAAAGGATTAATAGAATGTTTACTCAATATCCTTACCCCAAAGGCTGAAGATATTCAAATGTAATAACAATGATCATACTAATCAATTGTCTATCTTTGCACTACGGGCCAAAGATATTCAACTATAAAACCAATGGTCATGATCATACCAATCAATTGTCTGTCAGTGCACTACGGCCAAAGACATTCAACTGTTAACTAATGGTCATGATCCTGCCAATCACATCATTGAACTATCCATGCACTACGGCCAAGGATATTCGTTATTATCACTAGTGGTCATGATCATGTCATACACCTGTCCAGCTTCGTACTACAGGTCAAACCTATCAAACAACAGATCATCTTTGCACTACAGGCCAAAGATATTCAATAACATATCATCTTTGCACTGCAAGCCAAAGACATACAACTGTAAAACCCATAACCAACAGTATAATAAAGAATGGAATAATAAAAGAATTTCACCATGTATGTAGTACTTCGCATAGACAGGTTATTCTAACATAATAATAAAGAATGGAATAATAAAAGAATTTCACCATGTATGCAGTACTTCGCATAGACAGGTTATTCTAACATAATAATAAAAAATGGAATAATAAAAGAATTTCACCATGTATGCAGTAATTCGCATAGACAGGTTATTCCAACATAATAATAAAGAATAGAATAATAAAAGATTTTCACCATGTATGCAGTTCTTCGCATAGACAGGTTATTCCAACATAATAATAAAGAATGGAATAACTGAAGAATTTCACCATGCGTACGTAATCCGCACAGACAGGTTATTCCAACAGAATAATAAATGCGGAATAATAAATAATAGAACCAAGTCCGGCGTAAAATGCACAGACAGGATATTCCGACATAATAGTAAAGAATGAAATAATAAATAATGGAATAACAACAGACTTCACCAGGTATACGGTAATCCGCGTATACATTTTATTCTAACAGAATAATAAATAATGGAATAACAACAGACTTCACCAGGTATACGGTAATCTGTGACGCCCCCAAAATAGGCCCAATCCACAACCCATTCTGAGTCGCCAAAATACATGGTACAGAAACAACTACAGCTTTATTAAAATAATTGTCGTGTAAAATACTACAACACTTAAACTGTGAGTTTAAATACAAATATTGTCATCTAGACAATATCCACACTCAAATAAGTCCTCATTATAATTATTAATACACTATTTTACTAAATAGTGAGGACTACTATAACCACTTCTATAGCCATCATTCCACACCCCGGCTAGAACTCGCTACATTCTCGCCTCCTGAGAAGAAAATGGAACAACAAGGAAAAGGATGAGCTCAACTATCCCAGTAAAGAATATTATGACTAAGATAACATAGAACAAATTATCGTTAGTCTTCAACAGGGAAAAATCTAATAGAATACAATAGACAACTAGTTTTAAATCAAACTTCGCAGCGGAAATAATAATTCATTAGAAGAGTTAAATAGAGAATGCAAACTACTGTCTTCTATATATGAATTTAAAAGTTCATCGTCGATATTTTATCCCTGTAACATCAATCAATATATATCTGAAATCAAATATTCATCTTTGCACTACAGGCCAAAGATATTCATCAGTTGGTCATGTTCATCTCAACACCTGTTCATCTTTGCACTACGGGCCAAAGATATTCAACAGAAATCATTCATCTTTGCACTACAGGCCAAATATATTCAGTTATATCATCATTTAGGACTGAGGATGATGAAAAATATTTTAAAAAAAATGAATCCAGTGAAACAAAAGAGTAGATATTAAGGATTCGTATTTCAGCTATTCCATGTCCAAAAATACCTCATAAATAATCATAGTGGAGTAAAATTCAAGAATGATCAAAATATGGATACAATCAAAGCTAGTATCCAGAATAGATATTTTGGACAAAAAGAAGATAATTTCATTTTTCGGTTAATAGTGCCGTATTCGTGAATAGTACCGTATACGTGAATAGTACCGTATACGTGAATAGTAACTCCGACACCAAAAGATAAAAATTTCACAAAAAATATCATCATGCTTCATGAATAGTACTCATGAATAGTAACTCATGAATAGTAACTCGTGAATAGTAACTTATGAATAGTAACTCATGAATAGTAACTCCGACATGAAAAAGTTCTAAATTTGATAAAAAAATTTAACCAACATTTTGACATAATGATATTGAAGAAATAATATCATTTAAGAAGAAATAACATCCCTTACCTCGTAAAGGAAGTACTTCTAGTTGAAACACCAGATATAGGCTATGACTTGAACTTGCACCGTATAGCAACACTCAAAGTATTAAAATACTCACAAGAATACGCTCAATATATCGAGAGAGAAAGAGAGAAATCTGTAGTTTCTGGTGTGATTTTCAATTCTAATCTAAGCACCCTATTTATAGTAAAATGTTTAGAACACTAAAGTAGAAAATTTAATATAATATTAATATGTAAAATCAAATTTCCTACGCCCACCATCAATAACTCAATTCAGCTGATTTCAACAATCAATGGGGGCTCACCAAACATATCAAAAACGTTTTTCTAACTAAAAATATTTTAAACTTTCAAAAATCAATTATTCTGGAATTTTGGAACTTCGATAATTCATAATAAATAGCCCTTTTGTCAGAAAATTCAAATCTTGCGAATTTTTATAGGAAATTCAATTCTCTACAACTTTGCAGAAGAAAGTTTTTCCAAATTCAAAACAGAAATTGACCGAAATCCACAATCAGACAATTTTACAAGCTATAATCAAATTTCAGTCAATTACTAGGATCCACTGACACACAAAACATGTGTTAATCATTTAATACCACAAAATACTCTTTCTCCTCATATACTCATATATCCCGCATTCATTGTAAAAATATCACCATTAATATATTATTAAAATAATATATTTAAATGAATTATTTTATCAGAAAAAGATAAAATATTAATTTTTAACAATTGTCACATTTAAAAAATTTTCTCCATCTATATACACATAAAATCAATATTTTTCTCATCATATAAATTAATAATTAATTATTCACAAATAATATTACAGAATCACAGTACTGACAACCAGGCCGTTCCTAGAAAAGAGGAGGCTTTCCAATAAGGATTTCTCCTTACTGACGCAAAATTAGGTGACCAAACCTCTCCTTAGACAGAACTTTCTAGACATTGCCAATAATGTTATCTAATAATATTATTTAGATAATATGAATTATTGCTTCGATAATGGAAAATAATGTGTTGTGACAATTATTGAAATAACAGTAATATAAAATATTAACGCAGCAATTATTGAATCAATAAAATAAAATACTAAATAATAATCACTGTAACAATTATTGAGTAGTGCCTTCTTACGTAAGAATCAATAATTGGTGTAATACCGTGTGCTACTGTGCAACAACGCGTATTACTGTGTTTTAACCACCGGGTATTCCAACAGTATTAACGGTAACAACTACGCCGTTATTTATAAACAACTCATACTTGTCGTTTTCTTCATCCAATCGCTTTCCGTTATGGGGCCCACAAAAGACTGCGCCGTCGTACGAATATTCCCTGACAGGAAGAATATTCCACGACCAAATGAATATTCCTCGACAACAATGAATATTTTATAACCACCTGCTTATTTGAAATATTTGCGCATTTTACCCATAACTAACTACATTAATCAAATTAACCCTTACTATTTCAAAATAATAAATAAAGAAAATTCAATTTTATTTATAATAAGTTGGGGTCTTACAACCTCCCCTCCTTATGAAATTTCGTCCTCGAAATTGACGTACGTACCTGGCGTTTCGAAAAGATGAGGATACCTCGCTTTTATTTTCATTTCCAACTCCCAAGTCATTTCCTCAATAGCATGATTTCTCCACAAAACTTTAACTTATGGTATGACCTTCGTGCGTAGTACATGCTCATTCCTATCCAAGATCTTGACAGGTACCTCCTCGTACGTTAAGTCTTCAGCTATCTGGTCCAGTTCTAACTCAATGACGTGGTTCGGGTCATCCACATAATTTCGTAACTTCGATACGTGAATAACGTTATGAACACGCGTCATACTTGGCGGTAAAATGAGTCTATAGGCCACAGTTCCTACTCGATCGGGGATTTTAAATGGACCAATAAATCGAAGGTTTGAGCTTCCCTCACATCGCCAATTCTCTCTTTTGGAATAACAACTTCTTGCATCTTCTTCTTCATATTCATTAACTCCGGTGTGTAGCTTGAGCGATTTTAACTTTATCGATAAAAGTCGATTCTACTCGTATATCATCACATGGGTACCTAGAGTCTTCAACTCTATCTCTATCATTTGTAAGTTATACAAAAATGGGTCTTTGACAATATCACACTTGTACTCGTATACGGTATTTTACTCAACACGTCAGCTACCACGTTCGCTTTTCCAGGATGGTATGGCCAGAACATGTACCAAATTGAGTTTCCTCTTGAGTTCTTAGAAGCTCTTCCCACATTCCTTGCTGCATTCGAATTTTTTATCTCTATGAGTCAACTAAGTTAATGGAGTAGCAATTCGAGAAAATCTTTCCACAAAATCTTTGATAATAACTAGCTAAGCATAGAAAGCTACGTATTTCGATTACTGACTTAGGTTTGCTCTCAACTGTGACTCATATCCCAATATTGGATAGCACGTCACAATGACACCTATCAGTTTACTACCGCACGAATATGGTGTCCCCTACGG
The DNA here is from genome assembly GCA_016801055.1 of Panax notoginseng. Taxonomy (NCBI): domain Eukaryota; kingdom Viridiplantae; phylum Streptophyta; class Magnoliopsida; order Apiales; family Araliaceae; genus Panax; species Panax notoginseng. The sequence goes on from CM029015.1 coordinate 178,285,372, forward strand.
AGAGTCTGGCTTCAGTGTATTCCACAAAGGAAGTCACCAGATAAAGGCTCGGGTACAAACTTCTGCAGTTAGGTTTTTAACTCCTGAAGTTCAATAGGAGCCATTCGATATGAGATTTTAGAAGTGAGTTTTGTACCAGATTTAAAGATGATACAAAATTCAATATCACGCTCTGGACGTAGGCCAAGAAATTCTTCAGGAAATACGTCAGGGATTTACTAACAATAGAAATATCATTCAAATCTGACGTATTTTTGTTCAAGTCCATAACATAGTTAAGAAAGCTTGACATCCGTTTTTCAATAAACGAATGACTTTATGGCTTGATATGAAAGAGTTTGACTTCAATGGTTTGGTTGCTTGAATTCGAATAACAGGTTGCTTAGGAATATGAAAACTAACAACCTTACAAAAGCAATCAATTTGGCATGATGAGTAGTTAACCAATCGATCCCTAAAATCACATCAAAAGCAAGTATCTTTAAAGAGATAAGGTTAACAGGTAATGTGATGGTGCCAACTTAGATCAAACAAGATTTATAAACAGTGGATGTAACGAAAGTTTCTCCTAACGAAGTTTCAACAGATAAGTCAAAGTCTAATTTTCTCCGGAGTCAAGTTTAAATGTTGAGTATAACCAGGAGAGATAAATGAATGGGTAGAATCGGTATCTAATAAGGTATAGACTTCGCAAAAATTTATAATTAACTAACCCGTGCTAACTTCGTTCGGGTTCCTCGCATTCTGACCAGTCACGAAAAATGCTCTTCCAGGAACCGTTGACTTTGACTTTTCTGGGACAACTTTTTGAGTCACCACCCCCGTTGGACTTGGTTTCGCTACAGTGCAATCTCGAGCGATATGTCCTTCCTTTCCACAGTTATAGCATACCTTAAACTGTTGTGGGCAGTTTGGGCTGATATGTCCTTCTTTTCTGCACTTATAGCATATGATCGGTGGTCGTTCTCTTCCCTTGGAACCAGTTGCTGCTGGTGCTGACGTCTTCGTATTGTCATTGTTGAATCTCCTCTTTTTAAAACCTCCTCCCGACTCGCTTCTTCTATTTTCATAGCCACGATTACCACCAGAGTGGTTGCCGCTCTTGTCCGTATTTTTCTTTCTCCGCTGGTTATCGTTGTTCTGATGACTGCTGTCACCGGTATGATTCTGGTTGTGGTCCCTCGGTTGAACATACTCGTTATCTCACTCTAATAATTGAGCCCTGTTGACAACATCTGAATATAAAAAAAATTTATGAGAGATAAGATATTGCCGAATCTCGGGTTTTAAACCTCTCAGAAACATCTGTGTCATACGTTCCTCATTCTCCACCAAATGAGGTGCAAACCTGGACAACTCTGCAAATTTTACCTCGTACTGGGACACCGTCATGTTATTCTGCTCCAGTCTAATAAACTCTACCTCCTTCATATGGCGAATACTTTCAGGAAAGTATTTTTCATTGAATAGTTTCTGAAATGTTTCCTAAGACTTGCTGAGTGGGACAGGCTGGGTCCGTTTCACAGACTCCCACCAGTAGTCTGCCTCGCCATAGAACATAAAGGTGGCGAATGGAACCTTCTGTTCCTCCGTGCATCCCAAGACATCGAATATCTTGGTAATTTTCTTGAAACACGTTTCCGCCATGATCGGATCCGGCTTTCCCTTAAATTCTGGTGGTCCCAACTCCTTGAACTGCTTGGCCGTGACAAACCATGAATTGCTATCATTTCCTCCTGTATTTTGAACACGAGTCTCCTTTGTCTGATTTTGCATGAACTGCAAAAAGCTTCTAAACATCTCATCGTTCATCATCTGCTCATTGGTGTTGTTCATAGGAGGAACATTGCCAGCCTGTTGCACGTTCTCCTCGTTGGTGAGTACAAGCGTCTCCACGGTTTCATTTAATCCACTGTTAACATTCTCAGTCGACATTCTCAAATACTGCCATAAAACAAAGGTTAATTTACAAATTAACAAATCACATAATATCCCTATATTATGACCGACCAACAGATAAGCTTAGGTAGGACACACTAGCGAAGAATTTACTCGTCTCTCCCCTCCTAGTTCTATGCCCCGATCTCCGCCAGAGATTATATCCTTAAGCTCTGATACCAACTGTGACGCCCCCAAAATAGGTCCAATCCACAACCCATTCTGAGTCGCCAAAATACATGGTACAGAAACAACTACAACTTTATTAAAACAATTGTCGTGCAAAATACGACAACACTTAAACTGTGAGTTTAAATACAAATATTATCATCTAGACAATATCCACACTCAAATAAGTCCTCATTACAATTATTAATACACTATTTTACAGAATAGTGAGGACTACTATAACCACTTCTAGAGCCATCATTCCACACCCCAGCTAGAACTCGCTACATTCTCGCCTCCTGAGAAGAAAATGGAACAACAAGGAAAAGGATGAGCTCAACTATCCCAGTAAAGAATATTATGACTAAGATAACATAGAACAAATTATCGTTAGTCTTCAACAGGGAAAAATCTAATAGAATACAATAGACAACTAGTTTTAAATCAAACTTCGCAGCGGAAATAATAATTCATTAGAAGAGTTAAATAGAGAATGCAAACTACTATCTTCTATATATGAATTTAAAAGTTCATCGTCGATATTTTATCCCTGTAATATCAATCAATATATATCTAGAATCAATTATTCATCTTTGGACTACAGGCCAAAGATATTCATCAGTTGGTCATGTTCATCTCAACACCTGTTCACCTTTGCACTACGGGCCAAAGATATTCATCAGAAATCATTCATCTTTGCACTACAGGCCAAAGATATTCAGTTATATCATCATTTAGGACTGAGGATGATGAAAAATATTTTTAAAAAAAATGAATCCAGTGAAACAAAAGAGTAGATATTAAGGATTTGTAATTCAGCTATTCCATGTCCAAAAATACCTCATAAATAATCATAGTGGAGTAAAATTCAAAAATAATCAAAACATGGATACAATCAAAGCTAGTATCCAGAATAAATATTTTGGACAAAAAGAAGATAATTTCATTTTTCGGTGAATAGTGTCGTATTCATGAATAGTACCGTATACGTGAATAGTGCTGTATACGTGAATAGTAACTCCGACACCAAAAGATAGAAATTTCACAAAAAATATCATCATGCTTCGTGAATAGTAACTCGTGAATAGTAACTCGTGAATAGTAACCCCGACATGAAAAAGTTTCAAATTTGATAAAAAAATTCAACCAATATTTTGACATAATGATATTGAAGAAATAATATCATTTAAGAAGAAATAACATCCCTTATCTCGTAAAGACAGTACTTCTAGTTGAAACACCGGATATAGGCTATGACTTGAACTTGCACCGTATAGCAACACTCAAAGTATTAAAATACTCACAAGAATACGCTCAATATATCGAGAGAGAAATCTGTAGTTTCTGGTGTAATTTTCAATTCTAATTTAAGCACCCTATTTATAGTAAAATACTTAGAACACCAAAGCAAAAAATTTAATATAATATTAATATATAAAATCAAATTTCCTACGCCCACCATCAATAACTCAATTCAGCTGATTTCAACAACCAATGGGGCTCACCAAACATATCAAAAACGTTTTTCTAACTATATATATTTTAAACTTCCAAAAATTAATTATTCTGGAATTTTGGAACTTCGATAATTCATAATAAATAGTCCTTTTGTCAGAAAATTTGAATCGCACGAGTTTTTATAGGAAATTCAATTCTCTACAACTTTGCAGAAGAAAGTTTTTCCAAATTCCAAACAGAAATTGACTAAAATCCACAATCGGACAATTTTACAGGCTATAATCAAATTTCAGTCAATTACTGGGGTCCACCGACACACAAAACATGTGTTAGTCATTTAATGCCACAAAATACTCTTTCTCCTCATATACTCATATATCCCATATTCATTGTAAAAATATCATTATTAATATATTATTAAAATAATATATTTAAATGAATTATTTTATCAGAAAAAGATAAAATATTAATTTTCAACAATTGTCACATTTAAAAAATTTTCTCCATCTATATCCACATAAAATTAATATTTTTCTGATCATATAAATCAATAATTAATTATTCATAAATAATATTACAGAATCACAGTACTGACAACCAGGTCGTTCCCAGGAAAGAGGGGGCTTTCCAATAAGGATTTCTCCTAACTGGCGCGCAATTAGGTGACCAAACCTCTCCTTAGACAGAACTTTCTAGACATTGCCAATAATGCTATCTAATAATATTATTTAGATAATATGAATTATTGCTTCGATAATGAAAAATAATGTGTAGTAACAATTATTGAAACAACAGTAATATAAAATATCAACGTAACAATTATTGAATCAATAAAAAAAATACTGAACAATAATTACTGTAACAATTATTGAGTAGTGCCTTCTTACGTAAGAATCAATAATTGGTGCAATACCGTGTGCTACTGTGCAACAACGCGTATTACTGTGTTTTAACCACTGGGTATTCCAACAGTATTAACGGTAACAACTACGCCGTTATTTATAAATAACTCATACTTGTCGTTTTCTTCATCTAATCGCTATCCGTTATGGGGCCCACAAAAGACTGCGCCGTTGTACGAATATTCCCCGACAGGAAGAATATTTCACGACCAAATGAATATTCCTCGACAACAATGAATATTTTATAACCACCTGCTTATTTAAAATATTTGCGCATTTTACCCATAACAAACCACATTAATCAAATTAACCATTACTATTTCAAAATAATAAATAAAGAAAATTCAATTTTATTTATAATAAGTTGGGGTCTTACATAATCCGCGTATATAAGTTTTTCCAACAGAATAATAAAGAATAGAATAACAACAGACTTCACCAGGTATACGATAATCCGCGTATACAGGTTATTCCAACAGAATAATAAATAATGGAACCAGGTCAGGTGAAATTCACACCGACAGGATATTCCGACAGAATATTAAATATGGAATAATAAATAATAGAACCAGGTCAGGTGAAATTCACACCAACAGGTTATTCTGACAGAATAATAAAGAACGGAATAATAAAAGAATTTCACCAAGTATGCGGTACTTCGTATAAACAGGTTATTCCAACATAATAATAAAGAATGGAATAACAGAAGAAGATCACCAAGTATTAGGTAAACCGCATATACAGGTCATTCCACCAAGTATAGGGTAAATCGCGCATACAGGTTATTCCAACAGAATAATAAAGAATGGAATAACATAAGAAGATCACCAATTATTGGGTAAACCGCATATACAGGTCATTCCACCAAGTATAGGGTAAACCGCGCATACATGTTATTCCAACAGAATAATAAAGAGTGGAATAATAGAAGTTCTCTTCATGAATACGAAAGAATAACACCCCTTACGGGTACAACAAATAATATCCCTTACCATAATAATATCCCTTTATCTTTCAAATAAGAGTATTCCGACTAGTAGGGCGAGGATATACTCGAAAAAAACTTGCACTACTCTCAAAGTTTTCTTAAACTCTAAAGAAATACGCTCAAGATTATAGAAGAAGAATTCTCTCTATAGTTTCTCTCTGTAGAGTTTCAGTGAATTCGTAAGAAATAATGAAAGAATGAGCTTCTATTTATAGAAGAATGGAATGAATAGTAACCAACCCATGAACGGTCCAGATTGATTTACTTTAATCGGACGCTCCATATTTAAAGCAAAATCTTTTAAATAAAATATAATATATTCTATTTTATATAAAAAGATTTTTACTATGCAAAAGCTATGCAGGCACTATACAAACACTATGCATAATAAAATATAATATATTCTATTTATAGAATAACTTTAATAAAGTATTCTGTTTTATATAAAAAGATTTTACTATGCAAAATACTATGCACAATAGAATATAATATATTCTATTTATAGAATAATTTTATAAAAGTATTCTGTTTTATATAAAAAGATTTTACTATGCAAAATACTATGCATAATAGAATATAATATATTCTATTTATAGAATAACTTTATAAAAGTATTCTGTTTTATATAAAAAGCTTTTCGTTATAATTTCAACCAATGGTCTGAAAAATTAGTACATCTCTTCATGGAATAATATTGTACCCAAAAATGATTTGGATCGAAAAGAAATATATTTTGTTCGGGTGAATAGTATTCTATGAATGTAACTCATGAATAGTAACTTATGAATAGTATTCCGACACAAAAAGTGTCCCAAATATCTGAGTGAATAATACTAGAGTGAATAGTAACTGGGTATTTTATGACAACTTGTCTACTTTGAAAAATTTTCACATATCACCCTTAACTTTAACCTTTTATCAATTTAACCATTCACCAAAATAGAAAAATTGAATTCTTTTATTTCATAAAATTTGGGGTCTCACAAGCAGGGATTTAGCGAGCCTTCTTGAGTGCTTCGGGTTGAGAGAGAATGTCCAATCTCTAAAAGTCCAAAGTCAAAAAGAGTTAAAAAGTCCCTTCCTAATGGAATGGAAGGGGTATTTATAGAGTTTTCTGGAAATTAAGTAATCACATATTAGGCACACGTCTTGAGGGAATTTCCAGAAATACCTTTTTGTCATTAAAATAATGCCCGTAACGTATTGTCTTCCTAGTCACCAATCTAATCCCTCAATCAATTCCCAAAACGAGCTGCCTCTACGAGCCTTCTGCCTTGGAACACATGGAGGCTTCTTTCGGGTCTAGCATATTTATTTTCGGCTTTTCCGTCTTCATTTAATTAGATCATGTGAACCCTTATTTGCACTTGGGCTCACAATTTTATTTTATTTTAAATTATTAATTTATTATATTAGATTATATTTTCATTATTTTATTCTTTTTCTTTTTATTTTGTATTATATTATTTTATGTAATTTAATTTAATTTATTTATTTTAATTAGGTTATCTTGTTTTATTTCATTTTATTTTGTAATATATTATATTATTTAATGTAATTTATATAAATTTAATTTAATTTATCTATTATTAATTTAATGTAATTATTTATTTTTTATTATATTTTATTATTTAATTTAATTTAATTTTTTTTATTTAATTAATTAATTAATTTTTTTTATTTTAATTAAGTTATTTCATTTTATTTATTTTATGTTGTATTATATTATATTAATTAATTAATTTTTTTTAATTTATTCCATTTAATTTATATGTTATTATATTATATTTTTAATGTAATTTAAATAATTTTAATTTAATATTGAATTTAATTTATTTATTTTGTATTATATTATATTATATCATATTATTTACTTAAATTAAATTAAATTATTTATTTCAATTAAGTTATTTATTTTCTTTTATTTATTTAATTTTGTATTATAAATAAATTAAGTAATTTACTTTACTTTAATTTATTCCATTTAATTTATATGTTATTATATTATATTATTTAATGTAATTTAATTTAAGTTAATTTAATACTGAATTTAATGTAATTTAATTTAAGTTAAATTTAATATTAAATTTAATTAAATTTACTTAAAGTGAATTAAATTAAATTTATTTATTTTATTTTATGTTATTTATTTTATTATGTTATATTATATTACCTTATATTATGTTATTTAAATTTGGTTTATGTTATTATTTTATTTTATTTTATTTAGTAGTGTAAAACTAAGTAAATGCTACTTTGTTCATTTCAGTTTATTTTATTAGTAGGAAACTAAGTAAATGCTACTTAGTTTATTTGAATATTGAAAACTTATTAAAATACATAAATATTATAAAGTAGGGCCCACAAATTTTACATTTGAACAATTCTAAAAGAAATTCTGTCAGAAATTGCGTCGAAAATAACAAATATACCAATTTCGAAAAGCAGTCCATATACACAGCAAGAATCATAAGGTGGCAAGATAAAGACTAAAATTGCAAGACATATCCATGTCACAACACTACTAAGGTTGTCCCAACATCATTCAGCAAGTCCCAAAATCAATCCTAATTGATCACAAAATATATCAGTCCCAATTGATCACAAAATATATCAGTCCCAAATGATCACAAAATATATCAGTCCTAAAACACAAAATATAAGAGTCCCAAAATGATGACAAAGCAAAATCATATATGACAAAATTATATACAACTCCTCATCAATTAACATAACTCCTCAGTCCCAATTCATAATACATAAGTACTCTTCGTCAATTAACAAAATCGATCATATATATATTACAAAATCAGAACAGATAACATTAGGGCATAACATATGTATTTTTCTAAATAGGGGAAAAATTAGTGCAGAAATTATCAATAATTATTATGGAGTTGAGGACTAATAAATTAGGGCAGAAAACCTTCATCACTAATTAAATAGTTGTGTTATGCTAACCTTAAATCCTTAAGCTAACTGATAATGGAGGAGGAGGACACAACATGATGCCGCCACGAACTTTGCACACCCACCACAGTGCCACCACGAGCTTCAATCGGAAAAAAGGAGGGGGAGGACAAGACGGGAGGGAGGGAGCCCGACACAGAGAGGTGGGAGTTTGAGAGATGAGAGAGATGAGAGAAAAAGAAAAGAAACCGGTGAATATAGGGCTGATCTGATCTAATCTAATCTTATTTAGGTTTTATAAGTTATTTTCGACAGAGTTTCCGTTAAAAATAATTCCCTCGAAATTATATTAACCTCAACGAAAATTCCCTCAGAAATAAATATAGTTCCGTCGAAATTAGGTTTCACGCTGGCGAAAAAGTTGACGCCAACAAGAGTTTTTCGACGAAATTCCGTCGGAATTAAATTATTTACAAGGGAACTATCTTCGTCGAATTATTTCGTCGAGATTAAGATAATTTCGACTGAACTTATTCCGTTGAAGATAATTCCGTCGGCCTTAAACCTTTTTCTTGTAGTGGTTTCTTACTTGATATTTTTCTATCCTTGACTCTTTTCTTTACCTACAAAATATTTAACAATATTTTTTACAAACTCAAATAAGAATTTAATAGTACAAATTTAAAAATACAAAGATTTTATAGAAAAGTGAATTTATCTATTCAACCCCTCTTCTAAATTAATTTTAATTAATTCGGACCTAATAGGTTGTAATATCCCGAAAAAAAAATATAAATATATATATATATATATATATATATATTAAATTTATATTCTTAAAACATATTGTTTGGACTTTGTCATTTATTTGGGTCAAACTAGTTATTTAATTTGTGTTGGCTAATAAATATTAATAAGAGATGGGCAAATTAATTGAGTACAATTTGGGCCTTATTATTATTTGAACCTAATTAGAAGTTTATTAAAAAAAAGACCTCTTAGTTAATAAACAGCTCGACCTAATTTTATTTCATTATACGAATTGAGGGAAAGAGAGGAGGAAGACTTGTGTGGCTATACGGAAGAAAAGAAATCTCAGGTATGCTTTTATTGTATTGGGATACTTTTGATTGCTATGCCATGGGCTATATAGAGAGAGAAGTATAATGGTAATGATCCATGTGCAACTTTTCTTGTTGGAATGAAAAGTACTCATTTATATATATAAATAGCAATGGTTCATGGAATGAAACCTGATCATGAATATATATATATATATATATATATATATATATATATATATATATATAATACATATCATGTTGGTTGCCTGTAGCGGTGCAGGCGAAATTTCATTATATATATAGTATATTTCGTTAATTTAAATTATATATATTATATATTAATAAAATTTTGGCCATGAAACTTATAAACGGAATTAGTAAATTAAAATTGAAGTAATGTATATTAATTTGAATTAATTAGTTTTGCCGACATAGTTATAAAAAAATTTAATAATAAAATTTAATTGTATTATGTTATTAATGATTGGATTGTAATAAAATCTTATTGAATTATTTAGATTAAACGGAGAGAGTCTAAACGAGTTTTTAGAATAAATTTTGGGTGTGACATTGCTTAATCCAGGTACGAATTCCGTACTCCACTCCTTTGATTATGGTTGCATTCTTTGTATCTCGTGATATCTCGTCATTTATTTTCTTATAATCCTAGTGGAAATATTAAATAGAAATTTGATAATTGATACTTTGGTTGTATTCAGTAATTTAAATTCTTTTCCTTCTATTAAAATTTGTACATATTCTATAAAAAAAAATTTAGCGAGACTCTTGTTAAATTTGATTTGTTCGTTTTGTCCCTTGTTTTGAATTCTGTTATGATTTCACATAATTATTTCTGGTGAAATTCATATATTAGTTTCATTTTGGAGTTGATACATATGAATCGTATTTGTATTCTTTGAATTAAGTTATCATGTTTAGTATTTATTTTTGATAATTATAGAGCGGTACATGTTGCTACCTTCTTTTTGAGATATTGTGACTATAATTTGTTTTAATTCAATATATACATATAGAACCCTTTTGTTAGTATTATGTCACATTTGTTGTGACATGGTATTTTTGTTAAAATATATTGTAGGGTATACCTGAGCTATAACCACCTTTGGGGGTACCACAGGCATGTCGTCTTAGCACGAGAGGCATGACACTTTCCGTGGTAGTGTGATTAGTCCACGACGTCTCTGTTTAGGCTCTGGAGGAAATGGGCCATTTGGTGTTTTGTTGTGGGAGGCGTATGGGTTAACCCTGATTTTTTTTTGGTCTGCGGATTTGTGATGTTGTGCCAAACACACTTATCCGATTTGCATACATTTGGATTCGCGGTCCAATGTGTGATTTGCCTGGTGGCATTATTTTAGTTGCCTGTGTGGCATTATTTTGACTTTTCTGTGTGGCAATGTATATTTCTGAGCTCATTCGGTATGAAATAACACCCAACCATTTGATTCAGCCTATTATTTCATTGTATTAGTTTTGTTTGTTTCTGTTTAGTTCAATTCATTGAGTTAGTTACTTCAGTTCGTTATTTCTTTACTCTTCCATTGGTTTCGATAAATCTGTTGATTTGGATATATTCTATTCAGACTTTGGATATCATATTTTTGTCTGTCTTTAAGCTTGAGGCTTTGTTAAGTATGTTGCTTCAATTGTTTTCGTATTTCAGTTATGCATCTTTGTATTATCTGTATCCGTACTGGGCAATTGGCTCATGCTGTATTTTTCTTCCGGCAGGTTTGTAGGGGTGATTCAGGGCTAGTGTGATAAGAGAGTTGTCTTTGACCATCTAGGTTGTTTCGATTTTGGTTTTGGCTATTTTGACTCTAGTTGAAGAATTATATTTAGTACTTTATTGATGGATATCACTATTAATATTTTGAAGTTATTAGTGCTCTGTTTATTTACTTTTTTGAGGTTTATTGTGCTTTGCACGTGACCTCCCTTTTCCTTTTCGGGAAGGGGGTGTTACAGAGATGGTATCAAAGCTTAGGTTCTTTCTTGTAGAAAACCTATTTAGGTTTGACCTGTGAGTTGTGGGTAAATCACTTGGTAGATGTAAGAGTTTGATTCGATTTTGTTCTCTATTTGGTTGGTCTTGAATTTGATTAAGTGTCATGCTCTTTTCGAGTTGTAGTTGATTTGAGAAAGGTGAGATAATTTGTTAAGATTATTATGGTTATGCGTTGGAGCAATACTATTAGTTAAAGATTGTGATTGGATCATTAAGGAGAATAAAGTTATACCTTGTGCAGTTAATAAATGATCATAAATGAGATGTGATTATGATGTGATTATTTGTACCAACGAAAATTTGGTTTTGGAGATTATTTTTTTTATAGTGCTTTTGGGTAATAATCTATTATGATCTTAGAATTAAGGATTTGATTTGGGTGATGATTTAGTTTTGTTAAGTTGTGGATAATTTGAGGTATGTGTATTGATGAGGTAATATGATAAATGGAAAATTATTAAGTATAAAGGATTTTTTGTAAATTTGAGTTGTAGATAGTTGAGGTAATTAGATTAATTATTTGAGGCTAATGATCAATTTTTGTGGCTATTTTCTAGTAAGATATTGGAGTTATGTGATATGAAATTTTGTTGTGATAGTAAACAAACCTCAAAAAGCACAACAACCAATAACTTCAAACCTCAAAAAGTATAACAAACCTCAAAAAGTAAATAAACAGAGCACTAAAAATTTCAAAATATTAATAGTGATATCCATCAATGAAGTACTAAATACAATTCTCCAACTAGAGTCAAAATAACCAAAACCAAAATTGAAACAACCTAGATGGTCAAAGACAACTCTCTCATCACACTAGCCCTGAATCACCCCTACAAACATGCCGGAAAAAAAATACAGCATGAGCCAATTGCCCAATATGGATACATATAATACAAAAATGTATAACTGAAATACGAAAACAACTGAAGCAACATACTTAACAAAGCCTCAAGCTTAAAGACCGACGAAAATATAATATCGAAAGTCTGAATAGAATATATCCAAATCAACAGATTTAACGAATCCAATGGAAGAGTAAAGAAATAACGAACTGAAGCAACTAACTCAATGAATTGAACTAAACAGAAACAAACAAAACTAATACAATGAAATAATAGGCTGAATCAAATGGTTGGGTGTTATTTCATACCGAATGAGCTCAGAAATATACATTGCCACACAGGCAAGTCAAAATAATGTCACACAGGCAAATCAAATGATCCCACAGGCAACTAAAATAATGCCACACAGGCAAGTCACACATTGGACCGCGAATCCAAATGTATGCAAATCGGATAAGTGTGTTTGGCACAATATCACAAACCCGCAGACCAAAAAGAAATCAGGGTTAACCCATACGCCTCCCACAACAAAACACCAAATGGCCCACTTCCTCCGGAGCCCAAATGGAGACGTCGTGGACTAATCACACTACCACGGAAAGTGTCATACCTCTCGTGCCAAGACGACATGCATGTGGTACCCCCACAGGTTGTTATAGCTCAGGTATACCCTACAGTATATTTTAACAAAAATACAATGTCACAACACATGCGACATAATACTAACAAAAGGGTTCTATATGTATATATTGAACTAAAACAAATTATAGTCACAATATCTCAAATAGAAGGTAGCAACATGTAGCGCGCTACAATTATCAAAAATAAATACTAAACATGATAACCTAATTCAAAGAGTACAAATACGAGTCATAAGTATCAACTCCAAAATGAAACTAATATATGAATTTCACCGGAAACAATTATGTGAAATCATAACAGAATTCAAAACAAGGGACAAAACGAACAAATCAAATTTAACAAGAGTCTCGCTGAAAAAAAAATTTATAGAATATGTACAAATTTTAATAGAAGGAAAAGAATTAAAATTACTGAATACAACCAAAGTATCAATTATCAAATTTCTATTTAAGATTTCCACTAGGATTATAAGAAAATAAATGACGAGGTATCACGAGTTACAAAGCAACCATAATCAAAGGAGTGGAGTACGGAATCAGTACCTGGATTAAACAATGTCACACCCAAAATTTATTCCAAAAACTCGTTTAGACTCTCTCCGTTCAATCTAAATAATTTAATAAAATTTTATTACAATCCAATCATTAATAACATAATACAATTAAATTTTATTATTAAATTTTTTTATAACTATGCTGAAAAAATTAATTAATTCAAATTAATATACATAACTTCAATTTTAATTTACTAATTCTGTTTATAAGTTTCATGGCCAAAAGTTTATTAATATATAATATATATAATTTAAATTAACAAAATATACTATATATATAACGAAATTTCGCCTGCACCGCTGCAGGCAACCAACATGATATGTTTATAAACATGATATGTTTATATATATATATATATATATATATATATATATATATATATATATATATATATATATATATAGTCTATTTCTTAAGATCACCCTTATTGAGCTCACCCCGAGCTCACCCTGCCCTTTTTTTTTTTTTAAAAAAAACATAACTAATAAAAAATGTATAATAATTTTTGGAATTGAAAGTTTTTAAAAAAAAGTGTTTTGGGTGTGATTTGGGTACATATAACAAAACAGTGTTGTACAGTATGTATAACAAAATAGTCTGTACAACACTGTTTTGTTATATGTACCCAAATCACACCAAAAACACTTTTTTTAAAAAAACTTTCAATTCCAAAAATTATTATACATTTTTTATTAGTTATGTTTTTTTTTTTATAAAAAAAAAGGCAGGGTGAGCTCGGGGTGAGCTCAATAAAGGTGAGCTTAAGATCTTTGCTCTATATATATATATATATATATATATATATATATATATATATATATATATATATATATATATACTATACAGTATCGACTGACTTCATACTTGTTACGTTTTTTTTATTTATTTATTTACAGAACCATTCTTTTATATATACATATATATATTTTCATGATCAGGTTTCATTCCATGAACCATTGTTATATATATATATATATATATATATATATATATATATATATATATATATATATATAAATTAGTACTTTTCATTCCAACAAGAAAAGTCGCACATGGATCATTACCATTATACTTCTCTCTCTCTCTATATAGCCCCTGACATAGCAATCAAAAGTATCCCAATACAATAAAAGCATACCCAAGATTTCTTTTCTTCCGTACAGCTGCACAAGTCTTCCTCCTCTCTTTCCCTCAATTCGTATAATGAAATAAAATTAGGTCGAGCTGTTTATTAACTAAGAGGTCTTTTTTTTAATAAACTTCTAATTAGGTTCAAATAATAATAAGGCCCAAATTGTACTCAATTAATTTACCCATCCCTTATTAATATTTATTAGCCCGCACAAATTAAATAACTAGTTTGACCCAAATACATGACAAAGTCCAAACAATATATTTTAAGAATATAAATTTATATATATATATATATATATATATATATATATATATATATATATTTCGGTATATTACATTACCTCCCCCTTAAAAAGGATTCCGTCCCCGGAATCAAAAGAGTAACAAAGATTTACTTGACATTAAAGATGTGAGGATACTCTTGCCGAATAGTCTCTTACGCCTCCCAAGTAGTTTCGTGCTCCGGATAATTTTAGAAAAAATAAAATTAATATTTAATTATTAACAAAAATTCGGATTATTACATTTTTCCCTCCTTAAAAATAATTCCATCCTCGGAATTCAAATAGGTTGCATAAAGTTTTATTTTAGTTTTTATTTAAATTACATAATTATTCATAAACTTTAATTAAGATGTAGCGTCGCCATTTGTAACGATCAAGCCTGGTAATAAGTCCATCGGTCCACACAATTATTCATGTACTTGTAACAGATTCGTCAGCTTCCGTGTCAATCCCCGTTAAGATTCTTCAATTTTCTTCGAATTAAACCACATGCTCCATAGCTGGTGCGACCCCCGTCAATTTTTTTAAGTTTCATTCTTGTAAACGTACTCTTTAGAACATAACTCGAAAGCACAAAATTTCTCTTCATCTAAATACGATTCGAATACCTGAAACATTTAAAATTATATTTAATTTGAAAAATATTTATATTCCACACATAACTAAGATTTAACAAAGTATTTTTATTTTTATTTATTTATTTTACATAAATTCATACCAAACTCTAAGGATATCAGATAAACAAAACAACTATGCAAGCTATATTACTAACGTCTCTCCCTAAGTCCTCAAGAGCTTCAAAATATCTCATCCTCGATTTGAACTAGTCCTCAAATATACACAAAAGAATATACTACTAAGATCTCTTGATTACCATATAAAACTCCAATTCACATATTCTACCATTTATATGAGCAACTGTAGTTATTCAAAATCTCTCAAAATCAATTAAAATTCATCATTTACTATCTAATCATTTAATAATTTAAACATCTCTTAGTGCAAACTTTAACCCAACAAATTCAAGGTCTCTTCTTACTATCACAACGAAATTTCATATCACATAACTCCAATATCTTACTAGAAAATAGTCGCAAAAATTGATCATTAGCCTCAAATAATTAATCTAATTACCTCAACTATCTACAACTCAAATTTACAAAAAAATAACCATAATAGTATTGCTCCAACACATAACCATAATAATCTTAACAAATTATCTCACCTTTCTCAGATCAACTACAACTCGAAAAGAGCATGACACTTAATCAAATTCAAGACCAACCAAATAGAGAATAAAATCGAATCAAACTCCTACGTCTACTAAGTGATTTACCCACAACTCACAGGTCAAACCTAAATAGGTTTTCTACAGGAAAGAACCTAAGCTTTGATACCATCTCTGTAACACCCCCTTCCCGAAAAAGAAAGGGAGGTCACGTACAAAGCACAACAAACCTCAAAAAGTAAATAAATAGAGCACTAATAACTTCAAAATATTAATAGTGATATCCATCAATGAAGTACTAATTACAATTCTCCAACTAGAGTCAAAATAACAAAAACTAAAATCGAAACAACCTAGATGGTCAAAGACAACTCTCTCATCACACTAACCCTGAATCACCCCTACAAACCTGCCGAAAGAAAAACACAGCATGAGCCAATTACCTAGTACGGATACAGATAATACAAAGATGTATAACTGAAATACGAAAATAACTGAAGCAACATACTTAACAAAGCCTCAAAGACCGACGAAAATATGATATCCAAAGTCTGAATAGAATATATCCAAATCAACATATTTAACGAAACCAATGGAAGAGTAAAGAAATAACAAACTGAAGTAACTAACTCAATGAATTGAACTAAACAGAAACAAACAAAACTAATACAATGAAATAATAGGCTGAATCAAATGGTTGGGTGTTATTTCATACCGAATGAGCTCAGAAATATACATTGCCACATAGGCAAGTCATAATAATGCCACACGGGCAAATCAAATGATGCCACACAGGCAACTAAAATAATGCCACACGGGCAAATCACACATTGGACCACGAATCAAATGTATGCAAATCGGATAAGTGTGTTTGGCACAACATCACAAATCTATAGAATAAAAAAAAATTAGGGTTAACCCATACGCATCCACAACAAAATACCAAATGGCCCACTTCCTCCAGAGCCCAAACGGAGACGACATGGACTAATCACAATGCCACGAAAAGTGTCATGCCTCTCGTGCCAAGACGACATGCCTGTGGTACCCCCACAGGTGGTTATAGATCAGGTATACCCTACGGTATATTTTAACAAAAATACCATGTCACAACACATGCTACATAATACTAACAAAAGAGTTCTATATGTACATGTTGAACTAAAACAAATTATAGTCACAATATCTCAAAAAGAAGGTAGCAACATGTACCGCTCTATAATTATCAAAAATAAATACTAAACTTGATAACCTAATTCAAAGAGTACAAATACGAGTCATATGTATCAACTCCAAAATGAAACTAATATATGAATTTCACCGGAAACAATTATGTTAAATCATAACAGAATTCAAACAATGGACAAAACGAACAAATCAAATTTAACAAGAGTCTCGCTGGAAAAAAAAATTTATAGAATATGTACAAATTTTATTAGAAGGAAAATAATTTAAATTACTGAATACAACCAAAGTATCAATTATCAAATTTCTATTTAAGATTTCCACTAGGATTATAAGAAAATAAATGACGAGATATCACGAGATACAAAGAATGCAACCATAATCAAAGGAGTGGAGTACAGAATTCGTACCTGGATTAAG
The DNA here is from genome assembly GCA_016801055.1 of Panax notoginseng. NCBI lineage: Eukaryota > Viridiplantae > Streptophyta > Magnoliopsida > Apiales > Araliaceae > Panax > Panax notoginseng. Next base: position 178,303,118 of record CM029015.1, read on the forward strand.
CAATGTCACACTCAAAATTTATTCCAAAAACTCGTTTAGACTCTCTCCGTTCAATCTAAATAATTTAATAAGATTTTATTACAATCCAATCAATAATAACATAATACAATTAAATTTTATTATTAAATTTTTTTATAACTATGTCGACAAAATTAATTAATTCAAATTAATATACATAACTTCAATTTTAATTTACTAATTCCGTTTATAAGTTTCACGGCCAAAAGTTTATTAATATATAATATATATAATTTAAATTAACGAAATATACTATATATATAACAAAATTTCTCCTGCACTGCTGCAGGCAACCAACATGATATGTTTATAAACATGATATATATATATATATATATATATATATATATATATATATATATATATATATATATATATATATATTCATGATCAGGTTTCATTCCATGAACCATTGCTATTTATATATATAAATTAGTACTTTTCATTCCAACAAGAAAAGTTGCACATGGATCGTTACCATTATACTTCTCTCTCTAAATATAGCCCCTGACATAGTAATCAAAAGTATCCCAATACAATAAAAGCATACATGAGATTTCTTTTCTTCCGTATAGCCGCACAAGTCTTCCTCCTCTCTTTCCCTCAATTCGTATAATGAAATAAAATTAGGTCGAGCTGTTTATTAACTAAGAGGTCTTTTTTTTTAATAAACTTCTAATTAGGTTCAAATAATAATAAGGCCCAAATTGTACTCAATTAATTTACCCATCTCTTATTAATATTTATTAGCCCACACAAATTAAATAACTAGTTTGACCCAAATAAATGACAAAGTCCAAACAATATGTTTTAAGAATATAAATTTAATATATATAATTTTTTTTCCGGGATATTACATTATCTCCCCCTTAAAAAAGATTTCGTCCCCGGAATCAAAAGAGTAACAAAAATTTACTTGACATTAAAGATGTGAGGATACTCTTGCCGAATAGTCTCTTACGCCTCCCAAGAAGCTTCGTGCTCCGGATAATTTTAGGAAAAATAAAATTAATATTTAATTATTAACAAAAATTCAGATTATTACATAGGTAATCATGACTATCTTTTAGAAATATTACTACCTTCTTATGTTTTGTTCAATGACTTTGAAGTTATTTTCAGAAAGGTGATTTTTTAAAAAATATATTTTATTAAATGAATATTTTAAATTTAGTTTTGTAAATGAACCTACTCGATTTTTAAAAAGCCAATAATAATCTTATATTTAAAAAAAACGAAATACCTAATAAGTACATAATACATAATATAAAATGAGTAGATATATAATGTTCAAAAATTATTATACTCCCTCCATTTACAAATTATATGATCGTTATTTATTTGGTGGCCAAATTCTACTTTTCCATTCATCCAAACCTTTTGGATATGATAGTCAGAACACGTTGGAATTTGGGTATCTAAATGGGGCACCCGTGAAGGGTCCGACCCATTTAGTTATATCAGATAACCCAACTGACCAAGTCAAGAGGACGTTAATTTTATATATGTTACGTTACATGATGAGAATTAATAGGAAAGTGGGTTCAACCACTTCGGCTATCACGTCTCCTCACTTTTACATGACGATCATTTTTCTTCAGTTGGCCAAATACAGAAAGTTATCCCAATACAGAGACAAAACCCAATTGCTACGAACTGTGATATAGCTCGATCATAGTTCGGAGACGTCCGCTGGGTTTCAGTCATAGCAGGAGGTTTTCCGCATCAAAAGAATTAATTACGCTTCAAGAGATATGCCTTTAATCCTCCTATTATGCGTAAATATATGAATATCATGAGTATAAAATCCCTACGGAACAATTTAAAAGTAATAAAATGTTTGTTAGTCTCCAAAAAAAACTAACAAATAATTTTTTTAAAAAAATTAGAGAACATCCATTGGTGGCCAACATGTATACCATTACCATCAACTTCAACTTCAACTTCAACTTCAACTACCACAACCCACCAAGTCTTTGAAGGTTGGTAAGAGCTTTTTCATTCTTTTTTTTCTATTATTTTATTACATAATTTAAATCTCATAAAACTAAATCACGAACTTCCTAAAATCAAGATAATCCATGCAGAACAAAAAGCACTTAATGGTCAGCTCCTAAAATAAATCCAAATGTAAAAGAGTACTCAATTCATTCATGAGACATATTACATTTGTTGTTTAACCAAAACATGAACAAATCTTTTCTTTTTTTTGAAAAAAAAAAGAGATTTAAGAAACATCATTTAAATCACAATTTTGAGTTGCATACAACATGAAACAAGTGTGTAACTTTTACAAAGAACAATTTGAAATGTAAATAATATTATAGAGCTTAATTAACAAATAGGCAGAGGAGCACCATCCCATTCCTTCAAGCAATCAAGCAAAGGATCAATCAATTTTCCGGCACACATTGCTGAGAACACCTTATCAAACTCCTCCCCCGGCGATCGGATTTTCTCTCCGGTCAGAAATCCGGCCCCCAACTCCTCCCTCACAACTTTGTACAAAGGATATGATCTACATTCCTTGATACGGTTAGAAATTAAAGGCCTTCCGCTCTCGATTTCACACCTAGCATTTTCGACTTCTTTAGGCAAAAGGGCTTTAAGTTCCTCCTCAAAAATTCCGATTTTTTGGAATATTGAAGTGCTCGAATTCTTCTCTCCTTGTAAGTTGATTAATGCGTGCTCCACTAAAACTTGCCTCAACTTCTGCATTAATGGGTACGTGCCAAGACACGGGTCATCAATGTACGAAAACACATGCTCTCGGTCAACCACTTTGAGCAAGTCCTTCTCGCAGAACCTCGAAGGGTGAAGCTCCCAGTTGTGCCCCATGGTAAGCACTTTTTTAGCCACTTGGCTAACTGTGTTTTTCACTGTGTGTTTCAAATTTTCCTCCAAATGCCTCAAATCAATAGCTTGGCACAAGGCCACCAACCAAGTTGAAGTCATTAGCTTCAATATATCCACAGCCTCGGCTGTTTTTCGGGACGAGATTAAGCCCAATGAGTTCACATCTTGGTTATGTTGCTCCGCGCTTTGTACATGATTTGTGACTGGATTGGCTAGGAATTGGAGCTCGGAGCAGTATGAGGCCATTGCTATTTCAGCCCCTTTGAACCCGTAATCCAAGCTTGGATTTCGGCCGCCGGATAAATTTGAGGGCAGCCCGTTGTTGTAGAAGTCATTTACTAGCTCCGAAAATTGAGCGAAAATGAGTTTGCCTATTGAGGCAATGGCTAGTCTAGTGTTGTCCATGGACACGCCAATTGGGGTGCCTTGGAAATTTCCTCCGTGCAAGGCCTTGTTCCTCGAGACATCGATTAGTGGGTTGTCGTTAACGGAGTTTATCTCTCGTTCGATGGACTTTGTGGATGCTCGGATCACCTCGATGTGCGGACCTAGCCATTGGGGCGAGGTTCGGAGGGCGTAACGGTCTTGTTTAGGCTTTTGCAAGGGGTCCATTTCATGGATTTTTTGAGCTTCTTTAACATAAGAGCTTCCATCTAAAATGTGTTCCATAATTGCTGCAGCCTCAATTTGGCCCGGGTGATGCTTCAATTTATGGGTCAAATGGTCGGTGAATTCGGGCTTTCCTTGCATAACTTCGGCGAAAAGGGCAGACAAAACCTCCGAGAAAACTGCTAGAATATTGGCTTCGAAAAGAACCATGGAAGCCATGCCAGAACCAACTGCAGTGCCATTTACTAGTGCTAGGCCTTCTTTGGGCTGCAACTCAAAAAATCCCGATTCAATTCCCGCAAGGGAAAAGGCCTTGCAAGCATCGAGTGATTCTCCAGTAGGCCCAACAGCTTTGGAATTGGGCCGGCCCGTTAAAAGCCCAGCAATGTACGATAGAGGGACCAAGTCACCCGAGGCCGTGATCGTGCCACGGAGTGGCAAGCATGGGGTAATGTTATTGTTAAGCAACTTGGTAATGGCTTCTAAGATCTCAAACCTTATGCCGGAGTATCCTTGAAGAAGGGTGTTGATTCTCACAATCATCGATGCCCGAGTAGCCGAATGCGGCAGGATGTGGCTCGACTCGGTCCCGTTCTCAAAAATTCCAGCATTTAAGAATCTGTTGTAACAAGAATTTCATGAAATATTATTAGCAACTCTGTTTTGTACATGAAGATGCAACTATGGATATACTAATAATTCCAAAAAAAAAAAGTTGACAAGTTGGTTGGAAAACATGATATTTTTCCAAAAAATAAATCATTTGTAGGTAAGTTTTGGAAGCCCAAATGTTTGAACAGATTTTGTTTACATTTTTAATAAGTGTGGGCCCAAGCTAGTCCAGGCCAGCTGAGGGGTTTAAAAAGTTATGCTTGTCCATTTCTCCACTTGGACCAAGTCCACGAGGAGATCTAGAGATTGAAATGCAGTCATCCAAATTAACTACTCCATTTGTTTAGATCTATTGTAGGGATTTGATTTTAAATGAAATAATAAAACAGCTACTCCTATAATGTGTTAGTTTATACTATTTTATAATGTTTTAATGCTTGTTTGGTACAATTTATTTGTATTAGATAATATTATATAAATTTGGTATTTTATAACTTCATACACGTAAAATTCACAAATTACAAATTGTACAATGTATTGAATTTTTTGAACTTTCAAAAGCATCTTCAAATTCAAATTAAGGGTATGACTGGCATAAAATTTACGATGTAAAAAGTAATTAATTTACGATGTAAAAAGTAATTTTTTTTAATTATATTAATCAATTCATAATCAGAAGTGTCATTTAATAAGCAAACTGGTGAAAACCCCACCAAATAATGGACATATATGTTCATCTCTTTAAGAGACCACCTACCTACCCCTCAAATTGAAAGACTATAAAGACCCTAATATATTATTCTCTTTGTTCTTTTTTAAATGATGTTTTAGGAGAAAGTACATTTAAAAATGCTATTTGTTAATTTCTTTTGTTTAACTGATTAAATTAATTAAATATAAAATCTCAATATGGTCTTTCAAAAATTCATTAGAAAGGTGAAAAATAAACAAATTAGTATTTAATTGTTAGGGATAATATTAAAAGCCAAGTCATTTATTTTATTTTATTTTTTAAATTTACAAACGATAGATAAAATCATAAAAAACAAAATTTAACGGGGGAGCAAATATTACTACATAAAAGTAATAATAATAATAATTCATGATTATGATATAAACTAAATACAATTTAATTTAATTTAACTTAATTGAATTTTACCTTATAAGCTCCTTTTGAAGAGCTCCCCCTTGTTTAGTCCTCCTATGAGAAGTTGCACCAAAACCAGTTGTCACACCATAACTATCTGTCCCTTTATTCATGCTATCCATCACCCAATCACTACTAGCTTTCACGCCGGCCCGTGCTGCCTCCGACAGCTCTACCTGCACTCCGGTGTCCTGGGAGGCTATCGCCGCCACCTGAGCTATCGTGAGTGTTTCTCCACCTAGCCGGACCACCGCATTCCGGTACTCCTCCACCATCCGCTTCACCTCATCTAGGTGACTCCCTTTGAGGGACTCCGCCGCCATGCCCCAGTTCAATGGGTCATTTTCGACGCATAAAATGTCGTTTTTCACGTGGCCGTTCATTTGGACAATAAAATCCAGACGAAAAATAAATAAAATAAAATAAAATGTGTGAATCTACAAGAGAGAATTATAATAATGTGATCAAATGTATTTGTGGAAATTGCTTAAGCTGAATTTCCTGAGATGGTTGAGGGGCTTAAGGCTGGTTTAAATAGAGTGGTGGGGGTGGGCAGGCGGATATATGTGTTAGTTGGAAAGTGAAGGTGGCCGTTTGATTGTCATGGGAATGCACGGTTGGGATGATGACACGTCGGATATGGAAAGTTGTTGATGATAGGTGCATGGGAAGGGAAAGGGTCTCAAATGGAGCCTGTTCTTTTACATATTCTGATTGCAGGCAGTCTAAACTAGGCCTCTCATTTAGATAATTAAGAAAAAAGTGTTTAAAATAAGGCGATAACGGTATAATATTTAAGGGTATAAATCAGTCGAGACGGGTATTGAGTTGTTTAAATTTAGTTCTATTTGGTAAGCACAATTTCGAATTGAGTCCAAACAGTTTGAACTTTTCGAACGAATATGATCCGAATATCAATAGAAAATTATAATTTGAGAATGTTCGAGTAATTTATCGAACTTTAAAACTTACTCATATTTGAATAATTTATATTTTGAGTCGAGTTTGAATAGAACTTTTAGTCGAGCGAGTACGAATTGAGCCCGAACTGTTTGTTCATTTTACAGGCTTAATAATATTTTTATAATAAACATCATTTAAAATGTAATTATTTTTGTATATTAGGATTTGATTCATTATACTTTAATTGGACAATGAATTGAATAGTCCTGTAATAATAAATTCTACATGTATAACAGAAAATTGTATTTATTGTTAGAAATCAATTGAAAGGAAAGTCCCCACCAAAATAAATGGTGGAACCGTTAAAAGGCTTTAAGTTGCTTTAATGTAATTTAAATTATTTTGTTCTCTTTTTAATTTATTTTATCTATCATTTCACAACATTTATATTTTATTTGTGTAACAAAAATTACAATTCTATATTTATACAAAACTTATCTCTATAAATTGTCTAAATAGAGTGTTTATTTTAAACTACTTGAAATCAAATCCACTCATAAAGGAAGAATATATATATATATATAATTGTGTAGTACACAGTCATCTATGATGACGATTTTTTTTATAGCTATTCTAGTATATGACGACGGTTCAATTATAACTCAAAAAAATTATTGACATAAACGACTGTATACTATATAGTTATGTATATAGATATAACCTATATAGAGAGAGAGAGAGAGAGAGTGGGTTGGTGAGAGGCTGTGAAAGCGCAACGCCACCTGAATTATGACCATAAAGAAATACTTCTACTATTGTTTTTCACTTCATTGAGCGTTGTAACTTGTGCAATATTGAAAATATACAATTCCAATATTCAAATTATTTTCATTTATTGCTTTTCTATGGTCCAGAAGTTCAGTAGTCATTTGCTAAAAAATGATAATTAAATCTTTTGTAATGTAATCAAACAGTTTATCTCTTAATGCCGCATTTTTTTATTAAGATGTATTATAAATAATTAAGATATAATATAAATATGAGTTTAAACTATTCAAATAATTTTTTAATATAAATATATAAATTATTCAGATGAATTAAGAGATTAACGTATAAGATTAAGATGTAATAAAACATCACCTAAATTACTTATACGACTTTGAATTTATTACAATTAACTAGTAATTAAGTAAGTATATATGCGGTACTATAACATTTATGACAAAAAAAAATTGTCAAAAAATACTCCCTTTATCCCTAAATAATTGACGTTTTGGAAGTTTTCATACTTATTAAGGAAATCATTTATTACTCCAATTTTGTCATTAAGATTGATATGTATTATCACAATTACCCTTGCATTAATTAAGAAAAAATGTACTGCATGCAGTTGTCTAGATAAATGAAATACTCCATATAGTTGAAGGCAATAGAGAAAAAATTGTAATTAATGCTTTCTAGAAACTTGGTAACGTCAAATATATTGGAAAATTTTGAACTCTCTATAAGGTCAGTTATTTAGGGATGAAGGGAGTATTAATTACCATTTTATTTATTTTCATGTGGGAAGACTGAGTGTTCAGAGAGATGAATTACTTTTATTAGTAGAGATGCAATCAAAAGAGTATAGTGTATAGCAAATAAATTCAATTAAAAGAATGTAATAAAATACTCTTATGATCTTAAAAGTGTATAAACAAAATTTTAAAATTTTAATATATCTATAGTCCATTTTAAGGGTTCACCTTTTTATTTTACATATCATGATCACTCCCTTTTAGCAACGGACCGGGCAACAGTTCGGTTCGTTGCTATATACCGTCTTCTTAGCTTTTAGCGACGAACAACATATAGTGACGAACCGAACATATAGCGACGGACAAAACCGTCGTCCGGTCCGTCGCTAAAAAGAATATGCAAGTTATGTAGGATCAAGAGGTAAGCACTTGATACTTTTGTAGGAGTTATCAAAGGGCCATTAAAGCCTATTAGAGGAGGGTTCATGAGTGGCGTTTGAGCGTCTCATTTTAGGATTTATTCAACTATTAGCTGTTGTAATATTTGCAATGATAATTTTAATAGTATTTGAATTTTTAAAAGTGCCGAATCAATTTTGATGTGTTACGTTTAGATCGATTAGGATTTGGAATCCAAATTCAGTTATTATGAAATTAATTTTATGGTAAATTGGTCTATTGATCAATACAATGATGACACGTAAAGAGAAATCACATCCCGTCTACGTATCGATATTGTATTTATCAATTGACCAAAATTAACTTTATGTTAACCACCCCTTAAAATTCGATATCGCTAAATAGTGCATGTTTGACATCGACTCTTTGATATTTTTGAACTTTAAATACATTAGGATTTTGTTCTTCGAAATGCAAACTTTTAAAATAAAATTGACAAAACGCAGTTATTATACTACTTATTCCACATGTCTCCAAATATAGGAGTAATATCATAATTAATTAACTCGACAGCAATTTAATTAGCCATTTTAAAACAGGAGCATATAACAACATACGAATCATACTAAAGAGATTAATTATATAATGAAAAACAATTAGTAAAATATGAATTACATTTATCATGTACACCAAACTGCATAGTTTTTTGAACGAAAAACAAGCCATATGAGCTGGGCGAGTGCATATTGATGTCAAAGTAATGTTTAAATTAGTTACGTGTGTGTGTGTGTGTGTGTATATATAGTCCACTTTTTCAACGAACTGGAAGGAGCTAACTAAGAACGAACCGGTTATAGCGACGGTTTTTTCCGTCGCTATAGCATAGAAAGCCGATTTTTTATGCTATAGCGACGGAAAAAATCGTCGCTATAGCCGATTCGTTTTTTGTTCGCTCCCTCCGTTTCGCGGGAGAAAACTGAGCTATATATATATATATATATATATATATATATATATATATATATATATATATATATATTCTTTTTACATTTTTGTCATTTTACCTAATAATTAAAATGTTAAATTTCATTTAAAAATAATTTTTATTCTTACACATCTCACTAATATTTCGTATATGCATGTCATACATTAAATAACTAAATATCAAAAGCAAACAATTAATTAACTCAAATAAAATATTTAACCTAATCCATTATCCCATAATAGAATAATTAGCAAAATTAATTAACATAAAAGTGTAATTTTCCCATATTAATGCATGTGACTAATGACTAATTTGACTTTAGTTTAAATTTTCACATATGAAACTCACGTGACCTGTTTTCTGTCGGGTCATAATTTTTTTTAACAAAATTGGTCTTGTAGTTCATTTTTTTAACACTACTAAAAAAAATTTAATATACTTCGTAAAAAACATAAAATTAAAGGACGAAAATTTCATTTTAGTCCTGATAACATTATTTGATGCACAAATAATTTTATTTTATTTTAATTTTAATTAAAGTGGTCACAAATCACAATAAAAGATCATACTCCCTTCGTTTCATAATATATGATGTTTTAGGTGATTTTAATTTTCTCAAATTATTTGACGTTTTAAAAAATTTAGGAGAATTAAGCATTATCTTTTCAAAATTAGCCCTCATGGAAAAATATTACAGATGAGAGAGAGTATAAGATAAGTATGGTAATAAATGAGAATTTAAGGGTATTATAGACAATAGATACTATATTTAATGCTTTTTAACTATTTTTTTAATTCTTGTGCACAATTCTAAAATATATATATTATAAGACGGATAGAGTACTTCTATAAACACGGTCGGCAAGATTAATTAGTTTGTTTCTAACCTTGAAAATGTCAAGTGTTGAAGACTTCTGTCCTTTACAATGCTGTACATAAACTATTCTGCTTAGTAGTAATAATTTTCAATTAATTTTGTTCATCCCAATCGTTTTGTTTTGTTCAAGTTATTTTAATTCCTTAATTATTACCTTTTTTTTATTTTATTTAAGAATGATTCCTTAGTAACATTGTAAAACTAGGTCAAAAGCGGCTACATTAAGAACAAATCAACTAATGTTGGTCATTAATTGGTGACGTTAAACTATCAGAATCCTTAAAAGAAATTATTAACGCGATTGATAATGACAGAGTAATATTTATGTTAGCAGCCGAAAATATATATTTAACGATATTTTATATTTTCACGACACTTATTATTATGGCATTATTGGTGGTCATTATTAATTATAAGAATATTGTGTGCATTAGGGTTTTTTTTTTCAAGAAAGGTAGAAAAATGTAGAGAATTAATTTTAAAAGTTCATAATAAATGTTTGACTTCAAATAAAGTATAATTTGAAAGAAAATATATTTATATGTTTTATATAAATTTTAAGAAAATAAATTAACCGAAAAAATACAAATATTTTTATAGACGGATTATATTTAAAATAACAGTTGTAAATTATTTTAGGTATTCCTTTTTCTTTTTCTATAAATGGTAAAAAAAATTAGTATTTTATTAGTGAAGAAGAAGTTGGAGTATTTATAAAAATAAAGGAGTATTTCTCAATCACATACTACCTCCATCCCATAATAACTGTCGTTTTAGAAAAAAAAAATTTCCCAATTTATTTGTTGTTTACAACTTTTTAGGAGAATAAATTATTTATTTTCCTATATCACCCCTACCTTCTCTCATTGTCCCAAGAAATTTTTCTCTTGTATTAATAGTTTTCAACTTCCCATAAAGGGATAGTAATGAAATTTTACACCAATTTTAATTAATAAATAATAGCACTAAATGACTTTCTTAATCTATGTGTATCAAGCTAAAGCGACAGTTATTATGGGATGTATGGAGTATATACTTTCAAACTGTTATTAGGAAACACAAATTTATAGTATTATCTCAACCAAGTTGTTAATAGCAATAAATTTTTTAGATCTTTTACAAATAATGACTATATCTACATATAATCTGCTGGTGGAGTATTGACTTATTTGTACTTTTCCCTTGTATGTGAATCTGGAAACCAACCAAATTCTCTTCCAATAATCAATATTTAGAGTACTAGCTTTAACGCATTGAAATTCTTAACATTTTGTTTCTGAGTTTTGGACGGAAAATAAAAGAATAGACAAAAAAGAAAAGAATAAAAAATATGAAGTTTTTCTTTGTGTTGTTTATGAGTTTTTAATAAAAAAATAGAAAATTTAAAAAATTTCGTTTCTTGCGTCTTTGAGTTCCAATGAAAATAAAAGAAAAATATCACTTTTACAAATTTACCCTTTTATTAATTATAACCATTGAACCATGAATAAAAATATGCAAGATAAATTTAATCGAAGAAAAAATTTCATAATCAAATACAAATATTCAAATAAATGTTAAACAAAAACTACTTCTACAAAGTCATTGTCATACCATACCCAAAAATCATCAAACATAATCTGTATTATTAATACTAACGGAGATTATTCATCAAATTCTTCAAGAAATTCAATCTCCTCTCTAATGGTAACTCAAACACTACTCGTGCATTGTCTTGATTTTCTAGTAGCCATAAATATATAAGCCTCGTCGATTTATCCATCTATTTATGTTTATTATTCCTTTTCATTCACAATTTCTTTTAACATAATTTGTAAAATATTAAATTATTACAATACTTCACAATTTAAAATAAAATTTGTAATATTAATACTTTTTAGCAATGTTATAAACTCGATAAGTATCTAATACTACAACGGATGGGGTTCACGCCAAGCACTTTTAAGATGTTCTTATTTATTTAATTTTATTGTATATAAATTTGTCCAGGGAAGCCGATGTAGTTTAAAGAAAGTCATGTATTGTGATAATTTTTTACGAATTATAAGTACGAAACATATCAATATATAAGATACTTATTTACGTAAGTGAGAACTAAAATATCGACATAAATGTTCGAGATACTTATTAAAGTAAGTGACGACTAAAAAATTGATATAAATATTCTTTATTTATGTAATTCTTTTTTTATTTTATAAAAATATTCTTATTTGAATTTAATCAAAGGGTTTGATCGGTTACTAACATTTGTTGCGTTTGTGAGTTAAATAAATTGTGTTTAAAATAAGTTGTTATTAGATGAATAAGATTTTCAAGTGTGTTTGAACTTCTAAACTCTAAACACATCAAACGCTGAGTAACTAAATATACATTAATTAATTCATTAAAATTTTAAAATTTTAAAATTTTAAATTGCGATATAAGTTTATCTAAAATTTCAGAACAATATTTTTGAATTAGTAATACTTCTTAAATAATTTTTAATATTAACTATTATATTTATTAAAATTAAATAAAGAAATCGAAGTAGAAAAGAAATAATATTAAAACAAACAACCTGCTCAATTTTAGCGTTAAACGAATTCATCCTCCTCTTTTTATTTATACAAAATCCTCTCATTTTTAAATCTTTTAGAACTTCATCTTCTTCATGCCTTCATCAACAGTCGAATCAAAGCTCTCAAACCTCGACATCAATGGCGATATGATCTCCTCTATTCTAAATCTGCGCAACAACCCCTCTATTTTCTAGTAGATAAAAATAAATTGGAGATAAGGATTATAATTTAAAATTTATTATATTGAAAGTTGAGGATAATATGGAAATTATAAAAATATTGCTTATTCCAATTTCTTTTCCGTCCAAATCAGACTAATTTTGGATAAAAAACTTTGGTAGAAAAAGTGACCAAATTTTCTATCCATTTTTTTATTTTCTATTTATTAAAAATCTCAGAAACATAGGATAAGAGTAAAAATAATATCATTAGAATAATAAGTGTCGCTTAAAATAATGCATGTCCAAAAAATATGATAAAACTAGATTTAACACACTTGATTACATTTATTTACAAAACTGATAGATTTATCTCATGATTAGTCGGTCGTAAAATCTATGGCTATATATGATTATTTCTATGTTCATTTGATATCTGAAAATAGAGATTATATAGTACTATATTTCCACCACTATAAGAAAAAGACTTAATTTTGACGGAATATTCCGTCGGAAATAGGTTTATTCCGTCGAAATAAGTCTATTTCTTTTACAATATTTCGTCGGTTATTCAGCCGGAGATAAGTTTGTAGGAAATTCGATCGGAATTATTTTTTCCCATCGAAATTATGGCAGACCAAAGTTCCTTCAAAGATAGGTTATTCTGACGGATGTATTTTCGACGAACTAATTCCTTTGGTGATAGCATTTACACGTGTCAAGCTTATGCTCGAGTGTGGATCCATATTTTCGACGGAATTTCCATCGAGCATGACAACATTTCCGTCGGACTTAGCATATTTAGCGGAAATAATGATTTTTTTTTTTATGATTTTTTTGTTTTTGTAGTTTCCATGTTTTTAAACTTCATTTTTGTACTTGTAACATACTTTATCCTAACAACAAATCCAGTAATCTATATATTATATCACATACAACGTAATTACTTTAATTACAACATATATACGCGTTTCGATCAATAACAAATATAATCTATTATACAAACAACATATATTGTTCCTGTAATGAACAAGAATTTTATATGTAATTTTAAAATATTTATTGGGTTAAATAAATATTTTAATTGATTTATTTATTGAGATAAATATTTGATGAATTGTTGTGCAATCATTTAGTTAAAGTGTGTTATGATAATTAAATTAATGTATGATAATTTTATGATTTGAAGATTTAATTTAATGAGATAATTAAATTAAATGAATTATTAAATAATTATAATGTCGTTCTAATTTAATTTAATAATTAAATTAGAGATTTATTAGTTTGTTAAATAAAATTTTAATTTATTATGGAAATTATAATTATATGATAAATGATTAATTTGATTTAAGAGTTATAATAATTTAATTGTTTAAAGGTGTGACAAATTAATATACTATAGGATAAATGAATTATTAAAATAAACTAAAAAGAGATATTTGAGACTAGCCAAACATGACCTTGTGTCTCTTGGTGTTTGTAATAGCTGAACCCATTGGTTTTTTTACCTGACGACTTAAGATTGTGCATGATGGCATATCAGTGTAGTGGGTTTACATGTTTTTTTTCCTAAGGCTAAGAACAGAGAGTGTAGAGAAGAAGAACACAGAGAGATAGAGAGAAAAATGAGAGAGGTAGAGAGAAAATTGAGAGAGTTGAAGAGAATTGGAGTATCAAGTGAGAAGGGGGAAGCATTAACAAGCAATTCTCTAATATCTTTGTTGAAATTAATCAAGAATTAAAGGTATAAAACCTAACTCTATGTTCTTAGTTTTGTTTTTGAGTTTTCTGTAAAGTGGAGTCTTAATTTGTGAGAATTTGAATTATAAGTGTTAATTAGTTTATGTAATCCATTGGTTATCATTTATAAACAAATTTAAGAGATTAAAATCCATGAAATCATGTTGTAAATGGAGGTTATTGTTGTTCTTGAGTTTTGGTGATATATACATATGACATGTATGATTTTGAGGCCAAAATTGATGTTCAATTCTTATTGTAATATGTAAATTGATTTCAGAATATGTTAGTATGTTGAATTTCAAAAAGAATGCAATTGAAATGGTTTAATTTGGTTAAGAAACAAAGATTTGGTGGTTGATTTCACTAAATATGTTGAAAATGAAGAAAAACAGCAAAAACATGATCTTAATCCTTAAAAGTTGATTGTGTAGGATGTTTATGTTGTTAGAATCATGATATGCATGCTTGGTGTTGTTGTTAACAAACTTATAGCTTCCGGGTATGTTAAATTTTTGCTTAATCAGGAAAATTGGGTTGAGCGTTTTGGGTATTGAGCACCAGCGCAGCTACGCTGGTGCCAAGGCTTGGGGTAGCGCAGCTACGCCCTCCCCTGAGCAGAAATAATATGTTTTTTTTTCAGTTTTTAGTCCATGACATTTTGGCCTAACCTAGTCTAAGGTGCATGATAATGTGTTAAACATGTAATGAGGTTCTATAATTGATTGTAAACATGTATTCAATGGTTTCAAATTGTAAAGTTAATAAGTTGTGAAAAACTTTAACTAGTTATTTGTTCAAGTCTTGAGACGTGGTTTAAAAGTTACGTTGCTTTGGTAGACTTATTATGATTTCATATTATTGATGTGATATTAATTTAAAAATCAGAACTTGAATTATGTTAACAAGTTGGATTTAAATGAGAACCAAAACATATAGGGTTAATGTTAGTGTAACTAATCGGTATTGCGATTCTAATGATATATGTAGGGTTTTGACGAACGCGTGTTATAGTTGTATAGCTTACGCACAAGGTAAGTTCCTAAACCTTATTTCTTTATGAAGAGCAAGATCTTTATCCAATCTTGTTTATTATTGTTATGCAAGTATCTAAATTTTACTTTTCACTAAGCAAATTTTCTAATCTTGAACTTGATATTGTTTGATTAAGATGGCTCAATTTGTTTATTCATATTGAGCAAGTTTCTAATCATTATTTCTTTTAATTCAAAGTTTGAAATGTTAATTATTTCGAACGAGACTCTCTAATTCCTTTGAAGATGGTCTATTGGATATACAATATTTTATTCAACTATATATTGTTGTGATTCCATTCTTGATTTTAAATATGGTTACTCAATACCTAGTTATTGTATCGAACTTCGAATGGCTAGTGAACCTTTAGTGTTTTGACTAATCCATAGTTGATGAGCATTCTAAAATTCTAGAACCATTGTTAAGCTAATCCAAACTAAACTTTCTTTAGTGTGGAAATCCTAAGTCAAACTGAGATGAACAACCCTAATATAGGGGATTATGCACTCGTTAGCGTTTAGATGCTTGTGCACAATACATGGTACGAAAGGTTGATCCCCCTAAGTACGAAAGGAAAGGTATGTATAGTCTAACGACTATTGAAGGTTGAGGTAGAGATACTTACTAACCTGGGACATAGTTCATGGTCTTAAGACCGTCAGATATAAATCTCGAACTTGTTTTCTAATCTTGATTCGAAGAACGAGTTCTTTATTATTTCAGTATTCATTTCTTACTCTTATGTTATTGCTATTGTCATTGTAATTATATTTGTGAGTAATTGTTTTCTCACTCTTGCATTTAACATTGCAGCTAAAGTTGAGAAACGAGTTGTCTACTAGCAAGGGCAAGGGCAAGATGTCCAAATGATGAAGAATTGTTTGATTTTATTTAATAGAATCTATGTTGTGAGACTTATTTAATTATATGATGTATTCTGCAGACTTATGTAATAATTTAAGGTTAGATTACCTGGGATTGGTTTAAGTTGATGTAACCCTTTAATGGGGGAGGATTATTGTTTAAGTTATTTAAGTTATGTCTTTATCCTTGATTATGGGTACTTAGATGTAATTGTTTTGGATAGTGAGCACCAAATCTTGTGGGAAAGAAATACCTGGATTTGGGGGTGTCACAGTTCCCAACAATAACATTGATTTACAAAACTAAACTAAAATACAACTAATTTACGATAAGTTATACAAGAAATTGGTTTAAAGTTCAACGATTTACAAAACTAAAGTAAAATACATTAATTTTCAAAGAATCAAGCTAAACTACAATGATTTACAAAAAATCAACCAACTACAATGTTTTTACAAAGAATTGAAGTAATTGTTATACAAAAATCAATATAAACTAGTAGTACCATTAGTGTGAGGAAGATAATCGAGCCAGGGTCGACGTTGTTACTCTAGTGTTTGAAAATTATCATCATTATTGTGACGCCCCCAAAATAGGTCCAATCCACCCAACCCATTCTGAGTCGCCAAATACATGGTACAGAAAATAACTACAACTTTATTATTACAATTGTCGTGCAAAATACGACAACACATATACTGTGAGTTTAAATTCAAATATTGTCATCTAGACAGTATTCATACTCAAATAAGTCCTCATTATACTTATTGATACACTATCTTACAAAATAGTGAGGACTACTAAAATAACTATCTTGAACCATCATTCCACACCCCGAATAGTCCCCGCTATATTCTCGCCTCCTAAGAAGAAAAATAGAACAAAAATGAAAAGGGTAAGCTTAACTAGCCCAGTAAAGAATATTATGACTAAGATAATGTACAACAAATTATCATTAGTCTTCAACAGGAAAAAATCTGACAGAATACAATAGACAATAAGTTTTAGATCAACAACTGCAGCGAAAACAACAATTCATTAGAAGAGTTAAGTAGATAATGAAATCTACTATCATCTATGAATTTAAAAGTCCATCATCGATATTTTATCCCTGTAACATCAATCAATATACATCTTGAATCAAATAGTCATCTTTGCACTACAGGCCAAAGATATTAATCAGTCGGTCATGTTCATCTCAACACCTGTTCATCTTTACACTACGGGCCAAAGATATTCATCAAGAAATCGTTCATCTTTGCACTACAGGCCAAAGATATTCAGTAATATCATCATTTAGGACTGAGGATGATGAAAAATATATTTTAAAGAAAATGAATCCAGCGAGACAAAAGAACAAATAGTAAGGATTCGTATTTCAAACAATTCGAGTTCAAAAACACTTCATAAATAATCATAGCGAAGTAAAATTCAAGAATGATCAAAATATAGATACAATCAAAGCTAGTATCCATAATAGATATCTTGGACACAGAAAGGAAAATTTAATTTTTTTGTGAATAGTGCCGTATTTGTGAATAGTACCGTATACGTGAATAATGTCATATACGTGAATAGTAACCTCGACACTAAAAGATAGAATTTTCACAAAAAAAATTATCATGCTTCGTGAATAGTACTCGTGAATAGTAACTCGTGAATAGTAACTCATGAATAGTAACTCGTGAATAGTAACTCATGAATAGTAATCCCGACATGAAAAAATTCCAAATTTGATAAAAAGTTCCAACCAATATTTCGGCATAATGATATTCAAGAAATAAGATTATTTACAAAGAAAATAACATCTCTTACCTCGAAAAGATAGTACTTCTGACTAGAATACTGGATATAGAGCTGAAGAGAATTTACACCGTATAGCAACACTCAAAGTATCAAAATACTCAAAAGAATACGCTCGATAATATAGAGAGACAAAGAGAGAAAAAAACTTCAGTTTCTGGTGTGATTTTCAATTTTAACCTAAGCACCCTATTTATAGGAAAATGCTTAGAACACCAAAGAAGAAAAGTTAATATAATAATAATATATATTATAAATTCTTATGCACACCTTCATTGATCCAAAATATCAGCCACACATGTGCGAAACTTGCCAAAAAAGTTTTTCATATAAAAGTTATTTAAAACTCTAAAAAAAATAATAATCAATTAATCCGGAACTTCAATAATTCATAATAAATAGCCCTTTTATCAGAAAATTCGAATCTCGTTATTTTTTATAGGAAATTCAATTCTCTACAACTTTGCAGAAGAAAGTTTTTCCAAATTCTAAACAAAAATTGACCGAAATCCATAAACGGACGATTTTACAGGCTATAATCAAATTTCAGTCAAGAAATGGGTCCACCAACATGTTTAACATGTTTTAAATATTTATTGCAACAAAAATACTCTTCCTCCTCATATAATCATATATCTCACATTCATTATAAAAATATCATCATATTATATTATAATAATATAATAAAATATTATTTTATCAGAAAAGATAAAATATCAATTTTTAATAATTATCACTTTAAAAATTTTCTCCATCTATATCCACATAAAATCAATATTTTTCTCATCATATAAATCAATAATTAATTATTCACAAATAATATTACAGAATCACAATACTGACAACCAGGCCGTTCCCAGGAAAGAGAGGGCTTTCCAATAAGGATTTCTCCTTACTGGCGCGCAATTAGATGATCAAACCTTTCCTTAGACAGAACTTTCTAGACATTGCCAATAATGTTATCTAATAATATTATTCAGATAATATGAATTATTGCTCCGATAATGAAAAATATTGTGTAGTGACAATTATTGAATAACAGTAATATAAAATATCAATGCAACAATTATTGAATCAATAAAACAAAATATTGAACAGTAATTACTGTAACAATTATTGAGTAGTGCCTTCTTACGTAAGAATCAATAATTGGTGCAATACCGTGTGCTACTGTGCAACAACTCGTATTACTGTGTTTTAACCACCGGGTATTCCAATAGTATTAACGGTAACAACTACGCCGTTATTTATAAATAATTTATACTTGTCATTTTCTTCATTCAATCATTTTTCGTTATGAGGCCCACAAAAGGCTGCGCCATCGTACGAATATTCCCCGACAGCAAGAATATTCCACGACCAAATGAATATTCCCCGACAACAATGAATATTTTATAACCACTTTCTTATTTAAAAATATTTACGTATTTTACCTATAACTAACCATATTAATCAAATAAACCTTACTATTTCAAAATAATAAATAAAGGAAATTCCATTTTATAAAAAAAAATTCGGGGTCTTACAATTATCCCCCCGCTTGCGATCGACAACGTCAACCTGCTCGACATCTCTAGCAAACTTGGCATCGTCACCCTGTCAATACAATTAAAAATATAACTTATTAGTCCATAATTGAGAATTAAAGAAATTGCTAAATGAAAAGTAAATAACATGAAAAATATAAAACTTAAAATGAATAGAATACTTGAGAAGTCGGGGGTTGACTTAGTATCGGCCAAAAAGCCTTCGACATTAAGGTAACCACCATTCGACCCACCGCGTCGTAAATCACGACGAACTGTTCTAGAAGGATATCCATATTCTCGACGGTTGCCCCTGATGCAATGTCCTGAGTAAGCTGGTGAAGACGAGAAATGCTAGGCACGTCCTGACGATGGAATATCATATTCGTACCAAATGTCTTCGACGCCGCAACCATAACTCTTTGGAACATTTTGTCGTCCAAGCCAGCGCCCATATGAGATCGTTCAACAGGTTTTCTTAGATGCTGGCTCTGGCTAGAGCCTGCAAAAATAAATATAACATTACTAATAATTTATATTATTTTATAAAGGCTTAAATATGAATTAGTACCCTAAACTATAGACCATATTCCACTTCGGTGATCCACCGTTTAATTTTTTCAATTAGATGATTGAACTATTACTTTTTTCCAATTGCAACAAATTGAGCCTGCTACGTCAGAAATTTCTGATGTGGCTATTTGCGTGGGGCCACAGGAAGCTGATGTGGCTAAAAAATAGTTTTTTAATTATGTATTAAACACATCTTATATAATGGAGGGTAAAATGGTCCAGCAAAAATTCAGAAAAATTAAAAATTAAATTAAAATCTTCAAAACAATAAGAATCGATCTAAACCTCCACCACATTCGATCTAAAGCAATCCCCAACTCGGTTGAAAAAAATTTATTTTGTTTTATTTATTTTATTTTTTTAATTTTGTTTCACTTTATTTTATTTTATTTTATTATTTTATTTTATTATTTTATTTCAATTGATTTTATTAGTAGGAAAATAAGTAAATGTTACTTAGTATATTTTAATATTGGAAACTAATTAAAATCCATAAATAAAATAAAGCAGGGCCCACATATATTGTAAATGAAGAATTCTGATAAGAATTTCGTCGAAAATTCTGTCGGAAATAGAAATACCAAATCAGTAAGAACCATCAGGCAAGATAAAGACATAATATTGCAAACATAATTCATAAATACACAACATATGTAAGGTATTCCCAAATAATTAAGGCAGTCCCAAAATCAGTCATAATTGAGTCAATTAAGCATATGAGTGAGTAGCCAATTTCATGAATACCCAAAATCAGTCCTATTAAGTCAATTAAGCATATCAGTACCCAAAATTTCCAAAACCTAAAATCAGTACACAATTTTTCCATTACCCAAATGATCAGTAGCCAATTTCATGAATACATGAATATATGAAAACATAAATCAGTAGCCACAATACAGCACAATCAGTAGCTAATTTACTAAGCATTTATACTAATTTCCATTAATTTCCCAACTCAGTAACTAAAATTACACATATACAATAGAATCAAAATTCTAAAATTAAAACATAAATTAAACCTAACCTTAATGAGAAATCGTTCTGAAATGTAAAAGGCTGGTGGTCAGAGGTGGTGCTAGCAGGTGGTGGTCGGAGGTGGTGCTCATAGGTGATGGTCGGAGATGGCACAGGTAGTGGTCGGAGTGATGAAAGATGAGAGAGTGGTGGTCGGAGTGATGAGAAATGAGAGAGTGAGAAACTGAGGAGAGTGAGAGAGAGATGAGAGAGTGAGAGACTGAGGCGGCTGGAGAAAATGATAGGTTTTAAAGCATATTTTTGACAGAATTCTGTCGGCCTTAAATCTGTCAAATCTAAGCTAATTTCGACGAGCTATTCCATCGAGAGTAACACATATTTCGTTGACCTTAATACTACACTGGCGGGAAAGCTTGGCGCCAAGGTGAGGAATTAATTCTGATGGATATCCGTCGAGTATAGCCTAAAGTCGACGAAATTACTATTGACGTAATATTCTGTCGGTCTTATAATAACCTCGACCGAATACATTCCATCGAATTTAATTCTGTCGGAGATAACATGTTTTCTTGTAGTGACCCTAGCTCAAGAACTGCAAATCAACGATTCCGACAAAGAAATATTGAGAATCAATGATTCCCATGAATCAATGGTTCAACGATGAAGTAAGTATTTGATTTAGCTCTTCTCTGTTGCTACCTCAAAAGTAAAAAGCCTACTCAGATCCCCCAAAAAAGTCCTACCATCATCGATCGACTGAAAAGATTTAACGAAAAGAAGCGAGCTAGGGTTTCAGTTATCTACCCCCCAAAAAATTTCTCACTGAAAATGGAATTTACTGGTATGGAAGATGAAATGGAGTTGGGCGAGCCTCTTGATTCTATAGGTGAGTCTCTAAGGTGCTATTAAGGGTATAGAGCTCGAATGAAGATATCTTGGTCTATGAGTAATCCAGGAAGAAGGTTCTTTGGTTGTCCACAATGGAGCAAAGTACTAGTACTGTAGTAATATAGTTTTTGGTTGGTTGAGTTTTTTCTTATTCTCTAAAAATATTAAAAATACACTTGTGTTGGAATTGTATTATTTTTTTATGTTTTGGATTAGTTTTTATCAACCATGCATGACAAATTGACAAGTAAACTCTGCAACTTCTTTTGTTGGTATGACCAAGAGATTTATTTGATTGTGAGGATTTCCTTGACTTACATTAGAACCAGTTGAAATCTAAAAAGAATTCAACAAAAACAATTAGTGGTGAAGGGATGTCAATAAAATATGTAATGTATGATTTAATAAAGTAAACATGCTAGACTTAAGAGGAAGTATTTACCCTAGTATGTTGTGCCCCACTTGATATGTAAGACTCCCCACTTGCAAATACATAGATACCAAACCCATTTCTACCACTACTTATCCCTCTCCCTCTCCCTGGTGGCCTACCTCTTCCTCTTCCTTGACCTTCAGTGCCTGGGGGCCTACCTCTTCCTCTTCCTCTTCCACCTACTATAGCTGTAACATCTTCACCTCTCTCTGCACTACTTGATCCTCCTCTACTTGATCCACCTTCTGCAGTTGTAAGAATTAAATTTCCAAATGTTAGCTTCTTTGCAAATCAAGTAAAAAAATTGTCTCTTAACTGTTAATTGTAGTTACCTTTTTCCTTTTAAAGCCTTTGAACTGGTGTGTTCTTGCAAGTTCTCATGTTATGACCAATCTGATTGCACCTCCAGTATGTCATCAATATTCTTTTTTTTACAATCTTCCACTTGTACCTAACTTATGTTCCTCTTGTGGATCTTTAATCCTTTGTTTTTTTGGCCTTCTAGGAAGCACTTTAAGTTTTGGGGATAATAAATTCATCTTACCCGAAGGTTCCCACAGATTTGGTTCATTTATTCCTTTTAATGGAAACTGGTAAGATGCTAAGTAAGCATCTCTCTTAAGCATTGGAGAGACATATTCCTCTGATTCCTCCATTTGCTCATAAATGGCAGAATTGTATGTCTACAAGGGATACCATCAAGATCCCAAGCTTTGCAAGCATAAGTCTTGTTCACCAATCTTACTATCCTACCTTCAAGTCCATCATCCCTTTTCACTTCATACCCCTTAAAACCATCCCACTTAGCTTCATACAAGAAACTATCATTCTTTGCATCCTCTATTTTTTTTCAGTACATCATCACTTCTTAGCATCATTGTCTTCTTTCTTACCAATCTCTCTATAATATGCTCTCTCATATCCTCAAGCATCTCAATTATAGGCTTTTGTCTTACAGCAACTATCCAACCATTGAATGTTCCTGACAAGTTATTGGTGGTGATATCACACTTGCACATGTCACTGAAGAAAGTTTTGCACTACTATTTTGCATATTGTTTTGACAACTGCTCATGTGCCTCTGGACTTAATTTTTCCAGTTCTTCCATTTCATCCATGTAATGCTTCCTAGTAGTACTTTTAGCTATTTTCCAGTATGCAGTCTTCAACTCAAATCATTTGTTCTTTTTCCTCCAGTTTGCGTAGATGTGTCGAGCACAACATCTATGTTAGCTTGAAGTATAATTGTCTTGATTGCATCCAAACCCTACATAGAAACATGATTGCATTAGCTATATATAACAAACATTTATAATATAGTAAATGCAAAAAAAAATGGCATACCTTTTGTTGGTTTGTTATCACTGTGAGACCATATCTCCCACCAAGATAACCTAGATCATCCATTAAAATATGTAAAAACCAAGTCCATCTGTCTATGTTCTCAACCTCTACTACTGCCCAAGCAATGAGATACATTTGATTATTTTCATCCATCCCAACTGCACATAACAACTCGCCCTTGTATATTCCTTTGAGGAAACATCCATCAAGGCCAATTATTGGCCTACAACCTAACAAACATCCTCTTTTCAAATCATCAAATCCTATATAAAATCTTTGAAATCTCCCTGGTTCCTCTGGTGACTGCCTATCCACTTTAATTTCAAATGTTGAACCTTTGTTCAAATCCCTGTTCAATTCCTTCTCATAGTCCCATAACTGTCCATATATATCATCAATTGTTGCATAAATACTCTTGAGTGCTATTTCTTTAGCTCTGTAACACTGACTCAATGACACTCTAACTTTTAAATGCTTCTTCACATCCCATTGGAATTCTGAGAGTTTCCAAAATAGACGATTTTATTTTATCATAATAGTGCTTTGCCAAAAACCTTGCATTTACTTGTCTATTTTTCTATTTGTTTGTGCACTTGTGAACATTGTTATACCTTTTAACGGTAAAAGTGTTCTCATATTTCAACACACTTGCCCATAAATTCTAAGGACAGCCCTGTGCACACTTCACTTGTACCTTATCCCTTGCATTTTTTGGAAACCATGCATTGTATTTTTTTCCCAATTGCATATTGTTTCACTGCCTCTTTAAATTCTTTATGGTTAGTAAATTTCATTCCAACAGCAAATTTAACATTTTTAATGTTAGTCTTTAGATTAAACTTAAGATATTTTCTCTTTCTTATATTAGTTGGTCTCACCTCATTATCTTCATTCTCACTTGTTTCAGATGTGTGCAGCTCATCAGAATCCACGTCAATTTCATCCCAAGCTTCAGTTAGGGCTCTTTTCCCACCTTCATCAACATGTCCCTACCCACCTTCATCAACAGGTCCCTGCCCATCTTCATCAACATCATTTCCTTCTTCATTTTCTTCTTCCCTTTTTCTTCTTATGTTCCTCTTTGTCTCACTTTTTTCCTTCTCTTTTGCTGCTCTCAAATTTTGCCTAGCAGCAAGTAACTCTTCATCACTCTCAACTAACCATTCACAATTACTACTTGTATCAGAGTCTATATTTCCTTCTCCTTCATATTCTTTATCTTTCTCATTATCAGTCTGAAGCACATTAACCTCAATCTCTTCTACTCCCTCATTATTTGAATGTTCTTCAATGTTAACATCTATTAAAATTTCAACAAATCCCTCACTATCATCATCTATGTTCTCATCAGTACTTACTATTTGTTCATGGTCATGGTCTGAGTAGATCTCAACAACAAGGTTCTTCTTATCATACTCACACATGTCAATAACTCCTTTATCATAACCTACTGCTGTATTGACCCCAAAATTCATACAACTTAATTCTCGATTTCAGTCGTTAATAATACATTCAACCTCTACTTTCACATCATTAAATGATAATACAACCATTGAAACTTGCGGAATAATTAAAATTTTCTATTACAAACTATTCTCGTTCCCAAAACCTTCAACCTTTACATATAACTATTTCAGAATCATTTTAATACTACAAAAGTTTACATCGCAAAACGATTTTACATTATTCGGAACCTTAAACATGGTTCAAATAATAATGACACAACCAACGTGTATAAATCTTCAAGTATCACATCTGATTCATGTCTTTCAAGTAACACATAACTTTACCTTGAAATCTTGACCTGCAAAAATGGTTATTTGCAAGGTTGAGCTCGACAGCCCAGCAAAATCTAACAGTTTTCATGCATGACATAGCACATAATAACATGTTCAACATATATTTCATAAACATTGGACTAACATAACATACATGCTACAGTTCATATAACAAGTATAAAGATTGAGTTCCTTACTCAATCAGCATGCTTTACTAAATCAACGTAGTCATAAGTTGACTTTGACGTTTCATGTTTTCAACATATATATAACACATCATGTTATTTGTAATAAAGATTTAAAACAGTAAATCATCAAGTTCACATAGCAAATAGGAACTGAAAGACTTTCCTTGATCGTTGTTTAACAATAACAGTTTAACAGCTTACAGATATCTGCACTTCACGTGCCCTACACAATTATTTAATCATTCACATTAATTATTAGTCACATAGAACCGCATAGTAGTTATAATGTAAACTTTAATCTACATCCCATAACCCTTCTTATTAATCAACACAATGAACTAAAATCCTTTTTCCAACATAACCCTCATTTCTAGTTAAACTTGTTATTTCAGTACAAGTCTTACATTACCATTTACATTTCAGAAATTCCAAGTGTGGACTTCACAACACTTGTCTAACATTCATTGTGTATACTAAGTTATCACATAACGCGTTTGTAACTTACTAATCATTCTCATAACTTTGAATTTATCAATCCACCTAACATGACTTTGTTTAACCTTGTTGTTACATGATTCTCACATTAACCTAACATTAAGCTAAGTTACATTGAACGTTCAAAGTCTGCAGAATTAGCAGACTTCAATATCTGAAACTGGGCACTGGCGCGGCCGCGCCAGTTTTATAATGGATTGCAGCGCGCCCATGCCAAGAGACTGAGCGGCCGTGCTACGCACAGACTCCAGTTTTTGCAGAACATGGCTATGACAGTTTACTAACACGAATTTTACCCACCAAACAGTAATAATAACACGTAAAATAAATATACAATATCATACACATGATTGCTAACATATTCCATCAATTAGAACAATTTAACATCAACTAAAACTAGTTTAATTTCTCAAATTCCATAATTTCATATGAAAACTCCATTCTTGACATTCGTCACGAAAATCAACACTGTGATTTCAATTCTTGTTCAAATTACTTCGTTCAAATTACGTTATGCTCGTTTCTTAGTGAACTAACATAATTAAGCTTCAATTTACAATTTCACATAATAATTAGCCACTAAAATTGATACTTTTTATGAACCATATGGAAATACATATACTATCAAAATTTTCTACTGTCATCCGAAATTAACATGCGCTTTCTTTGTTTGGCATAAACTCTAGCATTATAAACACGTATCATCACAATTACCAACTATGTATCCACAATTCACCAATTTTGATTTCACAGAACACAAACAAAGCTATGCCGTAATTTCATATATGTATAATAAGGGTATAGAACATACCTTTTGTTGCTTAAAAGAAATCCTTGCTAAACACACTGGAATTGTTCTTCTCTGCACAAGCTCTTTCTTAAATTCTCTCAACTCTATGTTATCTCTAGGCTAGCAAACTCGAATGCGAAAAAAAAACACTGATAGCTTTGAAGCGTAAAACCAAAATTGCTAAACCTTAATACGCCAACTTAATAAAATATCAGTTACTAACTAACGTATATAATATAAATATACTAGATTTATTATTTTAATTTATTTATATAATTAAAAAGGAATTTCAAAAGCCATATGGCTTTGTTTGGCAAAAACTCTTTAATTTTTTTTTAAAAGACTTAATATCGTTAAGCCTTGTTTGGCAAAATTAATTTAAACTCCTTTAACTTTAATAAATAATTTAGTTTATAATTTATAATCACATATTATTTATTTGGATTTTCATATCTAACATTAATCAAATAAATTAATTACACATACTCTATTTAAAATAAATACTCCACTTAAACAAATATCACAAAATTATAATCTCATTATAATTTTTTTTATTTAATAACTTATCATACCATCTTAAATTATTAAATTAAAACAACAATATAACATCTCATGTTATATTACAACTCTCTAAATTATAAATTAATTTAATTTAGAATATTATCTAGTCATAAATATTTACTAATAATAACCACATCAATAAAATATTTATTTCATTTAATAAATATTTTAAATTACAATTACTAAAATCTTGGATTGTCACATTCTTTCCTCCTTACAAAGATTCTGTCCCCAGAATCGAAAATACAGATTAAACAAATAACTCAGGATATTATTAAATATCACTTTCTCAATATATGAATATATATTTCTCTTCACACCAGATCACATATTTCAAAATATACAGCACATACATATACATACTCAAACTCAAAATATCTTGTAATAAGAATTTTAATTATTAAATTCATATTTTAATTATTAAATCTTCTAAAAATTCGGGTTGTCACATCCTTCCCTCCTTATAAGAATTCCGTCCTCGGAATAAACGAAACCTCCTATACTCGATTTTCACCAAATTTCTTTTCAAATTTATCGTTGAAAATCTTCAACACATTACCTTAATATAGGTTTTATATTTTCTACCCCCACCATTCTTGATAATAAATTCTTGTAAGTTTTATTTCATAACCTTTTCTTAAACTCAATTATATTTGAGTATTACATATTCTTTGACCCGTTCATTTCCTTTTCTAAGGATCGTTATCATATACTATATTCTCAAACTCTCGGGACATTATATTCACCCCTTCTTCTAAGAATTTCGTCTTCGAAATTTTATTTATTAATCCTCATTCATTCAATCTATCAAAATAGATTTTACGTTAATACTTTATTCATTCACTGGGTTCTATAACCACTTCTTCAGACAAAGATCTTTCTACAATTATTAAACTTTTCTATTAAAAGTTTTACATTATTCATTGATAACTCATCTCCTTCTCATTTCAAATTTTCTTTTCTCACTTATTCAATATATTCATCATTCAATGTCGCATTCTACGACTTACTTCTTTCTAAGGAATACTTTCCTTTCCATATTCACTTCAGAATAACATGAATCCTCCACAGTTGCTCAATAATTGGGAAGCAGTATGAATAACTCAAGATTTTAAAAGATTATCCAATCATGCTGAGGGGCCACAAGACCTTGAACTACATCCCCAGGTTATCAAGTATATCTCGACTTGAACCTTTAACAGTCATAAGACTATATGGACCTCCATACTTAGGGTGTTAAGCCCTTCGTACAATGTATTGTGCACAAACATTTCAGCGCAAAGTGTAAACTAAGCGTGACCTCTAATAAAAGAGTTATTCATCTCAGAATTTAGAGTGCAAGCATTCAACTGAGGGTCTAATGACCACGAACCATGTCCACAGTTATAAGTAATCTTTTAACTTTAACTTTAACAGTCATAAGACTATAAGGACTCCACGTACTTAGGGGGATCAATCCTTCGTACAATGTATTGTACACAAACATTTCAACGCAAAGTATAAACTAAGCGTAACCCCTAATAATATGGTTGTTCATCTCAGATTTTCAACATTTGAATCCGCACCAAAATAATTTGGTTTGACATAACTTAAGAACTCTTGAATTTCATGAACATCTTTCAATAATCGTCTAGCTGAATCAAATAGCATAGACTTCTACAATAATTCGAACATCAATCAAAATACACACACACACACACACACACACACACACACACACACACATATATATATATATATATATATATATATATATTCTCCCATCTTAAAGAAATCTCAAAAAATCTTTTTATGACGTCATGATACTGCACTGTATTTACAGTCCGTTTGAGGATTCCGTCATTTGGTGATTTAATCATACTACATTATACCATAGTGGGTTGACGATAATTAGATCACATCCAACACTAAGTAATACTGCATTGATGACTCCATCATTTTTATCATCTTTGCACCAGGTTTCATGATGCATTGATGATATAAAAATACATTTTGATATATTTTAAATTATTTTTGTCTAGCCGAAGTAATTAGCATAGACATACGAATAATAGCACTGTTTTAAAAATTCTTTGGTTCACTAGTGTGATCCAACATTTTTCAAAAATTAAAAGTACAACCATCGGCACGAAGTCAATAAATTTCGAAAATCTAGCAAAGCTAGAAGATTTGGAAAAACCTATGTCTCCACTATCAACTCCACTTTCTATAATGATCCATTGCTTAATCAATCTATCTATTCCTATCATCCTCAATACTCCATTCACACTTAATTATACCCCAATTCATCAAACTTACTACACATCGAAAATTTAGGAACTTGACACAATAATATGAGTTTAAGAACTTATCCTAGTCAGACCATAGGTGTCCATTCGCTGAGGGGTTCAAAACATAACATATTATTATGAGTCACGAACATACCATATATATTAGTTTTAAGAACCGCACTTAACCCTAATATTATCTGACTAATCTTAATAGTTTCTAACTATCAAACATATACATGAGAAAAGAATCACCTTTTCACCACATATACATTGATAGCGCGACACCAACATTCCAATGATTATCAATGTGATAAACTGAGTGCAAGCACAAAACCCTCACTCATACAAAAATTTGTACAACTCAGCCATCACATGGGTCCTCAATTGAAATCCCGCCTAGCTCTATCTTACCCTTAACTTGCTCTTTGCTCGATACGAATTTCTCGTATCACATCATCTATAACTTCTCGTGAGTTATCTCGTACTATTTCATAGTACAACATCTTCATAGCATCAAGCTATAATCATTCAAACATTACAAACCATCTTTCTTTTATAACTTAAACTGATCACGTCGTGATCTTATTTTATAATCATCTCCCTTAAAATTATTTTCTTAACTCGTGATCGTTTTGTTTTACGATCCCCTTTCTTTCCTTTCATTTACGACATTATTCGTTATATTGGCTATTGGAGTTAGGGAACTCCCATTCTTATCTACATATCTTTTCAAGATCCTTCTTTGAATCTTCTTGTTAATATATAACAATTCATGCTTTAAGAATTTCTAACTTCATCTATATCGTTCAACATTTCATTCAAGTTACACAATTTCACCATACATATCCATTTTCTATACTTGGTACACATCGAGTCTCTAACAGTTTCAATATGGTACGCTGAGTGGTTTCCCACAAACAACCAACAAACTAGGTTCCGAGTTGCTAGTTCGTATATACCTCCGCTTTATGAAGGAATCGTTTAGCCCAGATACCATATCTCAACAATTAAAGAGTACAATTGTACCATACTTAAATATAATTTTCTATTCTTAACTAAAACTTTTTTTTTAAAACTTCCTTACCAATCTCTTCTTATAGACATTGTCTATTTGTTATCACCTTACATCCTTATTATTGGAGTTGGGTAACCCCACATTCATACTCCTTATAACTCTGCGAGATTCTTCTTTGAATCCTTCCACGCATGTTTTAATCCCATCTTTATAAATTTCTTAAATTAATTCTTAGTGTTCAAACTCTATTTGAGCTTATTCTTTCACTATCTTCACATCTCTTCTCTAAGGTTATAGCCTACGATACTCCTACATAAGGTTTCTAACCTTTTAGCTTTGATACCAACAGTAACGACCCCAAAATTCAACCTCTACTTTCACATCATTAAATGATAATACAACCATTGAAACTTGCGGAATAATTAAAATTTTCTATTACAAACTATTCTCGTTCCCAAAACCTTCAACCTTTATATATAACTATTTCAGAATCATTTTAATACTACAAAAGTTTACATCGCAAAACAATTTTACATTATTCGGAACCTTAAACATGGTTCAAATAATAATGACACAACCAACGTGTATAAATCTTTGAGTATCACATCTGATTCATGTCTTTTAAGTAACACATAACTTTACCTTGAAATCTTGACCTATAAAAATGGTTATTTGCAAGGTTGAGCTCGACAGCCCAGCAAAATCTAACAGTTTTCATGCATGACATAACACATAATAACATGCTCAACATATATTTCATAAACATTGGACTAACATAACATACATGCTACAGTTCATATAACAAGTCTAAAGATTGAGTTCCTTACTCAATCAGCATGCTTTACTAAATCAACATAGTCATAAGTTGACTTTGACGTTTCATGCTTTCAACATTTATATAACACATCATGTTATTTGCAATAAACATTTAAAACAGTTAATCATCAAGTTCACATAGCAAATAGGAACTGAAAGACTTGCCTTGATCGTTGTTTACCAATAACAGTTTAACATCTTACAGATATCTGCAGTTAACGTGCCCTACACAATTATATAATCATTCACATTAACTATTAGTCACATAGCAACACATAGTAGTTATAATGTAAACTTTAATATACATCCCATAACCCTTCTTATTAATCAACACAATGAACTAAAATTCTTTTTCCAACATAACCCTCATTTCTAGTTAAACTTGTTATTTCAGTACAAGTCTTACATTACCATTTACATTTTAGAATTTCCAAGTGTGGACTTCACAATGCTTGTCTAACATTCATTGTGTATACTAAGTTATCACATAATGCATTTGTAACTTACTAATCATTCTCATAACTTTGAATTTATCAATCCACCTAACATGACTCTGTTTAACCTTGTTGTTACATGATTCTCACATTAACCTAACATTAAGCTAAGTTACATTGAACGTTCAAAGTCTGCAGAATTAGCAGACTTCACTGTCTGAAATTGGGCACTGGCGCGGCCGCGCCAGTTTTATACTGGATTGCAGCGCGCCCACGCGCCTGCGCGCCTGCGCCAAGAGATTGAGCGGCCGTGCTACGCACAGACTCCAGTTTATGCAGAACATGGCTACGACAGTTTTCTTAAGCCAACTAACACGAATTTCACCCACCAAACAGTAATAATAACACGTAAAATAAATATACAATATCATACAGATGATTGCTAACATATTCCATCAATTAGAACAATTTAATCTCAAATAAACTAGTTTAATTTCTCAAATTCCATAATTTCATATGAAAACTCCATTCTTGACATCCTTCACAAAAATCAACACTGTGATTTCAATTCTTGTTCAAATTACTTCATTCAAATTACGTTATGCTCGTTTCTTAGTGAACTAACATAATCAAGCTTCAATTTACAATTTCACATACTAATTAGCCACTAAAATTGATACTTTTCAGGAACCATATGAAAATACATATACTTTCAAAATTTTCTACTGTCATCCGAAATTAACATGCAATTTTCTTGTTTCGCATAAACTCTAGCATTATAAACACGTATCATCACAATTACCAAGTATATATCCACAATTCACCAATTTTGATTTCACAGAACACAAACAAAGCTATGCCGTAATTTCATATATGTATAATAAGGGTATAGAACATACCTTTTGCTGCTTAAAAGAAATCCTTGCTAAACACACTGGAATTGTTCTTCTCTGCACAAGCTCGTTCTTAAATTCTCTTAAGTTCTCGCAACTCTCTGTAATCTCTAGGCTAGAAAACTCGAATGCGAAAAAAAACACACTGATAGCTTTAAAGCGTAAAACCAAAATTGCTAAACCTTAATACGCCAACTTAATAAAATATCAATTACTAACTAACATATATAATATAAATATACTAGATTTATTATTTTATTTATATAATTCAAAATTAAAAAGGAATTCCAAAAGCCATAGGGCTTTGTTTGGCAAAAACTCTTAAATTTTTTTTTTAAATACTTAATATCCTTAAACCTTGTTTGGCAAAATTAATTTAAACTCTTTTAACTTTAATAAACAATTTAGTTTATAATTTATAATCACATATTATTTATTTGGATTTCCATATCCAACATTAATCAAATAAATTAATTACACATGCTTTATTTAAAATAAATACTCCACTTAAACAAATATCACAAAATTATAATCTCATTATAATTTTTTTTATTTAATAACTTATCATACCATCTTGAATTATTAAATTAAAACAACAATATAACATCTCATGTTATATTACAACTCTTTAAATTATAAATTAATTTAATTTAGAATATTATCTAGTCATAAATATTTACTAATAATAACCACATCAATAAAATATTTATTTCATTTAATAAATATTTTAAATTACAATTATTAAAATCTTGGATTTTCACAACTGCCCTATGCCTTTCTAGTAAACTTTGTCCAGGGATAAGATAGTATACATTTTTCACATTATTGCTTCCAAGTATTTTTGAAACATAATCAATAATCTCAGGCCTAATTGTATAATCAAGATCATATTTAAACAATTCACTAACAGTGCCTCCAACATAATCAACTATATCACCATTATTTACTAGTTTACCACCATGATGAAATCTTAAAGTAATGACATCCATTTCTGCATTAAAAAAGAGTATATATAAATAATATATATATATATATATATATATATATATATATATATATATATATATATATATATATATATATTTCACAAGTACTAAACATAAAGTAAACAAATGGGGACCTCACATGAGTTAGAGAGACAAAACTATGGGGAACTGTGGGGGAATAATACTTTAAAGTTGGGAGACTACATTTTCTTAGCAATACAAACATAATGCACAATATCAAAGCCCAAATATCACACATTCAAACCATAGACATAGATATGTGGTAGATACACTTACTTCGTCGATACTTCGAAAGTGGGGACAAATGCACAATATGAACGCCAACTCAGCAAATAATACACGATCACGGTCCTTCTTCGCTGGAATCGTGCCACAATCATTGATTCTCAGTATTTCTTCGTCAGAATCGTTGATTTACAGTTCTTGAGCTAGGGTTTTTTTTTGACCGAGTTGGGGCTTATTTTAGATCGACTGTGGTGGAGGTTTAAATTGATTGTTATTGTTCTGAAGATTTTAATTTAATGTTTAATTTGTCTGAATTGTTGCTGGACCAATTTACCCTCCATTATATCAAATTTGTTTAATCCATAATTAAAAAACTATTTTTTAAGCCACATCAGCTTCTTATGGCCCCACACAAATAATCACGTCAGCAATTTTTGATGTGGTCACGCCCAAATAGTGAAGGAATACAGTGCGGCCGCGCTACTACAGAAATTCAAAAGCTCTTCTCTGCTACTTGAGCGTGGCAAAGGGGAGTGGAGGTTGTGGGTGTTAGGTGTCGACAACAAGAGAGAAAGAGGGGGAAGTAGGTTTGACTGTTATGCTTATTTTTGAAAACAAAAATTTCAAAGTGGCGCAACCGCGCTGAGAAGTAAGTTAAATTAGGCGCTATCGCACCTACATTGTAGAGGCATGCTATTTTTTTCTGGGGTTGGGCGCTGTCGTGCCGTGTCCTAGTGTAATCTGAGCGCGACCATGTTGCCCTGTACCCCTGATTTTCTTTTATATTTTCTCCTTTTTGAACCTTTTGACTTCTCTAATTGATTGCAACTTAAATAAACATAAATAACTTATTAATATCAACTAATAAAACTACCTAATCATGTAAAATTCTAAAAAATTTACATAAAAATAAATGAACTTATGGTTTGCCTCTCATCAAGCGCTTGATTTAGAGTCTTTCAGCCTGACTACTCCCTATTTCAGTCGGGTTCGGCTTAGCTATATTGGTTACTCTTGCTATTAGTCGCGCATCCTCAACAGTGTTCTATCAACTGCCTTTTCTAATACATTATTTGCTGTTTACTTCGCAATTCCTCACCAATTAGAGCTTTTAAGCCAAAACTTTCTCAACAGTCTTCATGAACCAAATCCTTAATTTCATTGAACTGATAACAATCCTCATTATCGTTTGGGAACTTAATTGCCTTGAACACTTTTAATTTCACCTTTTGATCGTTCACTCTCATAGTCAATTCTTTATTTTGCACATCGATTAATATTCTTTCGGTCTCCAGAAATGGTCTTCCCAGAATAAAAAACAACAAAATCCACTAGAAGAATGAGTTTTTCTACCTTTACCAACACATCCTCTATTATACCCATCGGATACGTAATTGATCTGTGTGCAAGTTGCAAGGTGACACTTGTTGGCTTTGCATTTTCTAAACCCAGCTTCTTATATATTGAAAGTGGCATAAGATTTATGTTTGCTCCCAGATCGCACAAAACTCTCCCCATAAATTGATTTCCTATTAAACAAGGGAGTGTAAAACTTCCTGGATCTTTTAACTTTGGTGGTAGCTTTCTCTGAAGAACCACACTACATTCTTTTGTTAACGCCATAGTTTCAAACTCGCCTAGTCCTCATTTCTTAGATAATATATCCTTCATAAATTTCACATAGCTCGGCATCTTTTCTAGTTCTTCGGCAAACAGAATATTGATAGGCAATTTTTTAAAAACATCCATGAATTTTGAGAATTGATTCTTCAGCTTCTTTCTTTGCAATCGTTGAGGGAAGGGCACAAGAGGCAGCGACATACTTTGTTTGTTTCCATTAACTTTTATTGTTGGATTTTCCCTTCTATCTTCCTCAGCTTTGTTTGAGTTTGTCTCTTGCTCCATCCTTTATTCAACATTATTGTCTGGTTCTAAGGTAGGTTCAATAGTAATCTTTTTACCATTCCTGAGTGTGATTGCTTTACACTGCACTTATCTTTGGTTTCTGAGATTAACTTCGGTGTCACTGGGAAAAGCTCCTTGAGGTCTTCTATTCAACATGTTTGCAATTTTTCCCACCTAATTTTCAAGGTTCCGGATTGCTGTTGCTTGACTTTTAAAGGTCATTTCAGCACTAGTCATGGATTTTGTTACTAATTCTTCAAAATTTTGTTTCCTATCTGACTGCTAAAATGCAAACGTTTATAGTAATTGAACTCAGAATCTTGGTAACATCTTCCCAACACGACAACTTCAGAATTGACTGATGTCAGTTCATTCAACTCATCTACCTTAAATATGTACCCATTCACGAAACAGTCGGAAAATGAACTAATAAGTTTGTAAGGACCTTAGATGTCATCTTTAAAATGCTCATAAGCGTTATCTTTTTCAACCCTTTTCTTAAACCACTTTTGAAAATTTGTAATAGTGAATGCTTCCAACTGTGATGCATTTAACCTCAGGTTAAAAGCATACGCTTTCTCTTCGAATGAACTGGAATAATAATAACATAATTTAATTGTTGTTTACGCTTTTCAATATTAAAGAGTCGACAAATAATAATACATACTTTATGTATGATGATATTTCAGACATATTTAGAAGCACGTATGTAGATACAATCTTCAAATATTTGTCGTTTAAGTAAGTCATTGTCTCATAGCCAAATGGTTTAGCCGGATAGGTGAATACAACTAACTCATCACCACATGACTGGGGTCCGACGACCTCATTACGACTTAAAAAATTATTCTCTATGAGAAAACATCGTCAAAGTATAAGGAGCATAAGTTGAAAAACTCTTCCTCCGTATAGGGTTAACAACAGAACCCTCTGCACGAGCTTTATTTTTTACTTTCTTCTTTAATCATTGTGTATACCTGAAATACGATGATTGAACGAAATTAATTAAGACTAGGATTTAAAAATATCATCAAAATGAATATGTAGATGATATTACCTCTCAAAAGATACATCCATCTATATTACACCGAACATCCAAGTTTAAGTTCATATGATAGATGAATATGCAAACACTCCATCGAGTCAAAGAATCCTGGAGGGAAGATCATTTTGAGATTGCACATTATAAGCATTATATTTTTTTCCATCTGCTCCACAACACTATACCATATAACCATTGAACATATATCCTGAAAGAAATATAAAAGTTCGATCAAAGCATCTACACCTTTTCTGGGTAAAATCTCACGAAATGCAATTGACATCAACTTCGGTATGAATATATGACAATCATGACTACAATACGGATCCCTCATGCACATTGACGGTGGAAGATTGTAAGCTACCATGATCACTGGGCAAATAGAATAAGGCTGGCTAAAATTATTAAATGGGCAAAAGTCATCCATAGCCATGTCAAGCCTAACATTCCTAACTTTCTTAGTAAATTATGGAAAATTTTCATCAAATTTCTTCCATTCATCTCCATCTGCAGGCTGAGTCTGCTAAACAGGAATGACGCCCCTTATTCTATGCTAACTCATATGCTAAGCAGTGTGTGACGACATGAATAAACGTTGAAGCCTCGACATAAAAGGAAAGTATCGTAAGATCTTCTTAGGCACATTCTTCTCCTTTCCCCCCAGGTTTTGTCGTCTTATATCAAGGCAAGTTATAGATATCACACTACACTTTATCTCTGTCCTCCCATAGTATAATATGCAATCCTACTCTCAAGCATTAATCTTCTCACACCCTAGATTCATCTATTTTACCATCTTTTTCACTTCATTGTAATTCGAGGGCAGAGTATGATCCTTAGGTAAGAACTCGGTAATAAGAGCAAGCAACTCATTGAAACCTCTCTCATTACAATCATGCTCATTTTTGAAGTGTAAGAGCTTCGTTATTGCAGATAGCCTAGTGTGCTTATAATTTCCATCGTACAATGGGATCGTGGATTTAGATAACATCTTGTAAAAGACAGCTGCTGTTTTATTTGGTTCTTGCTTAGCACTGCTTAACGAATGCTTCACTACAAAAAAATGGGCCTTTAGCAACGATTTTTTGGGCAACGACTTTATAAGTCGTTGCTAAAAGTATATGTTTAGCAACAAAATTTGTCCGTCGTTGCAGATTGTGTCAGGCTTTCACTTTTTGCAACAAAATTCAAATGTCGTTGAAATTTCGTTGCTAATTCATTGGCGGGAAAAAAATTCGTTAGAAATTCATTGCAAAATTTTCGGCCACTTGATTTCCCGTCATCGTGAGCAACGAAAGTTTTTTTGTTGCTAAAAATGGGGCTTTAGCAACGATTTTTCAAGCAACAACTTTATAAGTCGTTGCTAAAAGTGTATGTTTAGCAACGAAACTTGTCATTCGTTGCAGATTGTGTGACGCCCCCAAAACAGGTCCAATCCATCCAACCCATTCTGAGTCGCCAAATACATGGTACAGAAAGCAAACTACAACTTCAATAATACAATTGTCGTGCAAAATACGACAACACATACTGTGAGTTTAAATACAAATATTGTCTTCTAGACAATATCCACACTCAAATAAATCCTCATTACAATTATTCAAACACTATTTTACAGAAATAGTGAGGACTGCTAAAACATCTTTCTAGAACCATCACTCTATACCCCGACTAGATCCTGCTATGTTCTCACCTCCTGAGAAGAAAAATGGAACAAAAAGGAAAAGGGTGAGCTCAACTAGCCCAGTAAAGAATATTATGACTAAGATAATATACAAACAAATTATCGTTAGTCTTCAACAGGAAAAAGTCTGATAGAATATAATCGACAACAAGTTTTAGATCAACAACTGCAGCGGAAACAGCAAACCATTAGAAGAGTCAAGTAGAGAAAGAATTCTACTATCTTCTAAGATTTAAAAGTCCATCATCAATATTTTATCCCTGTAACATCAATTAATAATCATCTTTATCCAAATATTCATCTTTGCACTACAGGCCAAAGATATTCATTTGTATCACCTGTCAGTCATGTTCATCTCAACACCTGTTCATCTTTGCACTACAGGCCAAAGATATTCATCAAGTAATCATACATCTTTGCACTACAGGCCAAAGATATTCAGTAATATCATCATTTAGGACTGAGGATGATGAAAAATATCTTAAGAAGAACGAATCCAATGAGACAGAAGGACAAATAGTAGGGATTCGTATAACAGTTTATCCAAGATCAATAATACTTCATAATAATCAATTTTGAAGCAGAATTCAAAAATAAAGATCAAAACATGGATACAATCAAAGATAGTAACCATAATAGACATCTTGGATAAAAAGAAAAAATTTTATTTTTCGGTGAATAGTGCCGTATTCGTGAATAGTACCGTATACGTGAATAGTAACGTATACGTGAATAGTAAGCCCGACACAAAAAGTTCCAAATTTGATAAAAACTCATATCAATATTTCAGCATAATGATATTGAAGAAAATAATATCATTTAAGAAGAAAATAATACCCCTTACCTCAAAATATCAGTACTTCTGGTCGGAATACCGGTATAAGGCTGAAAAAAACTTGCTCTGATGAATAGAAACTCTCAAAGTATCTAAATACTCACAAAATACACTCAATAATCTAGAGAGAGAAAGAGAGAAAACTTGTTTCTGGTGTGATTTTCAATTCTAACTTAGCCCTCTATTTATAGGAAAATTTTAGTAGGTTTGACCTGCAACCTGATGGCTTTACCTGCTACTATTCCCACCCACCACATTTGAAATATAATTCAGCACATTTCTTCACCAACCACAAGTGGGGCCCACCAATTCTAGAATTTTCCATCAAAATGATAAACTCCGAAAATTCAACAATTTCTGAACCAGTCATCTCGTAAAATTCATAATAAATCATACGTTCATTTTTAACGGTTCAAATTTGTGGACATATACTCAACTTATATATGTATAACATATCCAAAAATTACCACGATCCAACGGTCGGATTAAAAATTATAACACCCGCAATATTTCTCAAAAACCCTGATTTGATTTTTAATACCTCCATTACGATAAAAATACTGATAAAACAACTCAACATTAACTCCTTCATTTTTAACCACAAAAATATATCCCTCATTTATATCCACATAAAATAAATATTTCCTTATCATATGAATCAATAATTAATTATTCACAAATAATATTACAGAATCACATTTATGACAACCAGGCCGTTCCCAGGAAAGAGGGGGCTTTCCAATAAGGATTTCTCCTTACTGGCGCGCAATTAGATGACCAAACCTCTCCTTAGACAGAACTTTCTAGACATTGCCAATAATGTTATCTAATAATATTATTCAAATAATATGAATTATTGATCTGATAAATGAAAATACTGTGCAGCAACAATTATTGAAACAACAATAATATAAAATATCAACGCAGCAATTATTGAATCAATAAAATAAAATATTGAATAATAACTACTGTAACAATTATTGAGTAGTGCCTTTTTACGTAAGAATCAATAATTGGTGCAATACCGTGTGTTACTGTATTTTAACCACCGGGTATTCCAACAGTATTAACGGTAACAACTACGCCGTTATTTATAAACAACTTATACTTGTCGTTTTCTTCATCCAATCGCTTTCCGTTATGGGGCCCACACAAGGCTGTGTCGTCGTACGAATATTCCCCGACAGCAAGAATATTCCACAACCAACCGAATATTCACCGACCAAAAATAAATATTTTATAACCACTTGCTTATTTTGCAAAATTTGCACATTTCACCCATAACCAAAGTATTATATCAAATTAACCCCTTATTATTCACAATAATATTTAGAGAAAATTTGATTTTATTCATTAATAAGTTGGGGTCTTACAGATTGTGTCAGGCTTTCACTTTTTGCAACGAAATTCATAAGTCGTTGCAAAATTTAAAAACAAAATTCGTTAGAAATTCGTTGCAAAATTTTTAACCAGTTGATTTCTCCTCATCGTGGGCGACGAAAATTTTTTTGTTGCTATATTTCGTTGCCTAATATGGACCACATTCATTGGCAACAATTTTTATTTTCGTTGCATATCTTATACAACTTTTTGTAACGACTATTAAAATGTTACCTTAAATGAAGATAATCCCAATAAACATGTTTTTGTAAGATCATATTCGGTATTCGGAGAATTGTTAAATAATATTCATATTTAGTATTTAAAAATTATATCCAAATATAAAACATATTCGAACCTGTGACCTATCATTTGGAACTTTGGTCATTTGAGCGCTGGAGCAACACAAGTTATCTATTAATATCTTTCAAAGATTAATATTTATATCAAAATATGAGATTTTTTCCCATATATTCATTTCTTCTCCTTCACTACATACCATTAATATAATCTGAAGAAGTTATATACTGCAATAATAATAATAATAATAATAATAATAATAATAATAATAATAATAATAATAGTACTAATAAAAATAATAATAAAAATAATAATAATAACAATAACAATAATAATAAAGTTGCACCAATGGTGTGTATGTTTTTTTTAACTCCAATTTTTTAAATTCTCCTTTTTCTTGACTTGTAATTTTTTTATAATCAAATATTAATTTCTCTTTATATCTTATATTAGAGGGTGTTTGACAATGACTTATAAGTTGGTTAAACTAAGTTAGAAGTCATTTGTTGTTATTTAGTGTTTGACAATAACTTAAATTTTAATTTTTTTTACTTATAAGTCATTATTAAAAAATATTTCATGCTTCATGTGCTATATTTTTTACTATTATTACTATTACTATTACTATTATTATAATTATTATTATATTTACTATTATTATTACTATTATTATTATTATTATTATTATTATTATTATTATTATTATCACTATCATTATTAATTTTTATTATTAGAATTATTATTACTAATCTTATAATTATTATTTTATAATTATAATAATTATAATTATTACTATTATTATAATTTCTATTATTATTATTATTGTTGTTGTTGTTGTTGTTATTATTTTTATTAATATTGGTACTATTATTATAATAATTATTATTGTTACTATTATTATTGTTATTATTGTTGTTATTATTATTACGATAATAATAATAATAATAATAATTATAATAATAATTATAATAATAATAATAATAATAATAATTATTATTATTATTATAATTATAATTGTTAGTATTAATTATAATTATTATTATTATTACTATTACTATTACTATTATTATAACTACTACTATTATTATTATTGTTATTATTAATCATTATTATAATTACTATTATTATATCTATTACTATTATTATTAATTATTAATATTATAATTATAATAATAATTATTACAATAATTATAATAGTACTAATAATAAAAAAGCCTGGCCCGACCCGTGGGCTTTTTAAAAAATAAAATAAAATAATGATCTCCTTGAGAATTGAACTCTAGACCTCCCAGTCTCCTTAAATAAATTCTCAAACCAGCTAAGCTATAAAGATTTTTTATTATAAAGTCAGTTACCCGACACTAAACTACTAAAAATACTAATAACATATTTACATCAAATACTAAAAATACTAATTAAAAAAATACTAAAAAAAATTAAATTAAAAAATAATAAATTCAAAAAATTACTAAAATTCAAATTATTTTGTTAATTAATCAAAAGAACAAAAATTTAAATTACATCATTAAAATACTAAAATCATAACATATTTACATCATAACATAACATATTATCATATTTACATCATTTACATCATTACATATTTACATCATTTAATCAAAATACTAAAATTCAAATACTAAAATACTAAAATTTTACTCAAATACTAAAATTTTACCATAGTTGTATAACATATCAAAATACTAAAATTTTACCACACTTGTATAACATATTAAAATACTAAAAGTCACATACCCGACACTAAAATACTAATTACATATTTACATCAAATACTAAAAATATTAATTAAAAAAATACTAAAAAAAAATCAAATTAAAAAAATACTAAAATCCAAAAAAAAAATATACTAAAATTCAAAGTATTTTGTTAATTAATCAAAAGAACAAAAATTCAAATTATATCATTAAAATACTAAAATCGTAACATATTTACATCATTTACATCATAACATAACATATTATCATATTTACATATTTACATCATTTACATTATAACATATTTACATCATTTAATCAAAATACTAAAATTCAAATACTAAAATATTAAAATTTTACTCAAATATTAAAATTTTACCATAGTTGTATAACATGTCAAAATACTAATATAGACCACATTCATTGACAACAAATTTTATTTTTGTTGCATATTTTATGCAACTTTTTGCAACGACTATTAACATGTTGTCTTAAATTAAGATAATAATAATAATAATAATAATAATAATAATAATAATAATAATAACAATAACAATAACAATAACAATAACAATAACAATAATAACAGTCATAATAATAATAATAATAATAATAATAATAATAATAATAATAACAACAACAACAACAACAACAACAATAACAATAATAATAACATATATTTAGTTTAATGTGGATATTTAAGATGTGTGTGTGTGTGTGTGTGTGTGTGTGTATATATATATATATATATATATATATATATATATATATATATATATATATATATATATATATGGTAATTGAATTTAAGCTACCACTGAGCCAATCTAAGGATATTACGCACAAATTATTGTAAAAAAAAATAGATTATTTAATATAAGTAAATATTTAACTTGAGATTACATAAAATAATAAGAACTTTTATTCTTAGACGGAGGGAGTAACTTAAATCATGAACATATTTTTATGTCAAAAAATAAAACATAAAAATAAGAATAGTAATGGTATACCCCTAACTATTCCTAGTTTTCCTTTTACCTTTTTCTAAATATATTATAAAATTAAATTATAATACTATCAGTTCTAAGAGAAAACATAAAAGATGAAGAAAATTTTATTATATTTTATGAACTAAAACAGAATAAATTTATTTAAAAATGACTTATAAGTCATTCATAATAAGTTCGTTTGACTCATATTAATGTAATATCAATTTTATCCCTATTTTATTTATTTTTTTTTTAAAAATGAATTT
This sequence comes from Panax notoginseng, assembly GCA_016801055.1. NCBI lineage: Eukaryota > Viridiplantae > Streptophyta > Magnoliopsida > Apiales > Araliaceae > Panax > Panax notoginseng. The sequence continues at coordinate 178,347,526 of CM029015.1, forward strand.
GTAAAAGAGAAGAGTAAGATGCAACGTCATTTTAATTGGCGTTAAAATTTTTATTTTTATTTTTTATAGCTGAAGTCTAATATACTCCTTCATTTCCAACGTGGATGATAGAGAATAAATATAAAAAAATATTGATATTTATAAACAAGTACAAGAGATTAAAGAAATTAAAATAAGAGATATTCCAACGTGTCGGTTAAAGTGATGTTACTTCTTAATTCTTTTTTGGCAAAACTAATGATTTAACCATTGTAGTTGGCAAGTTTTTCTTAAACACTACTGAACTTTTAATTTATTGAATTACGTCATTGAACTAATTATTATTTTAAAATTAAGTCATTCTGTTAATTTTGGCTTACGACCGTTAAGTCTTTTCCTACGTGGACCGTTAAGTCTTTGCCAACTTTCATACGTGGAAACAAAAAAAAAGGGAAATAAAATAAAAAATGAGGTGGCCGATTCAACAACAATGACATGGCAAAAAAAATAAAAAATTATTTTTTTGACTCATTTTTAATATTTTAAAATTTTAAAAATGATAAAAACATAATAAAACAAAACAAAAATTAATAAAAATAAAACATTTTTTCATTCATTAAATCAAATTTATTTATCAAGATAAATCAAATCTTACTCAATTAAAAAATCAAACATATTTTTCTTAAAAAAAGACAATATTAATAACTAAACATTAAAATTAAAATCAAAATTTTATGTTTCAATTTCATCCAAAAAATTAATTTAATTATCTCCTCTTCCAAATCAAATTATTCTGTTTCCATTTTTTTTTAGATCTATTCTTCCATTTTTTCCCCAATTCCCATCATTTTTAGATCTGTTCTTCGATGAGGGTGAAAGGATGTGGATGGCGAGGAGGCGGCGACGGTGGTGAAGAGGTGATTTAGGCGGCAGATCTGTTCTTCTTCTCTATCTTCTTCCACCGCCTCCACCTCCTCCACGTGTAGCTAACGTTAGAGGTTGGACTACCGGTTCGGGCATGGAGGGCCCTCCAGTTCCCGCCGGTTCAAAGTCGGAATCCAGCACGGAGAAAATCTCCACCTTCCCCTGGTCCCTCTTCACCAAGTCGCCACTGCGCCGTATGCGTGTTGCCTTCACTTGCAACGTCTGTGGTCAGCGAACTACGCGTGCAATCAATCCCCATGCCTACACCGATGGTACTGTCTTTGTTCAGGTATTGGGCCTTGATAGTTTAATGAAAATTTTGTGTGAATATTTGTCTGGCACTCTGATCTGTGTTCTGGGTTTGTATCTATTTTTAGTTTTGTTTGATTAGCTTGATCAATCTGAAATTCATGCAATGTAGTGTTTGTAACCGAAAATGGAAAGTATCTTCTGGCCTGGAAATTCTCTTCTTTACAGGTTTCTGAGTGTGGAAATCCGCTTCCTTGAGGGATTAGTATTGTTTATGACAGTTTTTTCTTTGGTTCTATTTGTATTTCTTACCTTTTTTTTCTTTTTTTTGATCATAGTTTCTAGTAACTTTTCGATCCTTGATGTTAACTCCTTTTGATTTTGGTATGATTGGATTGCAAAGTTCTCCACGAACAAAAGGTTTCTAAAATTATTTGTTGGGCGATTCGAATTCTATCAATTTAATGCATTTGGTTTGGTTGCTTGTCATTATTCCTTGCTTAGTGATATAATTAGGCTCACTTTCATTCAATTTTACCATCTCACTGTGTTATAATTGATAATTCTGCTTATTGGGCTGTATGCTGTGTTGCAGGCAACAAGTTCCTTCTTTAGGTAGCCTGCAGGATTTGCCCCTGATCATGAGCTGTCCTTAGCAGAGCTTGCAGCTCTAGACATGTGCCATAATAGAGCAATATTTAAACCAATGACGGGAGATGAACGTCTAGAATTGAAACAAAAATGTTGAGGGTCCTGGAAACTGGTCCTACGGTTCTTCTTGGCTGGAGAAGCAGGTTCCAGGAGAGAGAAGTCACAAGCAATAGCAGGGCTTGGTCACAGTATTGCTGTGACTTCAAAAGTAGTTGTTTACTCATTCGGCTCCAATAACTCAGGACATCTTGCACATGGCACCATTGAAGAAGATTGGAGGCCTCGCCAAATCAGGTTGATACTTTAATAAGTTGTAATAAACAGTTGCTGAAAAGAAAGAAAATGAGAGAAGGTTGAGTTGAGAGAAAATCTAATAGAGGTCATTATGTTGCAGATCTCTTCAAGGCATTCGTATAATTCAAGCTGCTGCTGGGGGTGGAAGGACAATCTTGATAAGCGACGCCGGTCAGGTCTATGCCTTCGAAAGAAATGCATTTGGGGAAGCTGAGTATGGGGTTCAAGGAAGTAAACTAGTAAGTACCCCACAGCTGGTCGAATCTCTGAAACATATATTTGTGGTGAGTACATTATGCTAGAGTTTAACTCAACTCAATTCAGCAAAGCAGCTAAAAGTACATTATGTATGCAAAAAATTAGAGCAGAAACATGCATAACACTATGAGCAGAAACAGACATTACCGTAGGTAATGCATCTCTATGCTTTTTCTCTGTCCCCATTTATTTCATTTCTAAACATCCCATCTGTATCTTTCTCTCTCTGTGTTTATTGCTCGATTTGAAAAACAGTGGCTGCAAAGTTGATTGTCGTTAACTTTCTAGGGCTAGGGTTTTGCTTCCCGCTATAGGGATTGTCTCTCTCAAGTTGTTAAAACCCCTTCACCACCCGCTGTTTACGATTCTAATTCTAATTTAGTGGTAATTGCATCATTTCTTGAGTTTGTACTTCAATGTTTGTACGCATGAAAAAGACCAAAAGCTGGTATCAACTACAATGTGATTATGGGCGGGATTTATATTTGAATGAAGTGTGTTGAAACTTGTCCGTACAAAGTTTATTTATTTTTTGTTTTTTACAAATTTTTCTATTTGGGTTATTGTTTTCATTATTGATTACACTTGTTATTATAAATGTGTGCATTGTACTATTGTTGGCACATTTGGTGATTGCAAGATTTTATATTTTCAGGATTGAATTTAAGAGAGATTAGTAAGGTTGTTGGGTTTTGTAAGAGAAAGATGCCTGTGTTGCGGGGTGTGAAGGCAGAGAAAAATGATGAGGTGTGTTTGCCTAAGGGTGGCGAGGTTGCGGAGGGAAAATCAGTTTTTGGGAAATATGAGGATTTGGAAATGTTGTCCCGGCTAAAAGCACTTGCTCTGAATCACTGTGAACCGGGAGTGTCTCGCGATTCAATTCGACCTTTGTGGGATCAGACTCTTCAAGTAAGAAAACTCATGGCTCTGAGTGATACTGAATTTCCTCGGGTAAGCTCATAGTGTTATGCCTGTTTCTGCTCTCATTTTTTGCATACATAATGTACTTTTAGCTGTTTTGCTGAACTGAGTTGAGTGAAACTATATTTGTGGTGCAGCTGCATATATTTATGTGACTGGATTATCTACAAGGGTCACAAAGAGAGATCTTGAAGATCATTTCAATAAGGAGGGAAAGGTTTGTTGATCTACTTGATACCTGAATGTGGCATGCGTTATGGTAGAATTATGATGCACCGTGTCATTGTCTTGCTTATATATGGATGACTTCCTGTAAAACATCAATATCTTGTATGCAGAAATTGTTGCATAATTCATCTTCCTAGAATACAACTTCCTGCAAAAGATAAACATATTTTCTTGATTTATGTTGTGGGTGAAATGCCTTATACAGTGGTGTTTATTTTTTGGCTCTTATCTTTGAAACTTTTGTGATCATTCTGTAACTCTCTCTTGGATTTGCTTGTCATGTTTACATCAATAATATTCAAATTAATTATCCTTTTTATCTTCAGGTGGCTTCATGTTTTCTGGTTGTGGAGCCTCGTTCACGCATCACTCATGGTTTTGCTTTTATAACAATGGACAATGTTGAGGATGCCAACCATTGCATTAAGCACCTGAATCAATAAGTTCTGGAAGGCCGATACATAACTGTAGAGAGGGTAAGCTATTGGATCCTTTGATAGCAACGATTAAGTATTTTTGATTGGTAATCCTTTTTTTCTTGACCTTGAAGTTTTCTGGTTATATTCAGAAGACATTGCTTCAACTATATTGTCAGCAATTATAGATGATGAGTTCATCCATTGCAACATTTAAACAACTTGATCAATGGCCAGCTAAAACAACTTTTCAATTGCATCTGATCAACTAAAAAAGAAACTATATTACACAACAACTATACAACCTCAGCAATTACTTTCAACTCCCAACTACGGTCATTATCAACATTCTAATCAGGCTTTTATGGTACCTCATACCTGGCATTTTTTTTTGTTCTTGATAAAAACTGGCATAAGTTGGTGGATACTAGTAATATGAATATACTTCTCTTCCTTGTGTTTGAGACTATTGTATCAAATACGATAATTCAATCTTTTTTCCTAGAATGGTATTCACAATGCATTTGGTGTAATGTTTTCTCCCCTGTAATAGTTGCCGACCTACCACTGCATTTCGTGATTGTGCCGCTTCTTACAAAGGAAAATTCAAAGTTCAACATCAATATGACACTCAGAAAGACGTTGAAAAGATTTTCTATGAAATAATTGTGCACATCGTCGAGCTTATGACAGATCCCTTTGGGAATTACCTTGTCCAAAAGCTTCTTGAAGTATGTAACGAGGATCAGCAGATGCAGATACTTTATTCCATTACCAGAAAAGCGGGAGATCTTGTTAGAATTTCATGCGATGTGCACGGGTTTACTTTCTCTCTTTCTCAAGATCTCTTTGTTCCTTTCCCTTTGTTATCAAGAATTTAGTACTTTGAAACATCCACTTAACTAGTATATCTTAAAGCAGGACTAGAGCTGTCCAGAAGGTTATTGAAACCCTGAAGACTCCAGAGCAGTTCTCTATTATTGTTTCGACACTAAAGCCTAGAATAGTTACTATGATAAAGGACATGAATGGCAATCATGTTGCACAGCGCTGCTTGCAGTACTTAACGTCTAAATACACCGAGGTAAATAATACCCTGAGAACAGATACAGGAATTGATACGCTCCTTCTCCCTTCATGTTTTATTTTAATGATGTTACTCGTGTGAAATAATTTATTGTTCGTGTTTTGGAGAATAGGATCTAATTTATTATTTAACTATATTGATGTGGCATTTTCCACCTGAATCTTGTATTATCTAGAAACTTATTATGCTTGCAGATCTAGCAGATTTGGTAGGCTGCAAACTATTCTGGCAGGGAAAAATCTATACATCAGATTTAACTGCAGCACGGGTGATGCTATGGGAATAAACATCCCCAAGGGTGTTCAGAATGTGTTGGAGTTCCTTCAAAGTGATTTCCTGGACATGGATGTAATTGGTATTTTTGGTGAGTTCTTATTCTCAATCGAGTTTGGATTTCAATCCTTAAACTGATATAATATTAGTGTAAGATGGCTTGGGGCACTAAAATTCTTGCAGATGTATAATTTTTCAGCTTTGTTGAATGTGGAACTCTTTCATAGTTGATCCATTGTAACTACGTTGACATGTATATGACTTTTGTGTGCCATCTGATACTTGGGGCCATCTTCCCTCTCCTTGGATTTTAGTCTATACTATGATTTGGGTAATTAAGTTGTTCTTTAGATCACTATGAATCTCTTTCTCTCTCTCTATATATATATATATAATATGACTTTTCTTCAAACTCAATTTTTTTATTTGGTTCTAAGGTAATTATTTTATTGGTTTATGCACTTTTCCATAATGATGTAAAAAGCTACAATTCAAGCTATGCAAGTCCTTTTCACTCTTGTTGGTTTAATTTTTGGCTTGACTTTGGAGTCAACTTATTCCTTCTTGGAGCATCTATTGACGGGGCTGACTATCTCTTTGATTTACTTACTATATATACTCTTGGTTTTCTACTTGGTTTTTATTTTTCTCTTAATTGCCTTTAAAGAAACATTTGTACCAAGAATAACGTGTTTGAAAGAAAGTTGTACGAGTGATATAGGATGTGTTTATTACAACTTCAAGTTCAATTGTATACGACAATATGAAAAAAAAAGAGTGTTTTGTTAGTGGTGGTCAATTGCTAGCCTTTACTCCCATGTCTTTTAGCAATTCCTTCTTAAGGTCATTTTGAATTGATTTTACACGAGGATCAATGCTTTGTGCTCTGTATCAAAATTCAAAGACCACTATGAATGACTTTGACAATGTGCAACGCTCACAATACACGATTTTTACGATGCAACAGTCAGCCATGAATTTGCACTAAATGTGCCGGATTGGGGCCTCAGTGTGTGGTTAGATCAGTTGGTTACTACCTGTGTCCTCAAAAGTATGTCTAAGAGTACAATGGGTTGACACATTTGAGGTTGGAAAATTAGAGGAGAGAGGATAAAAATTGTTCCAATAATATTTGGACCCACACAAATAGCGTAATTAACTTGAGAGTGGAATGTTCTTACGGGGATATGTGCACTTTGGGTTAAATTATTATGCATGTCATATTTCACATTTAGTTTGTGTACTTTAGACTTCTTTTCTAAGACAATCTTGGTATATTTCTGGACATGCTTTTGAGGATAGAGTATCAAGTCAGATGACCTTGTAATAAAGATGGTTTATGTAATCTGTAGAAAATAAGAACTTGATTTTGGGATAATGGTTTCTTGATTCATTCTTCTAAATTATATTGGCTTATATACACAAGTATCTTAATTTACAGTGTACATTAGTACCACGTAGCAACTCTAGTCATTTTCTGCTTATGAGCAATACGGTGTACATTAGTACCACGTAGCAACTCTATTGTCTTTGTGTATTATTTTGGCACTAAGCGTCTCTGGTGACCTATTTGCTTCATTTTTCTGACTTTGCTATTATTTTTAAATATTTGCAGGAAGACTGCTTCTACAACTTGTCTTACAATACTGGGTTTCAAATTTTTGTGCTACGTTTACGGAAGACATGGGACGAAATTATGAAGTGTACTCTTTTTATATATGTAGATATATACTTTGATTGAAGAACTGTGGTAGCTTTAGATGGTTAATTGTAAAGATAATGAATGATTATGTAGTGGATGATTTTATTAAGTTAATAATATTTTAGTTTTTTTTTTATTTTTGCCATTATTTGCTATGGGGACATTGAGCCAGACAGGTACACAAAAAGAATGTCAAATTTTGATTTGGCAACAATATAATTCGTTACCAAAGCATTGAACAAGTTTTAATATAGCAACAGTTTTTTATACATTTAGCAACAAATTTTCGTTGCTAATGACATTAAAAATATAATATTTGGCAACAAAAAAGAAACCTAATAACAACGAAGAGGATATTGTTGCTAATACTAACATAAAAGGTAACATTTTTTATCGTTGCAAATCATATCAACTTTCGTTGCGCATATAAAGAAACGACAACATATAATGTCGTTGCTAATCGACGATTTTCGTTGCTATTGAAAAATAATCAGCAACAAATATTTTCGTTGTTGATTCATCATAATGTCCTTGCCAAATAATATAATCAGCAACGAAAATCGTTGCTTAAAAGTTTATATTCCGTAACGAAAACAAGCTTAGGCAACAATTTTCATAATTTACTGCAACGAAAAATGTCGTTGCAAAATGGTGTTAATTGCAACGAAAATGCATGGTCGTTGCAAAAAAAAAAGTTCATTTCGTTGCCAATTAGTAGGCTTTTGCAACAAAATGGAGTTTTTAGCAACGAAATTTTAATTATTCTGCAACAATATATTTTGTTGCTAAAGGATCGATGTCTCTGTACGAAAGTCAAATTTCGTTGAAAAATGTAGTACTTTTGGCAACGAAAAAAAAACCTTCGTTGCGGAACAATTAGCAACGCTCATTGCGCAACGAAAGACGCAACGACAGTAAAGTCGTTGCCCAAACCCTTTTGCAAAGAAATTTGGCACATTTAGCAACGAAAATTGGTTATTGCTGAAGGCCCATTTTTTTGTAGTGCTTGTTTACACTCCAATCAATATTGTTAGGGCCATAAGCATCAACTAACATCTCCACGACATTATAGTTATCATCGTATGGATCCCCATAGATTATTTAGTCTACATTGTCGGTCATTTACCTCAACTCATCTGATTTCTCGTGATGAATCCATACGAAATACCCATCCACATACCCACATGAAAACAAGTCAAACATAATGTTGTCGGATTTCTTTTAAATCATGTTTTTACACTTGACACATGGGTATCTCATCTTTCCGTTTAGATCATCTGCATGTTCTATTACTTTGTACAAAAGTATCAACTAATCCACTCCCATCAAACGGTATCCTACGATATATCCAACTCCGGTCGACTAACATCTTTAATTAAACAAAAGACACAATCATAATATATATAGATATTAGCGTATATGCTCCATGCATAAATTCTATATATCTTCATCTCCAATCTACATGGGTTAGGTTTTTATCTCGTTCCTGAGTGCGTCTCCTCACTAGCGCAAACACTTTGAGCACATTTTTTAAGTTTCAAGAAAATTTCGACAGCACCTCTCGTGACGCTCCCAAAATAGGTTCACACAGCCTAATTTGAGTTGCCAAAATACATGGTACAGAATCTAAATATAAACATTATTTATACAACTGTTGTACAAAATACGACAATACATAAGCTGAGAGTTTCAATACAAATATTGTCTTGTAGACAATATCCAAACTCAAATAAAATTTTCATTACAATTATTGTCACACTATTTTACAAAATAGTGATGACTACTATAATAATCATCTTGGACCATTACTCCACTCCCCGACTAGTCCCAGCTACATTCTCGCCTCCTGAGAAGAATTTGATAGAATACAATAAACAACAAGTTTTAGATCAACAAATGCAATAGAAATAACAATCCATTAGAAGAGTCAAGTAGAGCATAATGTCTACTATCTTTTATGATTTAAAAGTTCATCATCAATATTTTATCCCTGTAACACCAATCAATAATATTTTCAATCAACGAATTATCTATTCACTACGGGCTAAAGATAATCGTTTGAATCACTAGTGATCATAATCATGCCAAACACCTGTCCATCTATGCACTACGGGCCAAAGAGGACTTTCACCACAAATATTTTTTTGTAACATTACAGTTCATGATTATACCAATACACAATTCTTGGTCATAATCATACCAATCAACAGTCTATCTATGCACTACAGGCCAAAGATGACTTTCATCACAATATAAGCATGATGATGATGACAATGATATAAGAATCAATCAAGTGAGATTAAGGATAAATATTAGAGACTTATAATTCAATTTATCCAGAGTTCAAGAATGTCCAAATTGTCAACATGATAACTAATTATGGAGTAAAATTCAAGAATGATATTCATGTATCAAAAATAATTTGGACAGAAAAGAAGATTAAATTCTATTATGAATAGTACTCATGAATAATACCGTATGAATAGTACCCCAACATGAAAAGATTAAAATTTCAATAAAAGAGTTCAGACAAATATTCCAGTGAAATGATATTAGATGAAGCACAAACCTCAAAGAATTTTTAATCATTTCAGGAATTATATAAGAAATATTAAGTTTAAATTTAGGAATATGAAATGAAATAATATAAGAAACTATAAATGGATCTATCTTTGAGAAGAATTTAACACCTTGCAACTGGTCAAACATGTCATCAATGTGAGGTAAAGGGTACCTATTTTTAATGGTGACATGATTTAACTCCCGATAGTCAATTCAAAGTCGCATACTCCCATATTTCTTCTTTAAAAATAAAATAGGAGCACTCCAACGCGATGTACTAGAACGAATGAAACCAATGTCTAATAATTACTATAGTTAAATTTTTAACTCCTGGAGTTCAATAGGAGCCATTCAATATGGGGTTTTGGAAATAGATTTTGTATAGGGTTCAAGGTCAAATACAAAATTCGATTTCACGCTCTGGGGGTAGACCAAGAAGTTCTTCGAAAAATACGTCAGAAAATTTATTAACAATAGAAATATCATTCAAATCTGACGTATTTTTGTTTAAATCAGTGGCATTAGCTAAGAAAGCTTGACATCTATTTTTTAATAAACGAATGAATTTATGGCTTGATATGACAGTGATTGACTTTAGTGGTTTGGTTGCTTGAATTTGCAAAACAGATTGGTTAGGAATATGAAAAACTAATGACCTTAAGAAAGTAATCAATTTTAGCATCATGAGTAGTTAACCAATCAATTTTTAAAATCACATCAAATGCAAGTATTTTCAATGAGATGAGATCAACAGGTAATGCGAGGGTACCGATTTGAATCAAAAAAGATTTATAAATAGTGGATATAATGAAGGTTTCTCCCAACGGAGTTTCAAAAGATAATTCAAATTCTAATTTTCCAGGAGTCAAGTTCAAACGTTGAGCATAAGCAGGTGGAATAAAAGAGTGGGTAGAACCGGTATCTAATAAGGTATAGAGTTTGCAAGAGTTTATGATTAGCTTACCCGTAATAACTTCGTTCGGGTTCCTCACTTTTTGGAAAGTCACGACAAACGCTCTCCCTTGAACCACCGACTTTGACTTGTCTGGGACAGCCTTTGGTGTCACCATCCCAGCTGGACTTGACTTTGCTGCATGATAAAATTGAGCTAAGTGACCTTCTTTTCGGCAATTATAATAGACTTTGGGTAGCTGCGTACAGTTTGGACAGATGTGTCCCTCCTGTCTGCATTTGTAGCATATGACCGATGGTCGTTCTCATTCCTTAGAAACGGGTGTTGGTGCTAGTGTTGCTGTCGATGTCCTTCCGTTATTGTTGAATCTTCTCTTTTTAAAATTTTCACTTGACTCATTTCTTCTATTATCTTGGCCAGGATTACCACCGAAGTGGTTACCATTTCTGGCATGATAATTTTCTCCATGTTGGTTATCATTGTTTCGATGACCAATGTCACTGGTACGATTATTATCGTGTTGTTGGTTGTTGTCCTTTAGTTGAAAAGTCTCATTATCTAGCTCCAATAATTGAGCCCTATTCACAACACATGAATACAAATAAAATTTATAAGAAATGAGGTATTGACGAATTTCAGGTTTCAAACCTCTCAGAAACATTCGTGTCATTCGCTCCTCATTATCCACCAAATGGGATGTAAATCGGGAAAACTCCGCAAACTTGGCCTCGTACTGTGATACAGTCATATTGTTCTGTTCCAGTTTGATAAATTCCACCTCCTTCATATGACGAATACTTTCTAGAAAATACTTATCGTTGAACAATTCTTGAAACTTCTCCTAAGACATCTTAAGTGCGGAAAGATGAGTACATTTTACAGATTCCCACCAATAATCTGCCTCTCCACGCAACATAAAAGTGGCGAAGGGAACCTTTTGCTCCTCTGTGCATCCCAGGACATCAAATATTTTGGTGATCTACTTAATCCAAGTTTCTACCTTGAGTGACTCTGGCTTTCCTAAAAACTCCGGCGGTCCCAACTCCGGTGGTCCCAACTCCTTGAATTGCTTAGCAGTGATCAGCCGTGAGTTACCATTATTTCCACCTGCATTTTGAATATGAGTCTCTCTCATTTGGTGTTGCATGAATTGTAGAAAGCTCCTAAGCATTCCATCAATCATCATTTGGTCGGTGGTGTTGTTTACAAGAGGATTATTGTCTTCCTGATGCACATTATCATGGCTATTGATTCGCAGTGTCTCAATGGTCTCATGTGCTCAATTTCTTATCTCTAAATTTTCAGATGTCTTTCTAAAATACTGCCACAAAACAAGGGTTAATTAAAGAAATTGACATGCCACATATTATCCCTATATTCTGACCGACCAATTAAATAAAAAATAAGCTTAGGTAGGACACACTAGCGAATGATTTACTCGTCTCTTCCCTTCCAGTTCTAATATTAGATCTCCACCAGAATACATGGTACAAAATCCAAATACAAACTTTATTTATATAACCGTCGTGCAAAATGTGACACCCCAAAATCCGGTACTTCCATTTCCACAGGATTTGGTGTTCATGATACAACATCATCCATCATCATCATATAAAACAACAAGTCTTCATCACTTGTTAACCTTGCCCTTGCCTTTACTAGTGGAAGGTTCGTCTGCTCTTTCGTTCTTAACTGCAATGTTATTATTACGCAAGAGTGAGCACGATTGCCCACAAGTATAATAATGAAAACAACAATATAATAACATGCGAGGAAAAATAATAACTTCGAATATAAAAGCTCAACTTTTGAATCAAGAATGAACAACAAGAATCAAAAGAATTTCTGAGAGTCATAAGACCTTGACCTATGTCCTAGGTTGTCAAGGGTTATACTTGAAACCTTTAACAGTCATAAGACTATGAACTTTTCTTCTCGTACTTAGGGGGATCAGCCCTTAGTACCATACTGTGCACAATATCTTAACGCTAACGCATAAGTAAATCCCTTTGCAGGGTTGTTCATCTCAGTTTGACATTAGAGTCCGCACCAAAGGAAGTTTGGTTTGATAAATCAATAAGGGTTCTGAATTTAAAACGTTCATCAACTATGGACTAGTTGAATCAATAAGGATTCGTTAGTCTAACAAGGTTCGATAATAATTGATATTTATAATGAATAACAATCTCAATAGGTATACAATAGAACAATTATTGTATAACAGAATCATACTTTGAAAAGATAGTAAATCTTTAACATAACAAATGAACTTGATTTATAACTTGAATAATGATAACAAGTAGGGTTAGGAAACTTGCCTCGTGCGTAGGCTAAACGATTACTACTTCCGTTCACCACAAATCCTACACACATACCATATGTATTCACGACATTCATTAGTTACATTTTCACTTAATTATTTAATATAAACTCCACTTTATTTAACAAATCATTACCCTTCTAATTTAATTACTTAATTAAATTAGAATATTTTCATTCTCTTACTATTATTACACTCGAATAAATTATTTCATAATAATTTTCATCGAATATTTATTTTATTCCATAAATATCTCAATTAAAATATTTACTTTATTTTATAAATATTTTAATAATAATTTTCATCGAATATTTATTTTATTCCATAATATCTCAATTAAAATATTTAATTTATTTTATACATATTTTAATAATAATTTTCATCGAATATTTATTTATTTATTATTATTATTTTTATTATTATTATTATTATTATTATTATTATTATTATTATTATTATTATTATTATTATTATTATTATTATTATTATTATTATTTTTTATTTTTTTGACCGCTAGGGCGGGGTAATGTAGTTTCTATTCTTAATCGTAACCTTATTCAGTTCTCTATAATCGATGCAAAGCCGCATTGTCCCATCCTTCTTCTTTACAAATAAAACTGGCGCTCCCCACGGTGATACGCTTGGCTGTATATACTTTTTTTCCAGTAATTCTTGTAGTTGGACCATCAATTCTTTCATCTCTACCGGTGTGACGCCCCCAAAATTAGGTATACATCACCCATCTTGGGTCGTCAGATACAAAGTACAGAATACAAATATAACTTACTAATATAGCTGTCGTGTACAATACGACAAAACATAAACTGTGAGTTTGAATACAAATATTATCTTCTAGAGAGTATTCATACTCAAAAGGAGTCCTCGTTATATTTATTAACACACTATTATATAGAATAGTGAGGACTACTAACTAATATTATCATTCGAACCATCACTCCGTTCCCCGACTTGCCCCAACTACGTTCTCATTTCCTGAAGAGAACAGTGAAAGAAAGGGTGAGCTCAACTAAATGAGAACAGTGAAAAAAAGGGTGAGCTCAACTAGCCCAGTAAGAAATATTATGACTAAGATAATGCAGAATAAATTATCATTAGCCTTCAACAATGTTAAACTGATAAAATATAATAGACATCAAGTTTAACTGCAGCGGAATAAGCAATCCATTAAAAGAGTCAAGTAGAAAATAAACTCTACTATCTTTTATGATTTAAAAGATTTTTCAACACTGTGATCGCTGGGCCTCAGCTTAATAAAATAATCCACATCATCGAATCACCCCTGCACTACGGACAAGGATATTCGTATATTCATTAATGGTCATGATCATGCCAACAACTGTCCATCAATACACTGCGGGCCAATAAGGATTTTTACCACATCATTTGTAATATTACGGTCATGATTATACCGAATAATCCCTGGTCATAATCATACCAAGTCCATCTATGCACTACAGGCCACAGATGACTTTCAACATTTTATAAACATGAGGATGATGACAATGATATAAGAATTCAATAAAACAAGTTCAAGAATTAATTTATCCAAGAATTAATAACGTCCAAATTGTCAACATGATACTGCTTTGTGGAGTAAAATTTAAGAATGCTTAGAAGAATATTTTCATGAAAAGATACTGGATGAAACGCAATTATCAAGGATATTCCACAAATTTCATGGAGTATAGAAGTCAAAACTTAACCAACTGAGTACAATAAAGAATAGAATAACAAAAGAAATCACCATGCATGCGATAGACCGCACAAACAGGTTATTCTAACAGAATAATAAATAATGGAACCAGGTCCGGCGTAAACGCACAGACAGGATATTCCGACAGAATAATAAATAATGGAACCAGGTCCAGTGTAAAATACACAGACAGGATGTTCCAACATAATAATAAATAATGGAACCAGGTCCGGCGTAAACGCACAGACAGGATATTCCGACAGAATAATAAATAATGGAACCAGGTCCGGTGTAAAACACACAGACAGGATGTTCCAACAGAATAATAACAAGACGGAACCAGGTCCGGTGTAAAACAAACAGACAGGATGTTCCAACAGAATAATAGAAGAATGTCATCGAGTATAGGGTAGACCGCGTATACAGGTTATTCCAACAGAATAATAAAGAAATGGAATAACAGAAGTTCTCTTCTTGAATACAAAAGAATAATATCCCTTACCGTTTTAAAGAAGAGCTGAAATAAGGAAGTAGTTAAGTAGCAGAATACTCTTCTTCTCTCTCTCTATAGTTTCTCTCTAGAGTTCAGTGAATTCGTAAGAAATAATGAAGGAATGAGCTGCTATTTATAGAAAAATAGAATGCATAGTAACTAATCCATGAACGGTCCAGATTGATTACTTTAATCTGACGGTCCATATTTAAAGAAAAATCTTTTAAATAAAATATAATATATTCTATTTATAGAATAACTTTAATAAAGTATTCTGTTTTATATAAAAAGATATTTCTGTTTTATTACGTTAATAATACAAATAAAACAAAACGTCATTATCGCTAAATAATTCATATTATTAACTGACAATAATTGAATCAAACTGAGTGACTTCTCACATAAGCATTAATAATCAATACCGTGTGCTACTATGCAACCACACGTATTACTGTACTTTTACTACCGAGTAGTTCAACAGTAACAATGGTAAAACTTCCGCCGTTATTTTTAATAAAATATTTTTGTCGTTTTCTCAATCCGACAATAATTCCGTTGTGGGGTCCACCAATGATTGTGTCGTTGTACGAATATTCCCTGTTAAAACGAATATTCCCCGACCAATCGAATATTATATGACAACTTGGATACTTTACAAAATTTATAAATACTACCCATAACTATTATATCAAATCCACACCATAATATAAAAAAAATTATTTCGAGAAAAATTAAATATTTATTCATAAAATCTGGGGTTTCACAATCTCCCCTCCTTATAGAATTTCGCCCTCGAAATTTACGTACGTACTTGGTATGCCGAACATGTGAGGATACCTTGACTTCACTTCAAATTCTAACTCTTGAGGTATAACCTTTAAGCATCGAATATGATCCTTCTTATCCAAGATGTTAACACGTATCTCCTCATACGTTAAATCTTTTGCTATCTCGTCCGGTTCTAAATTAATAATGTGGTTCAGGTCGTCCACATATTTACGTAACATCGATACGTAAAAAAAATGTTCTGAACACGCAACATACTTGGCGGTAAAACGAGTCTATAGGCCATAGTTCCTACTTCATCGAGGATTTCAAATGGGCCAATTAAATCGAGAGTTGAGATTTCCTCTCTTCGTCGATTCTTGCTTCTAGAATAACGCCCTCTTGAACCTTCTTCTTCACATTTATCAGCTCTGAATATGTAGCTTGAGCGGCTTTAACTTTATCAATTAAAATCGATTCTAATCATATATTCGTTATCTTCACGTGGGTTCGTATATTCGCACTTGTAACCGCATACGATCTTCTACTCAACGCATCAGCTACCACGTTCGCTTTTTCACGATGGTATGGTATGATCATAATCTTTAACAGCTTGAGCCAACGTCTTTGGCGCATGTTACGTTCGCTTTAGTTGAATAAATATTTGAGGGTTTAAGAAATGGGTTTTGTACTGGGGTCAATACAAAATTCGATTTCACGCTCTAGGGGTAAGCTAAGAAGTCTTCAAGAATACGTCAGGAAATTTATTAACAATAGAAATATCATTCAAAACTGTGACTTTCGTCCAAGACTTGGATAACACGTCACATTAATATCTATTAACTTGTCACCGTTATTCACAACGTCCCCTACCGAAAGTCTGGCTTCGGTACATTCCACACAAGAAAGTCAACAACAAAAGGATCGGGGCTCTTTATTTATGGCTTGATATGACAATGATTGACTTTAGTAGTTTGGTTACTTTGAATCCGCATAACAGGGTGGTTAGGAGTATGAAAGCTAACAACCTTACGAGAAGCATGATAAGTAGTGAACCAATCGTTTCAAAAAATCACATCAAAGGCAAGTATTTTCAAAGAGATAAGATCGACAGGTAACGTGAAAGTGTTGATTTGAACAAGATTTATAAATAGTGGAGGTAATGAAGATTTCTCCCAACTGACTTTAAACAGACATATCAAAGTCTAAATATTGAACACAACTAGGTGAAATAAAAGAGTGAGTAGAACCGGTATCTAACACGGTATAGACTTCGCAAGAGTTTATGACTAACATACCCGTGATAATTTTATTCCGGTTCCTCGTCACGAAAAAAAAACGCTTTCTCTTAAACTACTGGCTTTGGCTTTTCTGGGACGGTCTTTGGTGCCTCCATCCTATCTGAACTTGTCTTCGGTGAACGACAAAATCGGGCTAAGTGACCTTCTCTTCCACAATTATAGCATGCTTTGGATGGCATCGCGCTGTTTGGACTGATGTGTCCCTCCCCTCTGCATTTGAAGCATATGATAGGTGGTCGTTCTTCTTCCTTAACAACGGGTGCTGGTGCTGACGTCTTTCCATCATTGTTGAATTTTCTCTTCTTGAAATGTCCATTCTTATTGTTTTGACCATGATTACCATTGAAGTGGTTACCATTTCTGACATGTTGATTCCCTCCATGCTTATTGTCACCGTTTTGATGACTGTTATCACCAGTATTATCATTTTTCTGGCTGCTCTCTTTTGGTTGCGTTGACTCGTTATCGCCCTCTACTAATTGAGCCCTATTTACAACATCTGAATACAGACACAGTTTATGAGAAATAAGATATTGACGTATCTCCGGTTTCAAACCTCTTAAAAATATCCGCGTCATTCTCTCTTCATTATCCACCAAGTGGGACGCAAATCGGGACAACTCGGCAAACTTGGCTTCGTACTGCGACACGGTCATGTTGTTTTGCTCTAACTTGATAAATTCCACCTCCTTCATGTGACGAATACTTTCGGGAAAGTACTTGTCATTGAACAGTTCTTGGAACTTCTCCCAAGACAGCTTGAGTGCGTCAGGCTGGGTACGTTTTACAGATTCCCACCAGTAATCTGCCTTTTCACGCAACATAAAGGTGGCAAAGGGAACCTTTTGCTCCTCGGAGCATCCTAAGACATCAAATATCTTGGTGATCTACTTTAACCACGTCTCCGCCTTAAGTGGTTCTGGCTTTCCCAAAAACTCCGGTGGTCCTAGCTCCTTGAATTGCTTAGCGGTAACCAACTGAGAGTTATTTTGTTGTTGCATGAATTGCATAAAGCCGTTGACCATCCCATCATTCACCATTTCATCGGTGTTATTGTTTTCATGAGGATTATTGTCCTCTGGTTGCACATTACCCTGAGCATTGATCGTTGGTGATTCAATGGTCTCATGTGCTTCATTGATTATCTCAACATTTTCGGATGCCATTTGCAAATACTGCAACAAAACAAGGGTTAATTAACATATAACATATTATCCATATACTTTGACCGACCAATTAAATACCAAATAAACTTAGGTAGGTCATACTAGCGAAGGAATTTCCCGTCTCTCCCCTCCTAGTTCTAGTCTCACATCTTAGCCAGGGATCACATCCCTAAGCTCTGATACCAACTGAGTATAATAAAGAATGGAATAACAAAAGAAATCATCCGGCATGCGATAGACCGCACAGACAGGTTATTCCAACAGAATAATAAATAATGGAACCAGGTCCGGCGTAAACGCACAGACAGGATATTCCGATAGAATAATAAATAATGGAACCAGGTCCGGTGTAAAATACACAGACAGGATGTTCCAACTGAATAATAATAAGACGGAACTAGGTCCGGTGTAAAACACACAGACAGGATGTTCTAACAGAATAATAATAAAAACAGAACCAGGTCCGGTGTAAAACACACAGACAGGATGTTCCAACAGAATAATAATAAAAATGGAACCAGGTCCGGTGTAAAACACACAGACAGGATGTTCCAACAGAATAACAGAAGAATGTCACCAAGTATAGGGTAGACCGCGTATACAGGTTATTCCAACAGAATAATAAAGAATGGAATAACAGAAGTTCTCTTCATGAATATAAAAGAAATAATATTCCCTACCGTTTTGAAGACGAGCTGAAATAAGGAAGTAGTTAAGTAGCAGAATACTCTTCTTCTCTCTCTCTATAGTTTCTCTCTATAGTTTCTCTCTCTAGAGTTTAGTGAATTCGTAAGAAATAATGAAGGAATGAGCTGCTATTTATAGAAAAATAGAATGCATAGTAACTAATCCATGAACGGTCCAGATTGATTACTTTAATCTGACGGTCCATATTTAAAGAAAAATCTTTTAAATAAAATATAATATATTCTATTTATAGAATAACTTTAATAAAGTATTCTGTTTTATATAAAAAGATGTTTCTGTTTTATTACGTTAATAATACAAATAAAACAAAACGTCATTATCGCTAAATAATTCATATTATTAACTGACAATAATTGAATCAAACTGAGTGACTTCTCACATAAGCATTAATAATCAATACCGTGTGCTACTATGCAACCACACGTATTACTGTACTTTTACTACCGAGTAGTTCAACAGTAACAATGGTAAAACTTCCGCCGTTATTTTTAATAAAATATTTTTGTCGTTTTCTCAATCCGACAATAATTCTGTTGTGGGGTCCACCAATGATTGTGTTGTTGTACGAATATTCCCTGTTAAAATGAATATTCCCCGACCAATCGAATATTATATGACAACTTGGATACTTTACAAAATTTATAAATACTACCCATAACTATTATATCAAATCCACACCATAATATAAAAAAAATTATTTCGAGAAAAATTAAATATTTATTCATAAAATCTGGGGTTTCACAACCGGTGCCATTCGGTACGGTGCCTTCGATATTAGAGTCATTCCTGGAGCCAAATCGATCACGAATTCAACTGCTTTATTTGGAGGAAGTTCCGACAAATCGTCCGAAAATACGTCTGCGAAATCTCTCACTACTGGTATCTTATCTATTTTTGGATTCTCTTTACGACTATCGACTATGTAAGCTAGATATCCTACACAGTCTTGTCTTAACAACCTCCTGGCCTGCATCATCGTCAGACAACTCGCTTGTCTAGGTGACTTGCTACCATAAAATACAACCTTTGACGGAGTCATAAGGTTAATACGCTTCTTTTGGCAGTCAATTACAGCTCCATAATTGGATAACCAGTCCATTCCCAAGATAACATCAAATTCCCCAAGTCGAATAGGGATAAGATATACGTTCATGATATTACCCTTAATATCCACTCTATAGTTCTTATGCACGTACTTAACAGGGATTATCTCTTTATTCGCAATTTCTATGTTCATGGGATGTTCCAACTCATCCTTAAGCAAATCTAAACTATTAGCAAAATCATCGGATATAAAGGAACAAGTAGCACCCGAATCAAATAAAACATAGGCATTAATTTCATTGATCAGGATGATATCTGACACCACATCACAAGACTGAACTGCATCCTGCACCGTCATGTTAAAAGTCCTGGCGGTCGGTCGGTTTGTTGCGGTTGGTCCGGTGATAGTTAAGGCATTTCCACTGTTGTTTCCCCGGTTTCCTCCTGATCCTGACCCTCCCGATCCCTTCTTAGGACAGTCTCTTTCCTGATGGTCCTTCGAACCACAAGTGAAACAAGCACCCTTCTTTGGGTTTGGACAGTTTGGTGCTATATGACCTTCCTGACCACAATTATAGCACACTCGCTTCCCTTTCATGCAAACTCCCAAATGAGCTTTTCCGTAGTTTGAGCACGCTTTGATCTTCTTTTTCTGCCCTCCTTGTTGACTTCCAGCTGACGAGTTATCCGTCCACTTCCTCTTATGATTATGACTACCCCCAGAGCTACTCCCACCAGTCTTGTTATTACCTTCATTCTCACTCTTCTTCTTCTTCTACTCTTGATTATACTTGGTCACCGCATCGCTTCCACCTTCAGCGAGGATGGCCTTTTCCAGTACTCCAGCAAATGTGTTTATTTGAAACATTGATACTTTACTGTATACCCACGACTTTAGTCCTTATTCGAATCTTCTGGCTTTTCTCTCGTCAGTGTGTACTTGATACGGGGCGAACCTCGTTAACTCGTTGAATCTAACCGTATAATCTGGTACGCTCATATTTCCCTGCTTCAATTCCAGAAATTGAACCTCCATCTGGTTCTGCGAGCTGGTTGGGAAGTACATCTCGAAAAACATTTCTTTAAATCTCTCCAAAGTAATTACACCTTCACCTCCTCGCACTTTGTTTGCTTGCCACCAATAGCTAGCTTCAGACTTCAGTATAAACATTGCAAAAGCGGTCTTCTGGTCTTCTCTCACCCTAGCGACGTCGAAAACCTTTTCCATCTCCATAACCCACGTTTGAGCCTCAATCGGGTTCATAGAACCTTTAAATTCTGGCGGTCCCACCGCCTTGAAATCCTTAAACGTAGTATTTGGTGGAGCTTGAGGTTGATTGTTCATTGCTCCAGTCAGTAAGTTAACCAATTGCTGAACGGGATTAGCATTGGCGTTATTGTTGTTATTCGTTGACTCTTCCTGAGCTGGTTGACGATTTTGTCTTCTTCTTGGCGGCATATTTCTGTTAAGAATATACGCTTATTAGGTCCTTATTAAATTCTCTAAATAGTTAAGGCTTAACTCAACAATTTAACATAATCACTTAACACATTATCTCAAACAACTTGATATATTTATTCAAATCAAAAGTTTTAACATCAAACGATAGCATCACTGCTATTTACATCATCTATCCTGAGATAAAGAATCTACAGGATTTAAAATATTAAAATATTCCTTTGTTCATAAACACATTAGAATTTACATATAAAACTAATTAAGTCTTTCACATAATTAAACAAATCCTATCATTACTGGTTAAGGTAACGAATAGCCTTGCTACGCTCCTCTTCCATGATGCGAGACATCGTCCTGCGATCCAGCATGTACGATGGAAGTCCTTCGAACTGGATAGGGTACCTCAAAACTCGATCCTGGGCCTCATTCATTGCATTATTAAGTGTAGAGTATGTCTCCCCAAGCTTCGCCTTCTTTGCACGATCGTCCTCTTCTGCAAGATCAGCACGACGTGACTCTCTTACCCATCCTTCCTCTGCTATAATCAGCCTTTCAGAGCTTTCCTTCAGTTCCTTCTTCAACTTTTCTATCTCTGCGATCTTATCTTCGGTTTGACCCTTCTCGTGGACTAAATCCCATTCTACATTTTCCAGTCGTGAGTGAAGAATCGAAATCTCCCTCTCATTCTGCTCTAGAGTAATCTGCTGAATAATAGCCCGCTCAGTCAGATCCTGCACCTCATCTCGTAACTCCATGTTACGGTGGTATAATGTGTCGTACATCTCAGCATCAATGGAGTGCTTTGGAAACTCCTCTTCTTCCTCTTCCTCTTCCTCGTCAAATTCCTCCTCAAGATCCTCCTCAGGATCAGTCTCAAGTTCATGCTCCTGACCAACAACGGTGATCAATGGAGATGACTCCCTCTGTACCAACTGTTCCCTAACGACATGAATGTCTCGGGGTTCCTCCTCTGTAGGTACTGTAGGTATTCGGGGTTCCTCCGCCCTTGCTCGACTAGTTCATCCAACGTCAGACATCCTGACAACAAAATTTTAAGTTTTAGTCACTAAGTCGTACTAGTGAGCACATAACTTAACACATAAGCACATAAAGTCTTTTATTATCTTCAATGAATTACAAAAATTCATTTCCTAGAACTCAATAAGAGTTTTTCATCACTATGTTCTTCCTATAAGGCTATTACCTAAGGTTGTTCCCCCACCTAAGGTTCATAACCTACAGCTCTGATACCAACCTGTGACACTCCCAAATTCGGTACTTCCATTTCCACAGGATTTGGTGTTCACGATACAACATCATCCATCTATCTACCCATAAATAAGTGCAAACTATGCAATAGATAGAAATAATAATAAATCTCCCCTTATAGGGTTACATCAACTACATAATAAATAAATCCCAGGTTACTCTAACCATAAACATCTGTGCGGAATCATAAACAAATAAGTCTTAAACAACATCATTAACTTAAGTCTTAAACAAAATACATCATCATCTAAAATAACAAGTCTTCATCACTTGTTAACCTTGCCCTTGCCTTTACTAGTGGAAGGTTCGTCTACTCTTTCGTTCTTAACTGCAATGTTATTATTACGCAAGAGTGAGCACGATTGCCCACAAGTATAATAATGAAAACAACAATATAATAACATGCGAGGAAAAATAATAACTTCGAATATAAAAGCTCAACTTTTGAATCAAGAATGAATAACAAGAATCAAAAGAATTTTTGAGGGTCATAAGACCTTGAACTATGTCCTAGGTTGTCAAGGGTTATACTTGAAACCTTTAACAGTCATAAGACTATGGACTTTTCTTCTCGTACTTAGGGGGATCAGCCCTTAGTACCATACTGTGCACAATATCTTAACGCTAACGCATAAGTAAATCCCTTTACAGGGTTGTTCATCTCAGTTTGACATTAGAGTCCGCACCAAAGGAAGTTTGGTTTGGATAAATCAATAAGGGTTCTGAATTTAGAACGTTCATCAACTATGGACTAGTTGAATCAATAAGGATTCGCTAGTCTAACAAGGTTCAACAATAAATGATATTTATAATGAATAACAATCTCAATAGGTATACAATAGAACAATTATTGTATAACAGAATCATACTTTGAAAAGATAGTAAATCTTTAACATAACAAATGAACTTGATTTATAACTTGAATAATGATAACAAGTAGGGTTATGAAACTTGCCTCGTGCGTAGGCTAAACGATTACTACTTCCGTTCACCACAAATCCTACACACATACCATATGCATTCACGACATTCATTAGTTACATTTTCACTTAATTATTTAATATAAACTCCACTTTATTTAACAAATCATTACTCTTCTAATTTAATTACTTAATTAAATTAGAATATTTTCATTCTCTTACTATTATTACACTCGAATAAATTATTTCATAATAATTTTCATCGAATATTTATTTTATTCCATAAATATCTCAATTAAAATATTTACTTTATTTTATAAATATTTTAATAATAATTTTCATCGAATATTTATTTTATTCCATAATATCTCAATTAAAATATTTAATTTATTTTATAAATATTTTAATAATAATTTTCATCGAATATTTATTATTATTATTATTATTATTATTTATTATTATTATTATTATTTTATTTTATTTTTTTGACCGCCGGGGCGGGGTAATGTAGTTTGGTAACGCCCGCCGGAAGCGGGGTTACCCAGGCTCATTTTTTGCAGTTTTTACAGTTCTACAGTTCGCGAACATAACAAGGCCAAATTAGGCCAAAAATCAATCACAAGTAAAATTATACGTGAATATGGCCATAACTTCCAATTAGTTATTTTTACACGAATTTAGACTTACCCAATCATTGTAATACATGTATAATCATTACCCAACAATTATAGAATGATTTTAACCCATTAAAACATATAATTACAGAATTAAAGTATGTAAATTTTATTGTTCTTTGTGTTCTTGAAGGTTTTGAACAAAAACCATGAAAATTAATACTACGGATTTGTTATAAGGCCAAATCCAACCATTTAAACTTTGGTCTCTTCGTATCAACATGCATAATAAAATACGAGTGTAAAATTTAGGGATAATATATGATCAACACATGAAATATCACGTATAAGGTCATATGGCCAAAACCCAAACTCTGTAAATTTTGAAATAACAAGTCATCATCATACGTTGAAATCTTATGAAATTAATGATATGGAAACACACAATATATATATATATATATATATATATATATATATATGCCATACAACTCAAATTATTACATCTTTTCTTATAACAACTGAATTCCCCAAAAACAGAGACTCACAAAAGACTTAAGCCATATTCATGAAACTTAAAAGACGTAAAATATATAAATTGGGTTGAAGAGATTACCCAAGCGTAGATTAATTTACTAGGAAGTGAATTCCTCCACAAAACTCTGAATTCTCAACCCTCTCTTTGTATCTCTCTCTGAAACTCTCTCTGACACTTTCTAGACTTAGGAAATTAATGAAGAAAAAGGAAGAGAAGGCGTAAATAAAGAAGACGTCTGACGCGTTGTGGTCAGTTATCCAGTCATGGGTAACTGCCCTCAACTCCCTTCCCTTAAAGGCCGTGTTTGGCTAGCAATCTAGATTCAAAACTCTTTATTTTAATAAAACCTTTTATCATATAGTTTAATTAATGTCACACTCCATCATAAAATAAAACCAATATCTCATTTAATAAAATATAATAATTTCTCAATAGTGCACATAGTCACATAATTCAAATTCTCATTGATTAATAATATTAAATTATTAAATCTCTAATTAATAATTAAATAATTAAAATAATATTAGGCTTATTAAATATTTCTTTTAATACAATAAGCTCACATAAATACATACATCGAATAATAAAATTCTCCACATTAAATTAATAAATTTAACACATATAATTAAATTAATCTATCACAACTTCATCAATTAATTAATTAATCTAATAATTAATTCATCGAAAATATTTATTCAATCCAATAAATATTAAAATTATTTTACTCGGTTGTCACATCTTTCCCCTCTTAAAAGGATTCTGTCCTCAGAATCACAACTCAAATAATTCATCACGCTACACAAAATACGACAACACATAAGCTGAGAGTTTCAATACAAATATTGTCTTGGAGACAATGTCCAAACTCAAATAAAGTCCTCATTACAATTATTGGCACACTATTTTATAAAATAGTGAGGACTACTATAATAATCATCTTGGACCATTACTTCACTCCCCGACTAGTCTCATCTGCATTCTCGCCTCTTGAGAAAACAATGGAACCAAAACGAAAAGGGTGAGCTCAACTAGCCTAATAAAGAATATTATGACTAAGATAAAGTAGAACAAATTATCCTTAGCACTCTGTAATAACCCAATATTTTTGATATAATTAAATAAGAAATTTAGTGTATAAATTTTTTTAAAAAAAAATAAAACTGGAAATATGTGCAAGGTAAAGTGTATGTATATTTGTGTTAAATAAAAATTTATTTATTACATGTATAATTGCAAATAATTTTTTTTAAAAAAGGAATTATTGATCATTATAAATTATATTTGTATAATAAATTAATTTTGTAGTAAAAAATATTTTAGTATTTATTTTCCATGAAAATATGATTATAGTATTATTTAATATCTGAACTGATTATTAGAATTATTACAATAACTATTTTATTATATGAATTTATTCATATTAGTTATGTTAATTATTTTAACTTAATTAATAATAGTATATATGAAAGTTAAGTCAGATATGAATTCAGAACCCTAATTTTTGATTTTGAATAAGGAATGAGAATATTAATATAATATTAATTATATTTCAGTGCTATAAATCTGTATTGTATGTGTATACATATAATGGTTGGTCAATTATTGTGTATCATGAGAAAACCCTACTATTAATTTGATAAACCCTAAATTGGATTTCAAATAGGAGTTCAAGACTGTTTTGTATTTGTGTTAATGTGATTAATGACATGTATTATATAGAATATAACCCTAATTAGAGAAAACTCTAATTATTAGAAACCCTAATTTCTAAATTAGGAACCCTAATTGTCAAATTAGAAACCATAATCTCTAATTTAGTAATCTTAATGCTAATTAGTAAATCTTAAACCTAATTTCCATGTTCTTTGTGATTAGGAAACTAAACATGTTTAACAAACCCTAAAATCCATTTTTAAGAAAGTTTAAATTTCTATTTTAAACCTAATTAAAAAAATCATAGAAAATTTAATTTTTTTTCCTTTGGGTTAAACCCTAAGGGTTAGGACAAGTTACAAGTTTGTCATTAAAATCACAAGCCAAATGACCAAAGTACCCTTCTTGCATTATTTATTAGATAACTTGCAAATCTTGCTAAAATATGGAGTTGGTGACCTATTAGATTGCCCTTGTGCTCTAAATAATACATATCAGCCATCTTCATCTGCCCACTTCATTGCATACATAATATATATAGATCAAGAGAGAGAAAAATTCATAAAATAGCCCATTTGATCACCAATACACAACCTAGACCTTCTCTCTCTAAACCCCATGAAAAATAATAGTAGATCAGTCCTTAAACAAGCCTCTATTACACCAAGAATAGATCAGGAGCATAGGATCAAGATTGGTTCAAGAAAGGTAAACCCTAAGCCAAGAAATTTGATCTTTAATGCTATGTTAAAAGTTATGTTTTAATGTTTAAATATGTAGTATATAGTGTAAATCAGTGATCTGGGTTGGTAGATAATGGATCTATAACATCTAGATGTCCGAAATTAAAGATTTCTAAAATTTGGAAAACTGGGAAATATTGTAAGACCCCGAATTATATGAAATGAAAGTATCCAATTTTCTTATAATTATTATTCTATTTAATAAATGGTTAAATTGATAAAAGTTAAAGTTAAGGGTGATATTTGAAGATTTTGCAAAGTAAGCAAGTTGATATAAAATATTTGTTGTGTCGGAGAATATTTGATTGGTTGGGGAATATTCGTTTTAACAGGGAATATTCGTACGACGACACAATCATTGGTGGAACCCACAACAGAAGTATTGTTGTAGATAGAAAACGACAGAAATATATTTTTATAAAAATAACGGCGAAAGTTTTACCATTAAACTGTTGAACTACTCGGTGGTAAAAGTACAGTAATACGCGTGGTTGCATAGTAGCACACGGTATTGATTATTGATGCTTACGTAAGAAGCCACTTAGTTTAATCAATTATTGCTACAGTAATTGTTGCATAGTATCTCACGTTATTTGATTCAATTATTGTCACAATATCATCTGCATAATATTTTATATTATTAAATTAATAATTGAGACAATAAAGTTATTCATATTATTATTTACAATATTGACGATGTCTAAAAAGTTCTGTCGAGGAGAGGTTTGGTCACCTAATTGCGCACCAATAGGGAGAAATCCTTATCGGAAAGCCCCCTCTTTCCTGGGAATGATTTGGTTGTTAAATATTGTGAGTTATAATATTAATGATGAATAATTGTTGAAGTATTAAGAATGTGTTTATTGAAGATAAGTGAATTACAAAAGTTAGAGGGGAATAATGCAAACTTGAAAAACTTTATGGGTACTAAAGTTAAATCAATCTGGACCATTGGTGGTGGTTTTAATAGTAAATTAATCTGGACCATTGGTGGTGGTTTTAATAGTAAATCAATCTGTACCGTCGGTGGTGGTTTTAATAGTAAATCAATCTGGACCGTCGGTGGTGGTTTTAATAGTAAATCAATATGGACCGTCGGTGGTGGTTTTAATAGTAAATCAATCTGGACCGTCAGTGGTGGTTTTAAAAGTAAATCAATCTGGACCGTCGGTAGTGGTTTTAAAAGTAAATTAATCTGGACCGTCGGTTGTGGTTTTAATAGTAATCAATCTGGACCGTCCGTTCTAATAGTAAATCAATCTGGACCGTTCATGAATTAGTTACTATTTAGTCATTTCTCCTATAAATAGAAGCTTAATTCTTCTTTCATTCTCACCAATTCACTGAGACTCACAAGAGAAACTATAGAGAGCAAGAAGAAGAGTATTCTGCTACTTCTCTATTACAGTATCCAGTCTTCTACTAATGTAAGGGGTATTATTTCTTTCGTATTCATAAGGAATACTATTTTTTTTCGTATTCATTCTTTAATATGTCGGAATAACCTGTCTACGCGGACTACATACCGTATGACAGGTGAAAATTCATTTGCAGTTTCGTATGTTATTTCTTTTCATATTCTTAAATCTAAACTTACTATGGTAAGTATTGCTTCTATAATCCCTGAAATTAGTGGGATATCCTTGAAGTTTTGCGTTTCATCCAGTATCGTTTTATTGGAATATTGATATGAACTTTCTTATTAAATATCAATATTTTCACCCGGGGTACTATTCACGGGTTACTATTCACCCGGTTACTATTCATTAAAATATTATTCACTCGGGTATTCGGGGCACTTTTCATGCCGGGATACTATTCACAGGTTACTATTCACCCAATTACTATTCACTCAAATATTATTCACTCAGATATTTGGGGCACTTTTCATGCCGGGGTACTATTCACCAAAAAATTAATTTATTTTCTGTCCAAAATATTTTTGATATATGGATATTATTCTTAAATTTTACTCCACAAAGCAGTATTATGTTGACAATTTGGACATTATTAAATTCTGGATAAATTAAATTATAAATCTTTAAAATTTATCATTTGCTCTCATTTAATTGAATTCTTATATCATTGTCATCATCCTCATGCTTATATTGTGATGAAAGTCATCTTTGACCCGTAGTGCATAGATGAACTGTTGATTGGTATGATTATGACAAGGGATAATTCGGTATAGTCATGACCATTGATGATTACACGAATATCCTTGGCCCGTAGTGCAGAGATAATTCGTGGACGTGATATTAATGAATATCCTTGGTCCGTAGTGCAGAGATGATTCGATGATGTGGTTTATCTATTAAGCTGAGTCTCAGCGATAAAATTGATGAAAACCTTTTTAAATCATAGAAGATAGTAGATATCATGCTCTATTTGACTCTTCTAATGGATTGCTTGTTCCGCTGCAGTTAAACTTGTTGTCTATTATATTCTATCAGTTTAACATTGTTGAAGGCTAACGATAACTTATTCTGCATTATCTTAGTCAAAATATTTCTTACTGGGCGAGTTGAGTTCACCCTTTTGCTTTCATTATTCACTTCAGGAAATGAGAACATAGCCGGGACTAGTCGGAGAACGGAGTGATGGTCCGAGATGGCTGTTTTAGTAATCCTCACTATTTAGTGTGATAATAATTGTAATGAAGATTGAATTTGAGTTTGGATATTGTCTATGAGAAAATATTCGTGTAAAAACTCTCAGCTCTTGTTGTATAATTAAGTTTGTATTTGTATTCTGTACCATGTATTTGGCGACCCAAGATGGGTGATGTATACCTATTTTGGGGGCGTCACAAATATAGTCTGACAACCAAATGTTAGACATCATAGATCTTTATATGTTTATGGTTTTGTTTGTTTAAATGTTTGTAGTTGTAGTATGTCATGTGGGCTTTGAACTGAAACTCGAATTAGGGTCAGATCTGTTATAGATTGAAAGTTATGGGTGGTCAAATCTCGTTGATCGACCATGACTTTCGATTTTCTGGGTAACCCAGATCTTGCCCAGAACTGTCTGACATGAAGTTTATGGCCTTAGATTTTGCATGCTTTTGTTGATTTGTTATAGTTGTTGTAACTAAGTTGTAATATGTTATGTGGACTACATTCTTATGCTTTTAGAACACATAAACATCAAACTGGGTGAATGTAGTGGCCGATCAAAGTAGCTAAGTTGATCACGTTTTCTGTTTTTTGGGTAACCCAGAAAACGTATGAACACTGTCTCTGACAGGGTTTGACCAGTATAGATCTTATGATTGTGTTGTTGTTATATTGATTTTATTTATTGGATCTGTTCATTTACATATTGGCTACAACTTGGGTTCCTTAAATCACAAAACCATTACAAGAATTGCAAATTGTGGAAGCCCAAAATAGGCCACACGAACTGTTCTTCATTTCTGGGTAACCCAGAAAATGAAAAACAACTTTGACAGCTTGTTCTAAGCATTATATCTTGCTCGTGTGTTATCATCTGACCCATATATTGATATACACTTGTAGTATTACATCAATACTACAAGATTTGATCATTAGCTTGCCCATAAACAACATATACAGTGAATTAATCATGGTCAAAGTTGGTACCCAGAAACTATCTTATGAATGTTCTTGAAGTTCAAGAACACCAAAGGTGACACTTTCTGTGGCTAAAGGCTATAGCGACAGACTTTTTAATAAAATTTATGGTATCTTATGTAATAGTTAGACTATATTAAGACAATGATATTTATTATCTATCATGTAATGAAATGTTTTAAAGGTCGCGTACCTAGGATTAGACAACTCTAATATATGTAAATTAAGTTTGATATTTATATTATTGTTATTATTCCGCTCAAAGAAATGATATCATGAAGTACTGAGTTCGAGTTTTAAGTACTTAAATTTGGGGGCGTCACAGGCTGGTATCAGAGCTTTAGGTTAGAAACCTTAGGTGGGGTATACCTTAGGTTATAACCTTCAGGACAGAGGGAAACATTAAAAATACAAAGGACTCAAATAGAGTTTAGAAGGAGATGAATTGAATAAATTCATCGTAAAACAAAATAAAAGATAACTTACGTAAAACTATTAATTTTTGTGTGTATATTGTGTACTAATCAAAATAACTTATGTGTAGATGTCAGGTGAGAAAGGATTAGGATACCCTCAGATCGTAAAGAAGGATCAAATCTCCATAATCGAGCCAATATCGAAGCCAATAGCTGAAATAGAGGCTCACATTGAAAGCAACCCTAATAAGGTGGTTATTTTGGAAAATATAGTACCAGATCCAGAAATAATATAATTGACAAATAGTGATTCGGACACTAAAGTTGGAGCTAACCAAGCATCAACGGAGGTACAGAATCTGAGGAACAAGGTTTCTTCTCTAGAAAAGCTGTGGGAAATAGAAAAGCTGTTAAACAGTCAATTACGAAAGGCGTTAATAGAAACAATAGAAGAACAAGATAAGCTTAAAATCCAATTTGATCAGATGGGAGCCAAAAGCAACAAATCATGTGCAGCTCCGAGCAAGAAGGGGAAAAGAAAAATGAAATACCGTGATTTAGGAAATCCCGATCATAACCAAGGGAATTCTAGCAAAATAGAAAAGTGTACAAACTGTAGCAAGAAACATGAAGGTTTATGCAGAAAAGGGGAAAATGTATGCTATATTTGAGGACATGAGGGACATATCTCTCTTCATTGTCCCAATCCGAAGCAAGGTGTATGTTTTATTTGTGGGGTGGAAGGTCATCAAGCGAAAGGTTGTCCAAGATCAAGAAAAAGGCATAATGAATAAGTAGTATCAGTACTGTTAGGATATGTGTGTTCGATGTTGGGTATATGATAAGTATGTTTGTGTAATGTAATATTTCCAACTTTTGTATAAGTGTAATAGCGATTCCTAACTTTTGTTGTCATAAAGGGATAACGAATGTTTAAATAGCGATATAAGCTATGTGATGTAAAACGCTATGAATTAGTTGAATGGATGATATTTTGAGTACATGATTATTTAAGTAGAAATTAAGCAAGGTTTAGAATGTAAGTTAATAAAGAATAATTTATAATTTTATTTAATCAGATAATACCGCCAAGAAGACGTCAAATTCGAAACCAAAGGGCAGAAGAATCTGTCAACAATGCTAGGGGACAACCAGACCCGATGCAGAACTTTAAAAACATGGTAGCTCAATCTATGCAGACTGGAACGCCAGCCGCGTGGAATCAGCCAAAAAATTGATTTGCAAATTTTAAAGACTTCAAGGCAGTCGGACCGCCAGAATTCAGAGGGACAACTGATCCTATAGAAGCCCAGACTTGGGTAAAGGAGATAGAAAAAGCGTTTGTGATAGCTAGGGTATCTGAGGGGCAAAAGATAGCTTTTGCCACCTATATGATGAAGGGGGAGGCGAATTTTTGGTGGGAGGCAAATCAAGCTAGCGCAGGAGAAGGAGTAGTAACATGGACTAGGTTTAAGACGCTGTTCTTCGAGAATTATTTCTCGTCCAGTATGCAGGCTAGGATGGAGGTGAAATTTTGAAGTTGAAGAAGGAGAACATGACAGTTGCGAAGTATGCCGTAAAGTTTAACGAATTGGCTAGGTTCGCTCCGCATCAGGTTGATACGGAAGGCAAGGAAGGCAAGGAGGTTCGAGTTGGGATTAAAACCCTGGCTCTACAATAAAGTGGCGGTGTTGCAGATCAATACTTTTGCAGCACTCATGGAAAAGGCTATCATAGATGAGGAGGGGAGTGAGGCCATGAGCCTCTATAACAAAGAGAAAAAGAACAAGGGTAAGGTCGAGAGAGCAGTTAAGGTGGAAGGAAGAAGTGGAGGTAGGAATGAGAAAAGAAAAAGGGAACAATTTTGGGAATATCCAGGTTAAGCAAGAAGGTGCAAAGAAGCAGGTTGTGCAGTGCGGGAATTACAGAAAGAATCATTCAGGTGAGTGTCTCAAGGAAAAGTTCGTGTGCTACAAGTGTGGGCAGGAGGGAGATATCTCTCCCAACTACCCTAATCCAAGGATGAACAGCGGGTGTTTTCTATGTGGATCAATAGAGCACAAGGTGAAGGACTGTCCGAAAAGGAGAATGGATGCAGGGAGTGTGAATACTAGGAAAAGTAGCGGGACGTTGCCAATAAAGAGACCGACTTCAACCAACAAAACAACAAAATCAACCGCCAGAGTCTTCAATATGACAGTTCAGGAAACTGTAGCAGTTGGGGATGGAATACCAGATATTATTCAAATAAATTTTATTTTCTTATGTATGATTTTCTTATATATAGTAAATTATTTTATATAGAAATTTTGAAGGAAGAATTTGAGTTCTATTAGAAATCAAATTTCCGTTTAATCATATAGACAAGCTTTATGCTAAATAGTTAAAGATCAGTTCGATCGAATCTGATCAAGATCTACTTGCAATGATTGCGTATATTATTTACCCTAGTATGTATAAGTTTTGAAAATGTGATTCCGGGGACGAAATCCTTATAAGGGAGGGTGAATCTAATAACCCAATATTTTCGGTATAATTAAATAAGAAACTTTGCGTATAAATTATTTTTTTTAAATAAAGGTGGGAATATGTGCAAGGAAAAGTGTATGTATATTTGTGATAAATAAAAATTTATTTATTACACGTATAATTGCAAATAATTTTTTTAAAAAAAGGAATTATCGATCATTATAAATTATATTTTTATAATAAATTAATTTTATAGTAAAAATATTTTATTATTTATTTTTCATGAAAATATGATTATTGTATTATTTAATATCTGAACTGATTATTAGAATTATTACAATAACAATTTTATCATATGAATTTATTCAGATTAGTTAAGTTAATTATTTTAACTTAATTAATAATGGTATATATGAAAGTTAAGTCGGATACGGATTCAAAACCCTAATTTTTGATTTTGAATAAGGAACGAGAATATTAATATAATATTAATTATATTTCAGTGCTATAAATATGTACTGTATGTGTATACATATAATGGTTGGTCAATTATTGTGTATAATGAGAAAACCCTAGTATTAATTTGATAAACCTTAAATTGGATTTCAAATAGGAGTTCAAGACTATTTTGTATTTGCGTTAATGTGATTAATGACAGGTATTATAGAATATAACCCTAATTAGGGAAAACCCTAATTATTAGAAACCCTAATTTCTAAATTAGGAACCCTAATTGTCAAATTAGAAATCCTAATCGCTAATTTAGCAATCTTAATGCTAATTAGTAAATCTTAAACCAAATTTCCATGTTCATTGTGATTAGGAAATTAAACATGTTTAAGAAACCCTAAAATCCATTTTTTAGAAAGTTTAAATTTCTATTTTAAACCTAATTAAAAAATCCTAGAAAATTTAATTTTTTTACCTAAGGGTTAAATCCTAAGGATCAAACCCTAAGGGTTAGGACAAGTTATAAGTTTGCCATTAAAATCACAAGCCAATTGACCAAAGTACCCTTCTTGCATTATTTATTGGATAACTTGCAAATTTTGCTAAAATATGGAGTTGGCGACCTATTAGATTGCCCATGTGCTCTAAATAATACATATCAGCCATCTTCATCAGCCCACTTCATTGCATACATAATATATATTGATAAAGAGAGAGAAAAGTTCATAAAATATCCCATTTGATCACCAATACACAACCTAGACCTTCTCTCTCTAAACCCCACGAAAAATAATAGTAGATCAGTCCTTAAACAAGCCTCTATTACACCAAGAGTAGATCAGGAGCATAGGATAAAGTTTGCTTCAAGAAAGGTAAACCCTAAGCTATGAAATTTGATCTTTAATGCTATGCTAAAAGTTATGTTTTAATGTTTAAATATGTAGTATATAGTGTAAATCAGTGATCTGGGTTGGTAGATAATGGATCTATAACATTTAGATGTCCGAAATTAAAGATTTCAAAAATCTGGAAAACTAGGAAATATGGTCTGATAACCAAATGCCAGACCTCTAGATCTTTGTATGTTTATGGTTTTGTTTGTTTAAATGTTTGTAGTTGTAGTATGTCATGTGGGCTTTGATCTGAAACTCGAATCAGGGTCAGATCTGTTATAGATTGAAAGTTATGGGTGGTCAAACCTCGTTGACCGACCATGACTTTCGATTTTCTGGGTAACCCAGATCATGCCCAGAACCGTCTAATAAGAAGTTTGTGGGCTTAGATCTTGCATGCTTTTGTTGATTTGTTATAATTGTTGTAACTAAGTTGTAATATGTTATGTGGACTACATTCTTATGCTTTTAGAACACATAAACATCAAACTGGGTGAATGTAGTGGCCGGCCAAAGTAGCTAAGTTGATCACATTTTCAATTTTCTAGGTAACCCAGAACACTGTCTCTGACAGGGTTTGATCGGTATAGATCTTACGATTGTGTTGTTGTTATATTGATTTTATGTATTGGATCTGTTCATTTACATATTGGCTACAACCTGGGATCCTTATATCACAAAACCATTACAAGGATTGCAAGTTGTGGAAGCCCAAAATAGGCCACACGAACTGTTCTTCATTTCTGGGTAACCCAGAAAATGAAGAACAACTCTGACAGCTTGTTCTAAGCATTATATCTTGCTCGTGTGTTATCATCTGACCCATATATTGATATACACTTGTAGTATTACATCAATACTACATGATTTGATCATTAGCTTGCCCAGAAACAATATATACAGTGAATTAATCATGGTCAAAGTTGGTACCCAGAAACTGTCTTATGAATGTTCTTGAGGTTCAAGAACACCAAAGGCGACACTTTCTGTCGCTAAAGGCTATAATGACCGACTTTTTAATTTTAATTAATTTATTTTCTAAAAATTATTTAAAAATAGAAATTAATTATTAAAAATTCTAAAATTAGTTTTAAAAATTATTTTAAGTTATAAAAATTAACTTTTACTAATTTGACATATTTTTCATAAATATTATTATTTATTTGACAAATAATGATATTAGATTTATTTAATTAATGTATTAAATAAATAGATTAAAAATGATTTTATTGTTTAAAAAATTATTTTAAATGAAAATAAAGTATTTAAAAATATTTTAAGTTATAAGACATAACTTTTAATATTTTATGGTAAATTTCATTAATAATTTAATATTAACGATATTAGATTTATTTAATAATTATATTAAATAAATTTGTTAAAAATGATTTTCAAAATCATTTTAAATAAAAATAAAGTGTATAAAAATATTTTAAGTTATAAAACATAACTTTTAATATTTTAAAGAAAATTTTATTAATAATTTAATATTAATGATATTAGATTTATTTAATAATAATATTAAATAAATAGTTTAAAAATGATTTTATTGATATATAAATCATTTAAAAAGGATATAAATGATTTAAAAATATTTTAAGTAATAATAAATGACTTTTAATATTTTGGTGAATAATATATTAATTTTTAAATATTAATGATAATTATTTAAAAATAATTTTAAATATTTTAAAAATCATTTAAGGGTAATATTAATATTTTAAAAATATTTTGAGTTATTATAAATAACTTTAATATTTTGGCAATTGTGTCATTAATATTTTAATATTAATTAAATATAAATGATAATAGAATTATTTAGTAAATAAATATTTTAAAAAATGATTCCAGTGTTTGAAAAATCATGATAAATTATTTAAAAATTATTATAAGCCATTGAAAAATAATACGACTGATATTTAAATCATCTAAAGGAATATTGAACTACAGAATAGAGTTTTAGAATCGATAATTACCCGATAAAGCCGTCGGTATACCGAAATATTTCAGAAATTGATCTGGACTTAGATAGTTTGACTAGATATGTATCTGTTTATTTCATAATGACTGCCAAACATATGCGACAAGGTGATTAGTGTAAGACCCCAACTTTTATAAATAAAGAAGAATTTTCTATAAATATCATTTTTGAATATTATGGAGTTAATTTGATATAATGTTATAGTTGTGGGTAATATTTATAAATTTTACAAAGTACGCAAGTTGTTATATAATATTCGATTGGTCGGGGAATATTCGTTTTAACAGGGAATATTCGTACAACGACACAATCATTGGTGGACCCCACAACAGAATTATTGTCGAATTGAGAAAACGACAAAAATATTTTATTAAAAATAACGGCAGAAATTTTACCATTGTTACTGTTGAACTACTCGGTAGTAAAAGTACAGTAATACGTGTGGTTGCATAGTAGCACACGGTATTGATTATTAATGCTTATGTGAGAAGTCACTCAGTTTGATTCAATTATTGTCAGTTAATAATATGAATTATTTAGCGATAATGACGTTTTGTTTTATTCGTATTATTAACGTAATAAAACAAAAACATCTTTTTATATAAAACAGAATACTTTATTAAAGTTATTCTATAAATAGAATATATTATATTTTATTTAAAAGATTTTTCTTTAAATATGGACCGTCAGATTAAAGTAATCAATCTGGACCGTTCATGGATTAGTTACTATGCATTCTATTTTTCTATAAATAGCAGCTCATTCCTTCATTATTTCTTACGAATTCACTGAACTCTAGAGAGAGAAACTATAGAGAGAGAGAAGAAGAGTATTCTGCTACTTAACTACTTCCTTATTTCAGCTCGTCTTCAAAACGGTAGGGAATATTATTTCTTTTATATTCATGAAGAGAACTTCTGTTATTCCATTCTTTATTATTCTGTTGGAATAACCTGTATACGTGGTCTACCCTATACTTGGTGACATTCTTCTATTATTCTGTTGGAACATCCTGTCTGTGTGTTTTACACCAGACCTGGTTCCGTTTTTATTATTATTCTGTTGGAACATCCTGTCTGTGTGTTTTACACCGGACCTAGTTCCGTCTTGTTATTATTCTGTTGGAACATCCCGTCTGTGTGTTTTACACCGGACCTGGTTCCATTATTTATTATTCTATCGGAATATCATGTCTGTGCGTTTACGCCGGACCTGGTTCCATTATTTATTATTCTGTTGGAATAACCTATCTGTGCGGTCTATCGCATGCATGGTAATTTCTTTTGGTATTCCATTCTTTATTGTACTCAGTTGGTTAAGTTTTGACTTCTATACTCCATGAAATTTGTGGAATATCCTTGATAATTGCGGTTCATCCAGTATCTTTTCATGAAAATATTCTTCTAAGTATTCTTGAATTTTACTCCACAAAGCAATATTGTAAGACCCCGAATTTTATGAAATAAAAGTATTCAATTTTTCTTATAATTACTATTCAGTAAATGGTTAAATTGATAAATGTTAAAGTTAAGGGTGAAATATGATTTTTTTTCAAAATAAGCAAGTGGTTATAAAATAATCATTGTTGTCGGGGAATATTCGTTTGGTCGTGGAATATTCTTTCTGTCGGAGAATATTCGTACGACGGCGCAGCTATTTGTGGGCCCCATAACGAATAACTGTCGGGTGAAGGAAAACGACAAATTTGAGTTTTTACAAATAACGGCGTAGTTGTTACCGTTAACACTGTTAGAATACCCAGTGGTTAAAATACAGTAATACGCGTTATTGCACAGTAGCACACGGTATTGCATAGTATTTTTGAAATTATTGATTCTTACGTAAGAAGGCACTACTCAATAATTGTTACAGTAATTACTGTTCAATATTTTATTTTATTGATTCAATAATTGCTACGTTGAAATTTTATATTATTGTTGTTCAATAATTGTTGCTGCACAGTATTTTCCATTATCAGATCAATAATTCATATTATTTGAATAATATTATTAGATAACATTATTGGCAATGTCTAGAAAGTTCTGTCTAAGGAGAGGTTTGGTCATCTAATTGCGCGCCAGTAAGGAGAAATCCTTATTGGAAAGCCCCCTCTTTCCTGGGAACGGCCTGGTTGTCATAAATGTGATTCTGTAATATTATTTGTGAATAATTAATTATTGATTCATATGATAAGGAAATATTTATTTTATGTGGATATAAACGAGGGATATATTTTTGTGGTTAAAAATGAAGGAGTTAGTGTTGAGGTTTTTATCCGTATTTTTGTCGGAATGAAGGTATTAAAAATTAGGGTTTTTGAGATATTTTGCGGGGGTTATAATTTTTAATCCGACCGTTGGATCGTGGTAATTTTTGGATATGTTATACATATATAAGTTGAGTATATGCCCACAAATTTTGAACCGTTAAAAATGAACGTATGATTTGTTATGAATTTTAAGAGGTGGCTGATTCGGAAATCAGGTTATAAATCATTTTTGGTGGAAAATTCTAGAATTGGTGGGCCCCACTTGTGGTTGGTGAAGAAATGTGCTGAATTATATTTCAAATGTGGTGGGTGGGAATAGTAGCAGGTAAAGCCATCAGGTTGCAGGTCAAACCTACCAAAATTTTCCTATAAATAGAGGGCTAAGTTAGAATTGAAAATCACACCAGAAACATAAGCTTTCTCTCTTTCTCTCTCTAGATTATTGAGTGTATTTTGTGAGTATTTAGATACTCTGTGAGTTTCTATTCATCAGTACAAGTTTCCTTCAGCCTTATACCGATCAGAAGTACTGCTCTTTTGAGGTAAGGGATAGTAAGGGATAGTAAGGGATTTTAAGGGTTGTTATGTTTTTCAGTTTCGTAATTTTTCTGAACTTCAAAAATTCTGGAAAAATTTGAAATGATATTTTGATGAGTTTTATTGATTGTGTCCAAAAATGGTGATTTTTGGATGTATAGATTGAGAGTTATGAATTTTATGAGAAAAGACTATTTTAAAAGTAACTGCTTATAATTTCTTGTGGTTAACTCCAAAATTGATGAAATTTTTATTGGGAGTACATGTATATGATAGAAGTATACTCTGTAAATTTCAAAATTTTTAGACAAAAGTATAATTTTTGATAAATGTCTAAATATTCGGCTATTTTGGCCATATGAAAAATAGTAAATGACTTTTAAAAATTCTGAGAAAAATATATGTTCACTATGGAACTATATTATGCTAAATTCCAGAAAAAGAAATATTTTTGGAACGGATTTGGTATTTTTCATGAAAATGGTCTAGTTATGAGTAAATGAATTAAATATGTTTTGTGAGGAAAGAAAATTGGAAAATAGGATTTTATGGCTTGAGAATCCTATATGAGGTATATGCAGATTTTTGATGAGGGTTTTGGCTATTGATGATGAAATCTTAAGAGTTGACATTTTATGATGATTAAATGCATTAATTAGTAAAGTGTAAACAATTTAAATAAATTGTTTATAAGCTTAAGAAATGTTATTCTTTCAATATCATTATACCGAAATATTGGTATAGATTTTATTGTGGAATTTCTACCTTTTTGAGTCGAGATTACTATTCATGAGTTACTATTCACGACAAAATTGGTTTCTTTTTCTAACCAAATTATAGTTGATTTATGAATATTGCTCTTGAAATTAAATCCATGTTTTGACCATATTATTTTTATAATCATATATAACATTTTTATAACCTTGATGTTGAAATTCTCTTTCGCTTGAGTGTAAAGATGGGTAAATTATTGGTATGATCATGACTATGGGTTCTCTTTGGCCAGTAGTGCAAAGTTGAATTGTTGACTGGTATGATCATGACCATTGAATTTATAATTGAATATCTTTAGCTTAAGTGCAAAGGTGAAATGATCAACATGGTTATAATTATTGTTTATATACATTCTTAAATGATTATATATCCTTTGAGGTATTAATATATTTGGCATGTGGTGCAAATATGAATTGTTGAGGAATATCTTTGGCCTGTAGTGCAAAGATGAATTGTAGATGAATATCTTTGGCCGTAGTGCAAAGATGACCTGTTGTTGAATATCTTTGGCCAGTAATGCAAAGATGAACGGTTGAGGAATATCTTTGGCCTGTAGTGCAAAGATGAATTGTAGATGAATATCTTTGGCCTGTAGTGCAAAGATGGTCTGTTGATGAATATCTTTGGCCCGTAGTGCAAAGATAAACTGTTGTTGAATATCTTTGGTCGTAGTGCAAAGATAGATTTATTAGTATGATTATGAACAGGAACTGTGATTTGGTATAACCATGATCTTTGATGTTTCAGGTAAAGACATGTGATGAAAATATTCTTCGTCCTGGGTGCGAAGAAAAATTTAGAATCACAATTATGATTATGAGTTATTCATATGATTGTGGAAAGGAACTGTTGATTGATGTTACAGGGATAAAACATTGTTGATGGATTTTTAACATGGAGAAGATAATAGACTTTATAGTCTATTTGACTCTTCTAATGGATTGCTCGTTCCGCTGCAACTATGGTTGAAATTTTTATCATTTACCATATGTTCTAAATCTCTGATTTATTATTGATGAAGGCTACTGATAATTTAATTATCTTTAGTCATGATATTCTTTACTGGGCTAGTTGTGCTCACCCTTTTGCTTCACAATTCCTTTCAGGTAATAAGAGTGTAGCTGGGTCGAGCGAGGGTAACGGGGAAATAGAACAGTGGTCTCTAGCTGTGGATGTTCTCCCGAAGCAGTATAGAAAAGTTCATTTAGTAGTTATATTTGGTGAATCCAATAGGGTAAGGTGTACCCAACGTTGGAAGGGTGGTTTGCCACTATCATACAAGATGTCTAACGACATACAACCTCGTGTCATCATAAGACAGGGATGTGCTCATCCACTTGCTGAGTATATATACGAGCACTACCTATATAATCTTGGTGTTTGTTTAAAGTATAATTCTCAATTAGAGACAGTGGAGATAATGATAAGTCAAGAGAAGACTCACCATTGGGAAGAATATGATAGTAATCTTCTCGTTTTTCTTTGGGGTCTATTGGGTCAACCAAGGATAATTCTGTGGCCATATGATATCTATCATAACCTAGAAGCATGGCCTCCCATGTACGAAGGTTTCCTTAAGCACTTCCCAAAGATTCTAATTTTCAAAACAGTTTTTGACTATACCTTTATGTAAGGTGTCATTGTGAGGTGATGTCCACGGTTGGAACATGAGTCACATTTGGTATATATTTGTATCCAAACTCACAGCATATGTGTTGTTGTATTTTGCACGACAATTGTTGTAATAAAGTTGTAGTTATTTTCTGTACCATGTATTTGGCGACTCAAAATGGGTTGGATGGAATGGACCTATTTTGGGGTTGTCACAGGTGGTATCAGAGCTTGGGGATATGATCTCTGGCGGAGATCGGGGAATATAACTAGGAGGGGAGAGATGAGTAAATCCTTCGCTAGTGTGTCTTACCTAAGCTTATTTGTTGGTCAGTCATAATATCAGAATATTATGTGATATGTTAATTTATTAAATTAACCCTTGTTTTGAAGCTGTATTCTAGAATGATATTTGAAATACATGAGATGAGCAATGGAGAAATTATGATGACAGGGAAGATGGAATCTGAAATGAAAAGAATGTATTCTCAATTCTTTGAAATACCAGGTACGTAAATTTCGAGGACGAAATTTCATAAGGAGGGGAGATTGTAAGACCCCGAATTTTATGAAATAAAAGTATTCAATTTTTCTTATAATTACTATTCAGTAAATGGTTAAATTGATAAATGTTAAAGTTAAGGGTGAAATATGATTTTTTTTCAAAATAAGCAAGTGGTTATAAAATAATCATTGTTGTCGGGGAATATTCGTTTGGTCGTGGAATATTCTTTCTATCGGAGAATATTCGTACGACGGCGCAGCTATTTGTGGGCCCCATAACGAATAACTGTCGGGTGAAGGAAAACGACAAATTTGAGTTTTTACAAATAACGGCGTAGTTGTTACCGTTAACACTGTTGGAATACCCAGTGGTTAAAATACAATAATACGCGTTATTGCACAGTAGCACACGGTATTGCATAGTATTTTTGAAATTATTGATTCTTACGTAAGAAGGCACTACTCAATAATTGTTACAGTAATTACTGTTCAATATTTTATTTTATTGATTCAATAATTGCTACGTTGAAATTTATATTATTGTTGTTCAATAATTGTTGCTGCACAGTATTTTCCATTATCAGATCAATAATTCATATTATTTGAATAATATTATTAGATAACATTATTGGCAATGTCTAGAAAGTTCTGTCTAAGGAGAGGTTTGGTCATCTAATTGCGCGCCAGTAAGGAGAAATCCTTATTGGAAAGCCCCCTCTTTCCTGGGAACGGCCTGGTTGTCATAAATGTGATTCTGTAATATTATTTGTGAATAATTAATTATTGATTCATATGATAAGGAAATATTTATTTTATGTGGATATAAACGAGGGATATATTTTTGTGGTTAAAAATGAAGGAGTTAATGTTGAGGTTTTTATCCGTATTTTTGTCGGAATGGAGGTATTAAAAATTAGGGTTTTTGAGATATTTTGCGGGGGTTATAATTTTTAATCCGACCGTTGGATCGTGGTAATTTTTGGATATGTTATACATATATAAGTTGAGTATATGCCCACAAATTTTGAACCGTTAAAAATGAACGTATGATTTGTTATGAATTTTAAGAGGTGGCTGATTCGGAAATCAGGTTATAAATCATTTTTGGTGGAAAATTCTAGAATTGGTGGGCCCCACTTGTGGTTGGTGAAGAAATGTGCTGAATTATATTTCAAATGTGGTGGGTGGGAATAGTAGCAGGTAAAGCCATCAGGTTGCAGGTCAAACCTACCAAAATTTTCCTATAAATAGAGGGCTAAGTTAGAATTGAAAATCACACCAGAAACATAAGCTTTCTCTCTTTCTCTCTCTAGATTATTGAGTGTATTTTGTGAGTATTTAGATACTTGTGAGTTTCTATTCATCAGTGCAAGTTTCCTTCAGCCTTATACCGATCAGAAGTACTGCTCTTTTGAGGTAAGGGATAGTAAGGGATAGTAAGGGATTTTAAGGGTTGTTATGTTTTTCAGTTTCGTAATTTTTCTGAACTTCAAAAATTCTGGAAAAATTTGAAATGATATTTTGATGAGTTTTATTGATTGTGTCCAAAAATGGTGATTTTTGGATGTATAGATTGAGAGTTATGAATTTTATGAGAAAAGACTATTTTAAAAGTAACTGCTTATAATTTCTTGTGGTTAACTCCAAAATTGATGAAATTTTTATTGGGAGTACATGTATATGATAGAAGTATACTCTGTAAATTTCAAAATTTTTAGACAAAAGTATAATTTTTGATAAATGTCTAAATATTCGGCTATTTTGGCCATATGAAAAATAGTAAATGACTTTTAAAAATTCTGAGAAAAATATATGTTCACTATGGAACTATATTATGCTAAATTCCAGAAAAGAAATATTTTTGGAACGGATTTG
Organism: Panax notoginseng; assembly: GCA_016801055.1. NCBI lineage: Eukaryota > Viridiplantae > Streptophyta > Magnoliopsida > Apiales > Araliaceae > Panax > Panax notoginseng. Next base: position 178,392,065 of record CM029015.1, read on the forward strand.
GTATTTTTCATGAAAATGGTCTAGTTATGAGTAAATGAATTAAATATGTTTTGTGAAGAAAGAAAATTGGAAAATAGGATTTTATGGCTTGAGAATCCTATATGAGGTATATGCAGATTTTTGATGAGGGTTTTGGTTATTGATGATGAAATCTTAAGAGTTGACATTTTATGATGATTAAATGCATTAATTAGTAAAGTGTAAACAATTTAAATAAATTGTTTATAAGCTTAAGAAATGTTATTCTTTCAATATCATTATACCGAAATATTGGTATAGATTTTATTGTGGAATTTCTACCTTTTTGAGTCGAGATTACTATTCATGAGTTACTATTCACGACAAAATTGGTTTCTTTTTCTAACCAAATTATAGTTGATTTATGAATATTGCTCTTGAAATTAAATCCATGTTTTGACCATATTATTTTTATAATCATATATAACATTTTTATAACCTTGATGTTGAAATTCTCTTTCGCTTGAGTGTAAAGATGGGTAAATTATTGGTATGATCATGACTATGGGTTCTCTTTGGCCAGTAGTGCAAAGTTGAATTGTTGACTGGTATGATCATGACCATTGAATTTATAATTGAATATCTTTAGCTTAAGTGCAAAGGTGAAATGATCAACATGGTTATAATTATTGTTTATATACATTCTTAAATGATTATATATTCTTTGAGGTATTAATATATTTGGCATGTAGTGCAAATATGAATTGTTGAGGAATATCTTTGGCCTGTAGTGCAAAGATGAATTGTAGATGAATATCTTTGGCCTGTAGTGCAAAGATGGTCTGTTGATGAATATCTTTGGCCCGTAGTGCAAAGATAAACTGTTGTTGAATATCTTTGGTCGTAGTGCAAAGATAGATTTATTAGTATGATTATGAACAGGAACTGTGATTTGGTATAACCATGATCTTTGATGTTTCAGGTAAAGACATGTGATGAAAATATTCTTCGTCCTGGGTGCGAAGAAAAATTTAGAATCACAATTATGATTATGAGTTATTCATATGATTGTGGAAAGGAACTGTTGATTGATGTTACAGGGATAAAACATTGTTGATGGATTTTTAACATGGAGAAGATAATAGACTTTATAGTCTATTTGACTCTTCTAATGGATTGCTCGTTCCGCTGCAACTATGGTTGAAATTTTTATCATTTACCATATGTTCTAAATCTCTGATTTATTATTGATGAAGGCTACTGATAATTTAATTATCTTTAGTCATGATATTCTTTACTGAGCTAGTTGTGCTCACCCTTTTGCTTCACAATTCCTTTCAGGTAATAAGAGTGTAGCTGGGTCGAGCGAGGGTAACGGGGAAATAGAACAGTGGTCTCTAGCTGTGGATGTTCTCCCGAAGCAGTATAGAAAAGTTCATTTAGTAGTTATATTTGGTGAATCCAATAGGGTAAGGTGTACCCAACGTTGGAAGGGTGGTTTGCCACTATCATACAAGATGTCTAACGACATACAACCTCGTGTCATCATAAGACAGGGATGTGCTCATCCACTTGCTGAGTATATATACGAGCACTACCTATATAATCTTGGTGTTTGTTTAAAGTATAATTCTCAATTAGAGACAGTGGAGATAATGATAAGTCAAGAGAAGACTCACCATTGGGAAGAATATGATAGTAATCTTCTCGTTTTTCTTTGGGGTCTATTGGGTCAACCAAGGATAATTCTGTGGCCATATGATATCTATCATAACCTAGAAGCATGGCCTCCCATGTACGAAGGTTTCCTTAAGCACTTCCCAAAGATTCTAATTTTCAAAACAGTTTTTGACTATACCTTTATGTAAGGTGTCATTGTGAGGTGATGTCCACGGTTGGAACATGAGTCACATTTGGTATATATTTGTATCCAAACTCACAGCATATGTGTTGTTGTATTTTGCACGACAATTGTTGTAATAAAGTTGTAGTTATTTTCTGTACCATGTATTTGGCGACTCAAAATGGGTTGGATGGAATGGACCTATTTTGGGGTTGTCACAAATATCATGTTGACAATTTGGACGTTGTTAATTCTTGGATAAATTAATTCTTGAACTTGTTTTATTGAATTCTTATATCATTGTCATCATCCTCATGTTTATAAAATGTTGAAAGTCATCTGTGGCCTGTAGTGCATAGATGGACTTGGTATGATTATGACCAGAGATTATTCGGTATAATCATGACCGTAATGTTACAAATGATGTGGTAAAAGTCCTCATTGGCCTGTAGTGCATTGATGGACAATTGTTGGCATGATCATGACCATTAATGAATATACGAATATCCTTGGCCGTAGTGCAGGGGTGATTCGATGATGTGAATTATTTTATTAAGCTGAGTCTCAGCGATCACAGTGTTGGAAAATCTTTTAAATCATAAAAGATAGTAGAGTTTATTTTCCACTTGACTATTTTAATGGATTGCTTGTTCCGCTGCAGTTAAACTTGATGTCTATTATATTTTATCAGTTTAACATTGTTGAAGGCTAATGATAATTTATTCTGCATTATCTTAGTCATGATATTTCTTACTGGGCTAGTTGAGCTCACCCTTTCTTTCACTGTTCTCTTCAGGAAATGAGAATGTAGCTGGGGCAAGTCGGGGAACGGAGTGATGGTCCGAATGATAGTATTAGTTAGTAGTCATCACTATTCTATGTAATGGTGTGTTAATAAATGTAATGAGGACTCCTTTTGAGTATGAATACTCTCTAGAAGATAATATTTGTATTCAAACTCACAGTTTATGTTTTGTCGTATTATACACGACAGTTGTATTAGTAAGTTGTATTTGTATTTTGTACTATGTATCTGACGACCCAAGATGGGTGATGTATACCTAATTTTGGGGGCGTCACAATTAGGTTATGTGTTGACTGCAAATAACAGTACTATGTGTTATGATATATTATTCTAATCGACAGAATGATCTTATTAATGATAAGTCGCTATATAAAAGATAAAACTAAGTTGTGTAAGCAGCAGATCAAGCAAGTTCCTAACTCTTACTCTTTATTGTGCAAGTATCCTACCTCTTTGCATTTACTTTATGCAATGGATATGTGTAAGCTAGTTTCAGAACTTTATTATCGTTGTGTCAGTTTATTAACTATACTCTTATTGGTTATGTATCTAACCCTTTGTATTCATACAAGTTCTTGAATTCTATCCGTTCATTGATTACCAGTGTAACATTAATGCATAATCTAGATATTCGGTTCGTTAATTTCTAAGATTGGTTATGCAAGTGTCCTCACTCAGATAATGATTGTATTTAATCACATATTGAAACATACCTATTAGTTTCTGGTGCCTTAGTTAAAAGTCATCTAAGCTATTTGACTCGACTAGACACAAATTTAAAAATAACATTGAACATGATAAAACTTTATTGTTATCCAACCGAATTATTTTGGTTCGGATTCCAGACTAAGTAAGAACATCCTGAAGATGGAAATCTTTTGTGCGCCTAAGGCGGATATGCTGGACGAAAATATCGTTCGAACACGTAATATTGATCAATACAGGGCATAACGGGCTGATCACCCCCCGTGCCCGTAAGTTATGACGATTTGCAGATGAAGTTCTGTATACCTTTTTGAAAATTGAAAACAAAGTTCATAGTCTGTCGACTGCTCTCCAGTTATAGTCAATACGTAGTTTCAAAATTTTGAAATAAAATTGATATGTTGTTTAGAATTGTTTCAGTTTACTTCATAACTATTGCTTCGTTGTAGAAGTGCAGTCCAAAGAAAATATTTACTTCTTTCAATTAATATTTATTATTTGCTATTACTTGCTGGGCACTCAAATGCTCATTCTTGCATTAAATTTAAATGTTTTCAGCTAAGCGTGATCAACCTGAAGGTTCTGCGAAGAAAAAAGAGAAGGAAAAGCTGACATAATAAAATTTATGGTATCTTATGTAATAGTTAGACTATATAAAGACAATGATGAGTGGGTTTTATACCTACAAATCGACTTCTAATTCGAGCTTAAACTATGTTAACTTGGCATGGGTTGGAATTGCATTGGGAGTCGAATTATGAACAGAATACGTGTCCTCGGCTGGTTATTAACAAGAATCAACAAGGGAGATGAGATCATACAATTAATCGAAGAATCAATTAACAATTTGAAGACGAAATTTGAGCAAGAGCATTGGAAGAAGGATTTGAAGGTGAAATTCACGATAATTTCATATTAAAGCAAAGGAGAAGGGTGGTGTTTTATTCATTCTTTTTCTTTAATTCAATAATTATAATTGGGATGATGTTTACTTTGATGATTTCAGTTTTTAATTCGTTTGTGATGAACTAATTTACTTATTAGGCTTATGATGGATCTTATGGTGAAACGATGATTATGTAATCTTTAATTTTAGTTTAAAAATCTATCTGTCAGTTTATCTATCGTGATTTGTGCTTTAATTTATAAATTGCTTGATCACCAATTCTGTGTGGAATTATATGGACTCGAGATATGATATATGAATCTAGACTTAGTCACTTTAGCATGTATTCTTAAATTTTGTGAGTGAATGGAATCTTGATGAATGTTAGGGTAGAGATATGGTTAACATCGCATGTAATCAGTTAGAGAACTTAAATTTAAACTTTCTTTGATTGTAATTCGCATAGAGATATAGTGAACTAGTTCATTAAGGTGTTTAGCTTAATTCTATCTAATTTATAGATTTAAGTTAATATGGTATTAGTGCATCGAGCGGTGGCTAGTTCTACTTGAGTATTCTTGATTAATAAACTTGGATAGTGAATTGAACTAGAATAGGGTGTAATAATCAGAGTGATACTTAAAGTGAAGTCGTAAGCCTAATTCTCCATTGTTTGCTTGAAATTACAGTTTTTGAGTTTATTGATTGCTTAGTATTTCTATATTTTTAGTTTTTAATAATTATATTCATTGAATTGGATAGTTTAATAAAATTGGGATTAATATAAAGCTGGTAATTGTTAGGATTAATTTCATACTAGTCTCTGTGGGAACGATACTTGACTTATCATTATATTACTTGTTGACCACATGCACTTGCGTGTGAGCGTATATAGATTTTACCCAACATTCAACAGGAAAAAATCTGATAGAATACAATAGACAACAAGTTTTAGATCAACAACTGCAGCGGAAATAACAATCCATTAGACGAGTCAAGTAGAGCATGATGTCTACTATCTTTTATGATTTGAAAGTCCATCATCAATATTTTATCCTTGTAACAACAATCAATAATATTTCCAATCAACGAATTATCTATGCACTACAGGCCAAAGATAATCGTTTGTATCACCAGTGGTCATGATCATGCCAAACATCTGTTCATCTATGCACTACAGGCCAAAGATGACTTTCACCACAAACCTTTTTTTGTAAAATTACATGTCATGATTATACCAATACATAATTTCTGGTCATAATCATACCAATCAACAGTCCATCTATGCACTACGGGCCAAAGATGACTTTCACCACAATATAAGCATGAGGATGATGACAATGATATAAGAATCAATCAAGTGAGATCTAAGATAAATATTAGAGATTTATAATTCCATTTATCCAGATTTCATGAATGTCTAAATTGTCAACATGATAGCTAATTGCGGAGTAAAATTCAAGAATGATATTTATATATCAAAAATAATTTGGACAGAAAAGAAAATTAAATTCCATTATGAATAGTACTCATGAATAATACTGTATGAATAGTAATTATAAATAGTACCATATTAATAGTACTCCGAATGAATAGTACCCCGACATGAAAAGATTAAAAATTTAATAAAAGAGTTCAAACTATTATTCTAGTGAAATGATATTAGATGAAGCACAAACCTCAAGAAATTTTTAATCATTTTAGGAATTATAAAAGCAATAGTAAGTTTAGATTTTGGAATATGAAATGAAATAATACAAGAAACTGCAAATGGATTTTCACCCATCATGCGATAATCCGCATAGACAGATCATTTCCATAACTTAATAAAGAATGAATACGAAAGGTTATTCACCAGGCATGTGGTAGTCTGCATAGACATGTTATTCCCACAGATTAATAAGGAATGAATACTAAGGGTTATTCACCAGGCATGCGGTAGTCTGCGTAGACAGGTTATACCCATAGATTAATAAGGAATGAATACGAAGGGTTATTCACCAGACATGCAGTAATCTATGTAGATAGGTTATTCTCACATATTAATAAGGAATAGAATGACAAACCTTACGAGTATTGAAAGAAAATAACATCATTTATGAATATGAAAGAAATAATACCCCTTACCTTAGTAGGAGATTGGATACTGCAATAGTGTAGTAGCAAAATACTCTTTTTCTTTCTTTATAGTTTCTCTCACTATAACTTGTGATTATAACTTTGCTCTTGAAAAATGGTAAGAAATAATGAATGGATGGAGGAGTATTTATAGGCTAGGAAAATGTGAAAAATTACAATGTTAAGTATACTTTAGTACCTTCATCTTTGTCTCCATTTTTAATTTAGTCCTTCAAGTATTATCAATATTGCATAACCTTCCCTAATAGTACTTGCATGTGAACCAATAGTTCCTTCCATGTGAATCAATAGTTCTTTGCATGTGAACCAATAGTAATTAATTGCTCATTTATCTGATTAATTACCCGTTTGGTCAATTTAACATCCAGAAATCAACTATTATCGAAATAAATATCGATTTCCACTAACATTAATATTCCCAATATAATGGAAATATTTTTATCAATAATTATTCATCATTAATATTATAATTTATAATATTGACAACCAGATCATTCTCAGAAATAGGGCTGAGCAAGTAACCAAATTGGAATCAAAACCGCACCAAAAACAGCACGAACCGCACCAATTAAAACCACACCAACGGTTCCAGCGTATGTGGCGATTTTAGGTGGGTTGAATAATCAAATTTACGATTCCAGTTTGGTTACTAGCCAAAACCGCACGCATAAAACTGAAACCGCACGCATAAAACCAAAACCGCACTATGTATGTGTGTGTGTGTGTGTATGTATTATCTCCAATAAATTCTAAAGTTACTTTTCACTTGAACACGCTCAGAGAAAATCCAGTCTTGCATTGTCATTTTTTCACCAATTGAAAGAAGATTGTTAGAGGTTATTGAGTCAAAAATTAAGCAATTGGGTTTTGAAATTTCGAATTTGTTTGATGCGTTATTGGAGGGGCTTATAGTTGAGGGGCCAAATTCGTTGGTTCGATCACTTGATGCATTAATTAAGGTCAATGCTATAATAGTAATAGTCTAATAGATTTTTTTTCAAATTAGGTATAGTTAGGATTATATTCTATAAGTCTTCCCTGCAATATATAAGATAGAATTTCATTCTATCTTTAGTATATACTTTTAATTTTTGGGAAACAAGATAAACCTTCTTGCTTGTTATCGAATATATGGTCTCTGTTGTTTTATATAGCGTATGTTTTAGTTTTAAATCATCATTCTTTTATTATAAACTAAAACTATTTTACGTGTCTCACATTTCTATGATTTGATAGTGAATTTGACATGTTTGGCAGAAGAAACTTTGATTCTATGCTTAATATTATTTCCATTATAGATTTTGTCACTAAGTTAATTGCTCGATATAAGTTCTATGTTAAATTTTATTTAAGGCTTAGACTTTGTTGTTGTTTCAATTGATTTTGGAACCGAAACCGCACCAATTAAGCTAGGGACTATTCAGATGATTCAGGATTCAGTTCAGTTTGGGGGACTAGCAAATGATGATCTGAATAAACACTTGGTCAGTTTTTTGGAGATATGTGACACCTTCAGATACAATGCGGTGTCGGATGAAGCAGTCAGACTTCGCTTGTTCCCATTCACTTTGCGGGAAAAGGCAAAGAGTTGGTTGCATTCTCTACCATCGGGATCAATAACTACTTGGGAAGACCTTGCTCAAAAGTTCATGGCTAAATTCTTTCCACCAGCCAAAACTGCAAAGATGAGAAACGAGATTACCATGTTTGAGAAGCAGCATGGGGAGTCTTATATGAGGCATGGGAACGGTATAAGGAATTGCTCAGAAAATGCCCTCATCATGGACTACCCAAATGGTTGCAGATGAATACTTTTTACAACGGGTTGAATGGGAATCTCAGGACTAGTATAGATGCAGCTTCGGGTGGAGCATTTATGGCTAAGAGTTATGAGGAAGGATCTGAGTTAGTTAAAACTATGGCAGTTAATAACTATCAGTGGCCTACATCGAGGATGACACAACCTATGGTAGCTGGGGTTTTAGAGGTAGACGGGGTAACCGCATTGACAGCACAGATTGTTGCCTTATCAAAGAAAATGGATACACTGATGGGTGCACAACCACAGCAGGTAGCATATGTTTGCGAGTTATGTGCAGGAGAACATCCTACGGAGCAGTGTGCCATCAACCCAACATCGGTTCAGTTTATGGGCAGCTACAATAGGATTCTGTAAAATACGTATCAAAACGCCTACAACCTGGGGAATAGGAACCATCCTAATTTTTCATGGAGCAACAATCAAAATCAGCAGGCTCCACGACCTTCTTATCCCCCGGGGTTCGAAAATCAGCATCAACAAGTAGCTCTGCATCAAGAAAAGAAAACAGATTTAGAAGCGCTTTTGATGAAATACATATCGGGAAATGAGGCGGCAATGAAAAAACAAGCAGTGGCCATCAAAAATTTAGAAAATCAGATGGGACAGCTTGCCTTAGCATTGAATAATAGGCCGCATGGGACTCTACTAAGTGACACAGAAAAGAATCCGAAGGGGAATCATGAGCAGTGTCAAGCAATCAAGTTGAGGAGTGGAAAACATCTGGATGGGAAAATTTTAGAAAACTCAGCACACCAGGATGTCACGAAGAATGAAAATAAAGTGGTTGCAGAGAAACAGGGTGAGGAAAAGCAAGATGACAAGACCAAGTCAGATGTTGAATCTATTGTGTATCCTCCGCCACCGTTTCAACAGAGGGTCCAAAAATAGAAATTAGACAAGCAATTCGCCAAATTTTTGGAAGTTTTCAAGAAACATCAAATAAATATTCTGTTCGTCGAAGCCCTTGAGCAGATGCCTAGTTATGCAAAATTCATGAAGGGTATTCTGTCAAGGAAGAAAAAGTTAGAAGATTATGAAACTGTGGCTTAGACAGAGGAATGTAGCGCAGTTTTATAACAAAAGTTACCTCCAAAGTTGAAGGATCCTGGGAGTTTTACTATACCTTACACGATCGGTAATATAGCCTTCAAGAAGTGTTTGTGTGACTTGGAGGTAAGTGTAAACCTCATGCCATTATCCGTTTACACTGAATTGGGTCTACCAGCTCCAAAGCCTACAAACATATCGCTGCAGTTAGCGGATAGATCGATAACATATCCGAGAGGCATTGTGGAGGATATTTTGGTTAAGGTGGACAAATTCATATTTCCAGCTGACTTCATAATTTTGGATTTTGAGGAAGATAAGAACATCCCAATCATCTTATGGAGACCATTTTTGGCTACGGACATGACTCTCATCGATGTGCAAAAAGGTGAATTAACTATGAGGGTCCAAGATCAGGAAGTTACGTTCAACGTATTCAAAGCCATGAAGTTTCCTAAGGATGAAGAGGAGTGTTTCCAGGTGGATGTCATCGACCGTATAGTTAATAATGATATGGTACAAGGTTTGGTCAGGGATCCATTGGAAACTACATTGCTGGGGGATGAGGATTTAGATGATACAGAGTTCATGGATTATTTACACATGTTGGATGCTTTGCCGAGGGTTAGTAGATTTAAAGTTCCATTCGATCCATTGTACACGGAGAAAAAAGCTTTAGCTTGGATGAAATCGTCACTTGAGGAGCTACCCACTCATGAGCTCAAACCACTTCCTAAACACCTCAGGTATTCTTATTTAGGTGATTCAAATACTTTACCTGTTATTATTGCATCTGTACTTAACGAATTGCAGGAAAGTAAATTGCTGAAGATTTTGAGAGAATACAAGTCTGCGATTGGCTAGACTATTGCCGACATAAAGGGGATTAGCCCCTCCTTTTGCATGCACAAGATTCTCATGGAAGGGGATATGATGTAAGACCCCGAATTTTATGAAATAAAAGTATTCAATTTTTCTTATAATTACAATTCAGTAAATGGTTAAATTGACAAAAAGTTAAAGTTATGGGTGAAATGTGAAAATTTTTCAAAATAAACAAGTGGTTATAAAATAATCATTGTTGTTGGGGAATATTCGTTTGGTCGTGGATTATTCTTTCTGTTAGGGAATATTCGTACGACGGCGCAGCTATTTGTGGGCCCATAACGGAAAATGGTCGGGGGAAGATAACGACAAAAATTGAGTTTTTATAATTAACGGCGTAGTTGTTACCATTAATACTGTTGGAATACCCGGTAGTTAAAAATACAGTAATACGCGTGGTTGCACAGTAGCACACGGTTTTGCACAGTATTTTTGAATTATTGATTCTTACGAAGGAGGACACTACTCAAAAATTGTTACAGTAATTACTGTTCAATATTTTATTTTATTGATTCAATAATTGCTACGTTGAAATTTTATATTATTGTTGTTCAATAATTGTCACTGCACAGTATTTTCCATTATCAGATCAATAATTCATATTATTTGAATAATATTATTAGATAGCATTATTGACAATGTCTAGAAAGTTCTGTCTAAGGAGAGGTTTGGTCATCTAATTGCGCGCCAGTAAGGAGAAATTCTTATTGGAAAGCCCCCTCTTTCCTGGGAACGGCCTGGTTGTCATAAATGTGATTCTGTAATATTATTTGTGAATAATTAATTATTGATTCATATGATAAGGAAATATTTATTTTATATGGATATAAATGAGGGATATATTTTTGTGGTTAAAAATGAAGGAGTTAATGTTGTGATTTTTATCAGTATTTTTGTCGGAATGGAGGTATTAAAAATTAGGGTTTTTGAGATATTTTGCGGGGGTTATAATTTTTAATCCGATCGTTGGATCGTGGTAATTTTTGGATATGTTATACATATATAAGTTGAGTATATGTCCACAAATTTTAAACCGTTAAAAATGAAAGTATGATTTATTATGAATTTTACGAGATGACTGGTTCAGAAATTATTGAATTTTCGGAGTTACTCATTTTGGTAGAAAATTCTAGAATTGGTGGGCCCCACTCTTGGTTGGTGAAGAAATGTGCTGAGATTTTTATTCAAATGTGGTGGGTGGGAATAGTAGCATGTAAAGCCATCAGGTTGTAGGTTAAGTCTGTTTCGGCGTGCTAACATTTTTTTATAAATAGAGGGCTAAGTTAGAATTGAAAAACACACCAGAATTTATAAGTTTTCTCTCTTCCTCTCTCTAGAGTATTGAGTGTATTTTGTGAGTATTTAGATACTTTGTGAGTTTCTATTCATCAGTGCACGTTTCCTTCAGCCTTATACCGATCAGAAGTACTGCTCTTTTGAGGTAAGGGATAGTAAGGGATTTTAAGGGTTGTTATGATTTTCAGTTTCGTAATTTTTCTGAACTTTAAAAATTCTGGAAAAATTTGAAATGATATTTTGATGAGTTTTATTGATTGTGTCCAAAAATGGTAATTTTTGGATGTATAGATTAAGAGTTATGAATTTTACGGGAAAAGACTATTTTAAAAGTAACCGCTTATAACTCCTTGTGGTTAACTCCAAAATTGATAAAATTTTTATTGGAAGTATATTTATATAATATCAGTGTACTCTGTGAATTTCAAAATTTTTGGATAAAAGTACAATTTATGATAAATGTCTAAATATTCGGCGGTTTTGGCCATATGAAAAATAGTAAATGAGTTTTTAAAAATTCCAAGAAAAATATATGTTCAATATGGGACTATATTATGCTAAATCCCAGAAAAGAAATATTTTTGAAACTGATTTGGTATTTTTCATGAAAATAGACTAGTTATGAGTAAATGAATTAAATATGTTATGTGAAGTAAGAAAATTGGAAAATAGGATTTTATGACTTGAGAATCCTATATGAGGTATATGCAGATTTTTGATGAGGGTTTTGGTTATTGGTAATGAAATTTTATGAGTTTGATATTTTAGGATGATTAAATGCATTATTTAGTAAAGTGTACACAATTAAAATAAATTATTTATAAATTTAAGAAATATTATTCTTTCAATATCATTATACCGAAATATTAGTATGGATTTTATTGTGGAATTTCTACCTTTTTGTGTCGAGTTTACTATTCACGAGTTACTATTTATGAGTTACTATTATATATGACATTTTTAATAACCCTGATGTTGAATTTCTCTTTCACTTGAGTGTAAAGATGGATAAATTATTGTATGATCGTGACTGAGGAATATCTTTGGCCAGTAGTGTAAAGATGAATTGTTGACTGGTATGATCATGACCATTGAATTTATAATTGAATATCTTTAGCTTAAGTGCAAAGGTGAATTGATCAACATGGTTATAATTATTGTTTATATAATTCTGAATTGATTATATATTTCTTTGAGATATTAATATATTTGGCCTGTTGTGCAAATATGAACTGTTGAGGAATATCTTTGGCCTGTAGTGCACAGATGAATTGTTGATGAATATCTTTGGCCCGTAGTGCAAAGATGACCTGTTGATGAATATCTTTGGCCTGTAGTGCAAAGATGGTCTATTGACGAATATCTTTGGTCCGTAGTGCAAAGATGAATTTATCAGTATGATTATGAACAGGAAATGTGATTTGGTATAACCATGATCTTTGATGTTTCAGGTAAAGACAGGTGATGAAAATATACTTCGTCCTTGGTGCGAAGAAAAATTTAGAATCACAATTATGATCATGAATTATTCATATGATTGTGGAAAGTAACTGTTGAGTGATGTTACAGGGATAAAATATTGTTGGTGGATTTTTAACATGGAGAAGATAATAGACTTTATAGTCTATTTGACTCTTCTAATGGATTGCTCGTTCCGCTGCAACTATGGTTGAAATTTTTATCATCTACCATATGTTCTAAATCTCTGATTTATTACTGATGAAGACTATTGATAATTTATTTATCTTTAGTCATGATATTCTTTACTGGGCTAGTTGTGCTCACCCTTCTGTTCACAATTCCTTTCAGGTAATAAGAGTGTAGCTGGGTCGAGCGGGGGTAACAGGGAAATAGAACGGTGGTCTATAGCTGTTGAGGGTGAGGCGAACCCAACGTTGGAAGGGTGTTTCGTCACTATCATACAAGATGTCTAATGACATACAACCTCGTGTCATCATATGACAGGATTGTGCACATCCGCTTGCTGAGTATATCTACAAGCACTACCTATATAATCTTGGTGTTTGTTTGAAGTATAATTCTCAGTTAGATACAGTGGAGATAATGATAAGTCAAGAGAAGACTCACCATTGGGAAGAATATGATAGTAATCTTCTCGTTTTTCTTTGGGGTCTATTGGGTCAACCAAGGATAATTTTGTGGCCATATGATATCTATCACAACCTAGAAGCATGGCCTCCCATGTACGAAGGTTTCCTTGAGTACTTCCCAAAGATTCTAATTTCTAAAACACTTTTTGACTATACCTTTATGTAAGGTGTCATTGTGAGGTGTTGTCCACGGTTGGGACATGAGTCACATTTGGTATATATTTGTATCTAAACTCACAGCATATGTGTTGTTGTATTTTGCACGATATTTGTTGTAATAAAGTTGTAGTTGTTTTCCGTACCATGTATTTGGTGACTCAGAATAGGTTGGATGGAATGGACCTGTTTTGGGGTCGTTACATTTGGTATCAGAGCTTAGGAATATGATCTCTGGCGGAGATCGGGGAATATAACTAGGAGGGGAAAGATGAGTAAATCATTTGCTAGTGTGTCCTACCTAAGCTTATTTATTGGTCAGTCATAATATCGGGATATTTTGTGATATGTTAATTTGTTAAATTAACCCTTGTTTTGAAGGTGTATTCTAGAATGATATTTGAAATACAGGAGATGAGCAATGGAGAAATTATGATGACATGAAAGATGGAATCTGAAATGAAAGGAAGGTATTCTCAACTCTTTGAAATACAAGGTACGTAAATTTCGGGGACGAAATTTCATAAGGAGGGGAGATTGCAAGACCCCGAATTTTATGAAATAAAAGTATTCAATTTTTCTTATAATTACAATTTAGTAAATGGTTAAATTGACAAAAAATTAAAGTTATGGGTGAAATGTAAAAATTTTTCAAAATAAACAAGTGGTTATAAAATAATCATTGTTGTTGGGGAATATTCGTTTGGTCGTGGAATATTCTTTCTATTGGGGAATATTCGTACGACGGCGCAGCTATTTGTGGGCCCCATAACAGAAAATGGTCGGGGGAAGATAACGACAAAAATTGAGTTTTTATAATTAACGGCGTAGTTGTTACCGTTAATACTGTTGGAATACCCGGTAGTTAAAAATACAGTAATACGCGTGGTTGCACAGTAGCACACGGTTTTGCACAGTATTTTTGAATTATTAATTCTTACGATGGAGGACACTACTCAAAAATTATTACAGTAATTACTGTTCAATATTTTATTTTATTGATTCAATAATTGCTACGTTGAAATTTTATATTATTGTTGTTCAATAATTGTCACTGCACAGTATTTTCCATTATCAGATCAATAATTCATATTGTTTGAATAATATTATTAGATAGCATTATTGGCAATGTCTAGAAAGTTCTGTCTAAGGAGAGGTTTGGTCATCTAATTGCGCGCCAATAAGGAGAAATTCTTATTGGAAAGCCCCCTCTTTCCTGGGAACAGCCTGGTTGTCATAAATGTGATTCTGTAATATTATTTGTGAATAATTAATTATTGATTCATATGATAAGAAAATATTTATTTTATATGGATATAAATGAGGGATATATTTTTGTGGTTAAAAATGAAGGAGTTAATGTTGTGATTTTTATCAGTATTTTTATCGGAATGGAGGTATTAAAAATTAGGATTTTTGAGATATTTTGCGGGGGTTATAATTTTTAATCCGACCGTTGGATCGTGGTAATTTTTGGATATGTTATACATATATAAGTTGAGTATATGTCCACAAATTTTGAACCGTTAAAAATTAACGTATGATTTATTATGAATTTTACGAGATGACTGGTTCAGAAATTATTGAATTTTCGGAGTTACTCATTTTGGTGGAAAATTCTAGAATTAGTGGTCCCCACTCTTGGTTGGTGAAGAAATGTACTGAGATTTTTATTCAAATGTGGTGGGTGGGAATAGTAGCAGGTAAAGCCATCAGATTGCAGGTTAAGTCTGCTTCGGCGTGCTAACATTTTCCTATAAATAGAGGGCTAAGTTAGAATTGAAAAACACACCAGAATTCATAAGTTTTCTCTCTTCCTCTCTCTAGATTATTGGGTGTATTTTGTAAGTATTTAGATATTTTGTGAGTTTCTATTCATCAGTGCACGTTTCCTTCAGCCTTATACCGATCAGAAGTACTGCTCTTTTGAGGTAAGGGATAGTAAGGGATTTTAAGGGTTGTTATGATTTTCAGTTTCGTAATTTTTTTGAACTTCAAAAATTCTGGAAAAATTTGAAATGATATTTTGATGAGTTTTATTGATTGTGTCCAAAAATGGTAATTTTTGGATGTATAGATTAAGAGTTATGAATTTTACGGGAAAAGACTATTTTAAAAGTAACCGCTTATAACTCCTTGTGGTTAACTCCAAAATTGATAAAATTTTTATTGGAAGTATATTTATATAATATCAGTGTAGTCTGTGAATTTCAAAATTTTTGGATAAAAGTACAATTTATGATAAATGTCTAAATATTCGGCGGTTTTGGCCATATGAAAAATAGTAAATGAGTTTTTAAAAATTCCAAGAAAAATATATGTTCAATATGGGACTATATTATGCTAAATCCCAGAAAAGAAATATTTTTGGAACTGATTTGGTATTTTTCATAAAAATAGACTAGTTATGAGTAAATGAATTAAATATGTTATGTGAAGTAAGAAAATTGGAAAATAGGATTTTATGACTTGAGAATCCTATATGAGGTATACGCAGATTTTTGATGAGGGTTTTGGTTATTGGTAATGAAATTTTATGAGTTTGATATTTTAGGATGATTAAATGCATGCATTATTTAGTAAAGTGTACACAATTAAAATAAATTATTTATAAATTTAAGAAATATTATTCTTTCAATATCATTATACCGAAATATTAGTATGGATTTTATTGTGGAATTTCTACCTTTTTGTGTCGAGTTTACTATTCACGAGTTACTATTTATGAGTTACTATTATATATGACATTTTTAATAACCCTGATGTTGAATTTCTCTTTCACTTGAGTGTAAAGATGGATAAATTATTGGTATGATCGTGACTGAGGAATATCTTTGGCCAGTAGTGTAAAGATGAATTGTTGACTGGTATGATCATGACCATTGAATTTATAATTGAATATCTTTAGCTTAAGTGCAAAGGTGAATTGATCAACATGGTTATAATTATTGTTTATATAATTCTGAATTGATTATATATTTCTTTGAGATATTAATATATTTGGCCTGTTGTGCAAATATGAACTGTTGAGGAATATCTTTGGCCTGTAGTGCACAGATGAATTGTTGATGAATATCTTTGGCCCGTAGTGCAAAGATGACCTGTTGATGAATATCTTTGGCCTGTAGTGCAAAGATGGTCTATTGACGAATATCTTTGGTCCGTAGTGCAAAGATGAATTTATCAGTATGATTATGAACAGGAAATGTGATTTGGTATAACCATGATCTTTGATGTTTCAGGTAAAGACAGGTGATGAAAATATCCTTCGTCCTTGGTGCGAAGAAAAATTTAGAATCACAATTATGATCATGAATTATTCATATGATTGTGGAAAGTAACTGTTGAGTGATGTTACAGGGATAAAATATTGTTGGTGGATTTTTAACATAGAGAAGATAATAGACTTTATAGTCTATTTGACTCTTCTAATGGATTGCTCGTTCCGCTGCAACTATGGTTGAAATTTTTATCATCTACCATATGTTCTAAATCTCTGATTTATTACTGATGAAGACTATTGATAATTTATTTATCTTTAGTCATGATATTCTTTACTGGGCTAGTTGTGCTCACCCTTCTGTTCACAATTCCTTTCAGGTAATAAGAGTGTAGCTGGGTCGAGCGGGGGTAACAGGGAAATAGAACGGTGGTCTATAGCTGTTGAGGGTGAGGCGAACCCAACGTTGGAAGGGTGTTTCGTCACTATCATACAAGATGTCTAATGACATACAACCTCGTGTCATCATATGACAGGATTGTGCACATCCGCTTGCTGAGTATATCTACAAGCACTACCTATATAATCTTGGTGTTTGTTTGAAGTATAATTCTCAGTTAGATACAGTGGAGATAATGATAAGTCAAGAGAAGACTCACCATTGGGAAGAATATGATAGTAATCTTCTCGTTTTTCTTTGGGGTCTATTGGGTCAACCAAGGATAATTTTGTGGCCATATGATATCTATCACAACCTAGAAGCATGGCCTCCCATGTACGAAGGTTTCCTTGAGTACTTCCCAAAGATTCTAATTTCTAAAACACTTTTTGACTATACCTTTATGTAAGGTGTCATTGTGAGGTGCTGTCCACGGTTAGGACATGAGTTACATTTGGTATATATTTGTATCCAAACTCACAGCATATGTGTTGTTGTATTTTGCACGATATTTGTTGTAATAAAGTTGTAGTTATTTTCTGTACCATGTATTTGGTGACTCAGAATAGGTTGGATGGAATGGACCTGTTTTGGTATCATTACATTTGGTATCAGAGCTTAGGGATATGATCTCTGGCGGAGATCGGGGAATATAACTAGGAGGGGAAAGATGAGTAAATCCTTCGCTAGTTTGTCGTACCTAAGCTTATTTGTTGGTCAGTCATAATATCGGGATATTTTGTGATATGTTAATTTGTTAAATTAACCCTTGTTTTGAAGGTGTATTCTAGAATGATATTTAAAATACAGGAGATGAGCAATGGAGAAATTATGATGACATGGAAGATGGAATCTGAAATGAAAGGAAGGTATTCTCAACTCTTTGAAATACAAGGTACGTAAATTTCGGGGACGAAATTTCATAAGGAGGGGAGATTGTAAGACCCCGAATTTTATGAAATAAAAGTATTCAATTTTTCTTATAATTACAATTCAGTAAATGGTTAAATTGACAAAAAGTTAAAGTTATGGGTGAAATGTGAAAATTTTTCAAAATAAACAAGTGGTTATAAAATAATCATTGTTGTTGGGGAATATTCGTTTGGTCGTGGATTATTCTTTCTGTTAGGGAATATTCGTACGACGGCGCAGCTATTTGTGGGCCCCATAACGGAAAATGGTCGGGGGAAGATAACGACAAAAATTGAGTTTTTATAATTAACGGCGTAGTTGTTACCGTTAATACTGTTGGAATACCCGGTAGTTAAAAATACAGTAATACGCGTGGTTGCACAGTAGCACACGGTTTTGCACAGTATTTTTGAATTATTGATTCTTACGAAGGAGGACACTACTCAAAAATTGTTACAGTAATTACTGTTCAATATTTTATTTTATTGATTCAATAATTGCTACGTTGAAATTTTATATTATTGTTGTTCAATAATTGTCACTGCACAGTATTTTCCATTATCAGATCAATAATTCATATTATTTGAATAATATTATTAGATAGCATTATTGACAATGTCTAGAAAGTTCTGTCTAAGGAGAGGTTTGGTCATCTAATTGCGCGCCAGTAAGGAGAAATTCTTATTGGAAAGCCCCCTCTTTCCTGGGAACGGCCTGGTTGTCATAAAGGACTTCTCTAAGATTGCAAAGCCATTGTGCAGTCTTTTAGAGAAGGATGCGATATTCAGATTTGATGAGGAGTGTAAAACAACATTTGAGCAATTGAAGAAGAAGTTGACTACAGCGCCAGTAATCACCGCACCGGATTAGACTATGCCCTTTGATCTGATGTGCGATTCTAGCGACTATGCGATAGGAGCTGTTTTGGGTCAACGCCGAGATAAAATATTCCACGCCATATACTATGCAAGTAAAACTCTTACATATGCACAATTGAACTACACAACTATCGAGAAGGAGTTACTTGCAGTGGTATATGCCTTTGACAAATTCAGGACATATTTGATTGGGACAAAGGTGGTGGTTTACACAGATAACTCAACAATTCGCTACTTGATTTCAAAGAAGGATGCTAAACCTAGACTTATCAGATGGATCCTTCTCCTTCAAGAATTCGACTTATAAATAAAGGATATGAATGGGACAAAAAATCAAGTAGTAGACCAACTGTCGAGGCTAGAAAATTCGGATAAAGATGAAGCGAATAAGTGTGTGATCAATGAATCGTTCCCGGATGAACAATTATTTAGATTTAATTCAGAGTTTCTGTGGTATACAGATTTTGCTAACTATTTGGTGAGCAATATTCTTCCCCCTGACTTGACACGACAGCAGAAAAAGAAATTCCTACATTACGTTAAGTGGTACATATGGGATGAACCATATTTATTCAGACAGTGCGCCGACAAGATGATTCGAAGGTGTGTGTCATACAGTGAAGTGAAGAACATCCTACACGAGTGTCATTCATCTGTATATGGGGAACATTATGGTAGTGAGCGGACAACAGCTAAGATTCTTCAAGCAGGATTCTATTGGCCTACAGTGTTCAAGGATGCCCACCAGTTTGTGAAAACTTGCGACAAATGTCAAAGGTTGGGTGACAAATCAAAGAGGAATGAGATGCCACTACAGACTATCATGGAAGTAAAAATTTTTGACGTATGGGGAATAGATTTTATTAGACCGTTTCCTTCATCTTTCAATAACCTGTACATCTTGCTAGCTGTAGATTATGTGTCAAAATGGGTTGAAGCCGTAGCACTCCCCACTAACAATGCCAAAGTTGTTCTCAAGTTCCTACATAGGAATATCTTTACAAGATTTGGCACGCCAAGAGCAATTATTAGTGATGAAGGTAGTCACTTCTGCAACAGATCATTTACAGCTCTTTTGGCAAAATATGGGGTTAATCATAGGGTGGCTACAGCTTATCACCCCCAAACGAGTGGTCAAGCTGAGGTTTCGAACAAAGAGGTGAAGAAGATTTTAGAGAAAGTTGTGAATCCGAGCAGGAAAGATTGGTCTCTAAAATTAGACGACGCACTATGGGCTTATAGGACAGCATACAAAACACCGATTGGGATGTCTCCATACCAGTTGGTTTATAGGAAAGTGTGTCACCTCCCAGTGGAATTACATCATAAAGCTTATTGGACCATTCAAAAACTTAATTTTGATCAAGCAGCTGCAGGAGAGAAAAGGCTGCTCTAAATGAATGAACTCGATGAGTTTCGATTGCAAGCATACGAGAACTCAAAGCTATACAAGGAAAAGGTAAAGAAGTGGCACGACCAAAAGATTATGCAGAAAAAGTTTAAACCGGGATAATCAGTATTACTGTTCAATGCACGACTGTGATTGTTCCCAAGAAAGCTTAAATCGAGATGGTCGGGGCCATTCACAATCAAGAGGGTTTTCCCACATGGCGCCGTTGAGTTATATAGTAGGAATCCATTAGAGACGTTTAAAGTCAACGATCATCGATTGAAACATTATTGGGGTGGCAACTCCAACTATGATGTCATCGCAATCACACTTGCCAACCCGCCATGAACAAGGAGTAGTCAGGCTGAAAGACTTAAAATCAAGCGCTAATTGGGAGGCAACCCATTTTTACTGTTATTTTCAATATTTTTAAGCATGCTAAGTAATTCATAGTTTAAAGTATAAGTTTAGCGATTTATTAGGTAGTTAGTGAGTCATGAAATTAAGTAACTTCACCCTTCAACGTTCAATGTTCATGATTTTTATCTTAAATTTATTAATGTTTGGTGTTTCAGGTACTTAAAAAGCTCATGGATAAGTGTTGGATGCAAAGAATTGGAAAAATAAAGTACAACTACAGTGTACCCCCTCGCCAAGGCGGACATGACATTACACGAAGGAAACCCCCGCCAGGGCGGGGGTACTTGACTCAGAAATAGTGTACCCCCCTGGCTGAGCCGGACAAAATGCATAGAAACCCCCCGCCGGGGTGAGCATATATAGTGTATTACCCCCCACCGGGGTGGGGGTACGAGAATTTGAATGGACAAATTCGGCAGTTACATACAGTTAACCCATCTTCTCACTTCCTCTAACCACAACTGATACACACTTTCTCCCACACTAAACCCACGATTACATTATCTCTCACCCATTATCTCACCTAATCCCCACTTACCCATCACCTTAACCCATAAATCTCTACATTATTTCCTTCCTATAAATATAAACCCCAACAACACAACATATCCACCTAAGTTCATACAATCTCAGTGCTTCAAAATGAGTGTTCTTATAGTGCGATTTTTGATAGCAAAAAGGGATGAGAGAATCAACCAATTGTCAATGCATTAAGGGTAAACAGTTGTTTCTTATAATCTTTCATCCTACATCACCACATTAGAAGTCTAATTACTAAGTTTGAGGAATTGTTAGTCGTGCACACCAAGTGTTCAACGATTTGTTCGAGTGAAGTTTGGGGAAAATTGGCTTGAAATTCATCCATTCTAGTACCATGGCACCAAAACCAGTAGCGAAGCGACAGCGAGGCGAGATTTTTGGGTCTACACCACCAACTAGAGCCTTTGACAGACGAAAGTTCGTCAGTGCCAATGCCACCGACCACTATGACTATTTAGACACCAAGGCATTAACTCCAGAACGCGGCTTGGCACCCGACAATGTCGATGGCAAAATGAAAAGGGAAAATTTATAAAAAAGGGTGGGATAGGTTCACTGACGAGCCGGAGCTAGCAATCGTCAATGTAATGAAGGAATTCTATGCCAATGCAGAGGATAAAGCCCCTTTCATAGCATTTGTGAGGGGCAAGCAAGTACCTTTCAGTGCTGACGCCATTAACGAGTACTACCAATTATGAGTTCCTAGAGAGTGCCAGTATGCCTATTTGCGTGACCACGATCCCGACTATAAGGCCATTTTGACTGAAATAACAAAGCGATATAAAGGGGGCACCATCTTCCATAGCAAGCCACTATGGTAAAATATGGTACGCGCTCATGTGCGCCAAGCTATTCCCGTCCACACATACGACAGAAGTGACAAAGGAGAAGATACTTCTGTTGTATGGAATCGTGCAGGACTTTCTCATCGACGTAGGTGCCATCATCACTTTCTCTATACGAAGATGCCTACGAGGGCCATTTTTTGGCTGCTTGCCATACCCATCCCTTATATATGGGTTGTGCAGGCAGGGTAGAGTTCGGTGGTCCGGTGATGAGACTACACAGATGTCGCTACAGACTTTGGACACAAGGATGATTGCACGGTATTCAGTTTGGCCTGGGAGTGAGTCACACCCAAGAGTAGTCGGGTTCATATTTCCACCAGCCTAGGAGGATGAGGCTGATGCTGAGGACACCTCTGACGATGATAAGTTCCAAGTGGATGAGCTACGGGAGAGCAGACGACTGAAGAGATGCCGTAGTTCGGCATAGATATGTTTAGCCCTCAATTTTAGAGCCTACAAAGACAAATGGATGGGTACAACAAAGTTGCCAGCAGACAAATGAAGAGACTCGCGGCCAGACAAGACCACATGTTCGAGGCTATGAATATGTCCTTCGCCTCTTTAAACGCGACGCTTCAAAGTTTCAATCCAAATGCTTAATTTCCATACCAGCAGCCTGCCCCAATGCTACGGTTCCCACCTTCTGATTCAGACAATGAAGAACAACAACCACCACCACCACAAGCTTAGACGATTACAGGGAAGTCCTCGTATATTTAGTGATTTATCTTTACAATGAGGACATTATAATTGTTTAGTTTGGGGGATTTAGTTTAATTTTTATGTTTGCATGTTTAATTAAGAAGTCAGTTTTGCATATGTTAGTTTCATGTTTAGTTTTAGTTTAATTTATATGTTTGCATTCATTTAGTATAATGGTTGCATAGTAGAGTAGTTTTATAAATAGTTTTTATTAGTTGTAATTGTGTTATGTTTATTCCATAAAAAAAATATTTAGTTAAGCATTGTGTTTGGATGAGTCCAGCGGTTTGATATAGTTTAGTTTATTTTGGGGCAATGATGAGATTGGGATTGAGTAGACAAGTACAGTACCGACTATTAGAGCTTTGATGCGATTTTCTATTATGAATTGGATCTTTGCCTATTTGAAACTGGTATAATAAGGTTAACACAATAATAACAACTATGTTGATTAATTTAGTTCAAATTGATTCATAAGAGACCTCTAAAGGATAATGCTAGTTAAATGAAAGAATGACAAGGATAGGGTAGTGAAGATGAAAATTAGGCATGAACCTAAGTTTGGGGGAAAATCTAGGGTATATAAGCTTTCAATATCAAAAAAAAAAGAATAAAAATTGTGGCATGCTTGTCTAGTTTTGTGGCCTTTGTTACTTGTGTAAGTAAGCCCGAGGGGATTGTTTTTACACGTAGCACCCTAAGGTCTTAATGGTCTGGGAGTCGTTGGTCGAAAGCTCGTTAAGGTAGCATTGAAAAGCCTAAGGGGATAAGACATTGCATAGTCATGTGTTAAAAAAAATGAATGAATAAAACGGGAACTAAGAGCAAAAATCTCCCGTAAATACAAAAGAAAGCATATGTATCCTATTTGGACCCTTGATATTGGTAATTATTTGATTTTTAGTTGGATCGCGTCTATTTTTGAAATTCTTGAGTTTACACTATATGAGGCCTTCTAAGAGACTTGTTATGTATTAAATTTGAATTGGCATCAGTGAACATAGATGTTGAGCACACACACACTATAGCAGTAATTACAGTTTAAGATTTGATTATTGATAGAAATTGTTGATTGGTTTTGATATGAAGTATTGTTGTGTTTGCTTAATTTATCTGAGGCCGGTTGAACAGACTTGTTCTATCACAACTGCTGGATTTATAGGCATATAGACTAGTTGCATTACATTTCATTTCATTGCATTGTATTGCATAGCATTTTTGTTGTGTTTTGTGCTCGAGTACTAGCACGAGTTTAAGTTTGGGGGAGTTTGATGAGTGGGTTTTATACCTACGAAATTAGCCTCTAATTCGAGCTTATTAACTCGGTATTTCTGTGATTCATTTTACTTGTTTAGTGTTATTTTTATGTTTAGGTATGGTGGCATAGCATTTGAGCTTAAACGGTGGTTTCGTGGCTAAAGTGGGCAACAAAATGAGCTAGAACTAGAATGCAGCAGATTGACCCCCCGCCAGGGTGGACATGTTACACACAAAACCCCCGCCAAGGCAGGGCTACTTGATTAAAAGACAGAAGCACTGCCCACCAGGGCGGGCTATTAATGAAGGAAAACCTCCGTCGGGGCTGGGGTATGGGAAAAGCAAGACTTCTTTTTGAACTGTACAATTGCAGAGGCGTGGAGAATAGATGTTGGCATGGGTTGGAATTGCATTAGGCATCGAATTATGATCAGAATACGTGTCCTAGGCTGGTTATTAACAAGAATCAACAAGGGAGATGAGATCATACAATTAAGCGAAGAATCAATTAACAATTTGAAGACGGAATTTGAGCAAGAGCATTGGAGGAAGGATTTGAAGGTGAAATTCACGATAATTGCATATTGAAGCAAAGGAGAAGGGTGGTGTTTTATTCATTTTTTTTTTCTTTAATTCAATAATTGTAATTTGGATGATGTTTACTTTGATGATTTCATTTTTTAATTCGTTTGTGATGAACTAATTTACTTATTAGGCTTAGGACGAATCTTATGGTGGAACGATGATTATGTAATCTTTAATTTCAGTTTAATAATCTATCTGTCAGTTTATCTATTGTGATTTTTGCTTTAATTTATGAATTGCTTGATCACCAATTCTATGTGAAATTATATGGACTCGAGAGATGATATATGAATCTAGACTTAGTCACTTTAGCATGTGTTCTTGAATTCTGTGAGTGAATGGAGTCTTGATGAATGTTAGGGTAAAGATATGATTAACATCGCATGTAATCAGATAGAGAACTTGAATTTAAACCTTCTTTGATTGTAATTCACATAGAGATATAGTGAATTAGTTGATTAAGGTGTTTAGCTTAATTCTATCTAATTTGTGGATTTAAGTTAATATGGTATTAGTGCATCGAGAGGTGGCTAGTTCTACTTGATTAATAAACTTGGATAGTGAATTGAACTGGAATGGGGTGTAGTAATCAAAGTGATACTTAAAGTGAAGTCGTAAGCCTAATTCTCCATTGTTTGCTTGAAATTATAGTTTTTGAGTTTGTTGATTGCTTAGTATTTCTATGTTTTTAGTTTTTAATAATTATATTCATTGAATTGGATAGTTTAATAAAATTGGGATTAATATAAAGCTGGTAATTGTTAGGATTAATTTCATACTAGTCTCTGTGGGAACGATACTTGACTTATCATTATATTACTTATTGACCACGTGTACTTGCGTGTAAGCGTATATAGATTTTACCCAACACTCAATAGGAAAAAATCTGATAGAATACAATAGACAACAAGTTTTAGATCAACAACTGCAGCGAAAATAACAATCCATTAGAAGAGTCAAGTAGAGCGTGATGTCTACTATGTTTTATGATTTAAAAGTCCATCATCAATATTTTATATCCCTGTAACACCAATCAATAATATTTTCAATCAATAAATTTTCTATGCACTACGGGTCAAAGATAATCGTTTGTATCACCAGTGGTCATGATCATGCCAAACATTTGTCCATCTATGCACTACAGGCCAAAGAGGACTTTCACCACAAACCTTTTTTTGTAACATTACATGTCATGATTATACCAATACACAATTCCTGGTCATAATCATATCAATCAACAGTTCATCTATGCACTACGGGCCAAAGATGACTTTCACCACAATATAAGCATGAGGATGATGACAATGATATAAGAATCAATCAAGTGAGATCAATGATAAATATTAGAGATTTATAATTGAATTTACCAAGATTTCAAGAATGTCCAAATTGTCAACATGATAGCTTATTGCGGAGTAAAATTCAAGAATGATATTCATATATCAAAAATAATTTGGACAGAAAAGAAAATTAAATTCCATTGTGAATAGTACTTATGAATAGTACCGTATGAATAGTAATCATGAATAGTACTCCGAATGAATAGTACCCCAACATGAAAAGATTAAAATTTCAATAAAAGAGTTCAAACCAATATTCCAGTGAAATGATATTAGATGAAGCACAAACCTCAAGGAATTTTTAATCATTTCAGGAATTATAGAAGCAATAGTAAGTTTAGATTTAGGAATATGAAATGAAATAATACAAGAAACTACAAATGGATTTTCACCCATCATGCGGTAATCCGCATAGACAGATCATTTCCACAACTTAATAAAGAATGAATAAGAAAGGTTATTCACCAGGCATGCGGTAGTCTGCGTAGACAGGTTATTCTCATAGATTAATAAGGAATGAATACGAAGGGTTATTCACCAGGCATGCAGTAGTCTGCGTAGACAGGTTATCCCACAGATGAATAAGGAATAGAATGACAAACTTTACGAGTATTAAAAGAAAATAACATCATTTATGAATACGAAAGAAATAATATCCCTTACCTTAGTAGGAGATTGGATACTGCAATAGTGTAGTAGCAGAATACTCTTCTTCTTTCTTTCTTTATAGTTTCTCTTACTATAACTTGTGATTATAACTTTGCTCTTCAAAAATGGTAGGAAATAATGAATGGATGGAGGAGTATTTATAGGCTAGGAAAAGGTGACAAATTACAATGTTAATTATACTTTAGTACCTTCATCTTTGCCTCTATTTTTAATTTAGTCCTTCAAGTATTATCAATATTACATAACCTTCCCTAATAGTACTTGCATATGAACCAATACTTCATTGCATGTGAATCAATAGTTCCTTGCATGTGAACCAATAGTAATTAATTGCTCATTTATCTGATTAATTGCACGTTTGGTCAATTTAACATCCTGAAATCAACTATTATCGAAATAAATGTCGATTTCCACTAACATTAATATTCCTAATATAATGGAAATATTTTTATCAATAATTATTCATCATTAATATTATAATTCATAATATTAACAACCAGATCGTTCCCAGAAATAGGGCTGAGCAAGTAACCAAATTGGAACCAAAACCGAACCAAAAACCACACGAACCGCACCAATTAAAACTGCACCAATGAGTTCCGGTGTATATGGCGATTTTAGGTGGGTTGAATAACCAAATTTACGATTCCAGTTTGGTTACTAGCCAAAATTGCACGCATAAAACCGAAACCACACCATGTGTGTATATGCATGTATTATCTCTAGTAAATTCTAAAGTTACTTTTCACTTGAACAAGCTCAGAGAAAACCCCAGTCTTGCATTGTCATTTTTTCACCAATTGAAAGAAGATTGTTAGAGGTTATAGAGTCAAAAATTAAGCAATTGAATTTTAGAATTTCGAATTTATTTGATGCGTTATTGGAGGGGCTTATAGCTGAGGGGCCAAATTCATTGGTTCGACCACTTGATGCATTGGTTAAGGTCAATGCTATAATAGTAATAGTCTAATAGATTATTTTTTAAATTATGTATGGTTAGGATTATGTTCTATAAGTCCTCCCTGCAATATATAAGATATAATTTCATTCTATCTTCAGTATAAACTTTTAATTTTTGGAAAACTAGATAAACCTTCTTGCTTGTTATCGAATATATGGTCTCCGTTGTTTTATATAGCGTATGTTTTAGTTTTAAATCATCATTCTTTTATTATAAACTAAAACTATTTTACATGTCTCACTGTTCTATGATTTGATGGTGAATTTGACATGTTTGGCATAAGGAACTTTGGTTCTATGCTTAATATTATTCCCATTGCAGACTCTGTCACTAAGTTAATTGCTCGATGTAAGTTATATGTTAAATTTTATTGAGGGCTTAGACTTTTTTGTTGTTTCAATTGGTTTTGGAACCGAAACCGCACTAATTAAAACCGCACCGCACCAATCACAAGCAATTTCGTGTGCGATTTTGAATTTTTCAAACCGTATATAAACGGTTTCGGGTGCGGTTTGGACTTCCAACTGCACTAAACCGTGCCATGCTCACCCCTACCCAGAAAAGAGGGAGTTTTCGAATAAGGATTTATACTTATTGGCGCGCAATTAAATAACTTACCCCATTTCCTCGAGAAAACTTTCTAGACATTGTCAATAATACAAATAATAATATGAATAAATGTGTCGTCTCAATTATTGATTTAATAATATAAAATATTGTGCAGATGATACTGTGACAATAATGAAATTAATAATATGAGATACTATGCAGCAACTATTGTGATAATTATTGGATAAAACTGAATGACTTCTTATGTAAGTATCAATAATCAGAGATATTGTGCAATACCGTGTGCTACTGTACAACAACGCGTATTAATATACTTTTATCACCGGGTATTTCCATAATTTAACGGTAAAAGTCTTGCCGTTATTTTATGAAAAGGTTATTTTTGTCGCTTTCTATATCCAACAATTATTCCGTTGTGCGGTCCACCAATGATTGCGCCGTCGTACGAATATTCCCCGACAAAAATAATATTCTCCGACTAAACGAATATTTTATGACAACTTGCTTACTTTGCAAAATTTGCACATATCACCCATAACTATAGCATTATATCAAATCAACACCTTATTATTCAAAATAATATTTAGAAAAAATTAAATCTTTATTCATATAAAGTTGGGGTCTTACACCTCCCTATGGTCTCCAAGTACACGAAATAGATTAAGATAACTTAATTTAAGTATGCACTCGAAGAATATGTAGAGATACTAGACTAAAAATTCTCAAAAAAAAAAACATACTCAAGCCATTAATTGGCACTGGCCTAAGTGACAGGCAGAACATCTAGTAACAGTCTCAGACTTGAGACTACTCGACATTCACTCCTACTGAGTAAATGTCATATGGGTTTCCAAGCTCCAAACTATACTACATGAACAGATATTCAAGTTGTTTTAATTGTGGAAAAATAAGCAAATGCTACTTAGTTTATTTTACCAATACGAAATTAAGTAAATGTTACGTACGTAGTTTATGAGAACTATTATTTGAATATATTATAGTATTTGAAATTTATTTTATGTAGTAGTGGAACTAAGTAAATTCGAGGTAGTACGTATATTATATTATAATACTATATTTTAATATAAAATTTTAATCTAATTTATTTTAATTAATTAATATAATGTAATTTAATTTAAATTAATTTATCTTATTACATTAATTCTTTTTAATTGATTTATTTCATTTATTTTATTTTATTTATCTTTTTGTATTATATTATATTAAATTAAATTATTAATTTAATTTATTTATTTTAATTAATTTATTTCATTTTATTTTAGTTTGTTTATTCAATTTGTATTATATTATATTATTTAATTTAATTTAAGTTATTAAATTTTATTTATTTATTATTATATTATTTAATTTAGTTTAATTTATTTTATTTCATTTTGTTTATTTATTTTATATTATTTATATTATATTATATTATATTAATTGATTTAATTTAAATTATTTTATTTTAGTTAATTTATGAAAAATTATTTTATTTTTTAATTTATTTTTTATTATATTATATTATATTTTAAGTCTTTATTAAATTAGACTATTTTTCATTGAGACATCTATAGTTATTTTATTTTATTTCGCTTTAAGAGAACCAAATTAAGTAAATGCTAATTAATTTTTATATTATATTATTTTTATCATTTTTCTTACATTATGTTTATTATAATATTTATTTATATTATAGTTAATTATAAAAAAAATTAGTGATAGTCAACTAAGTAAATGCTACTTAGTTGTGTAGTTTAGTTTATTTTAGTTGCAAACTAAGTCCTCGTTGTATTTTATATTTAAGTATTGATTTATTTATTACTTTCTATAATTCACACGAAAATTCGTCGAAAGTAATTCTACATACATGTTATACATATAACAAGTTACCACTACAACACGAATATACAAATAAGCTGCAATTGAAATTAAGGAAAGCAAATTGAAGTAATTATCATATTTCATTTATTAATAGAAGCTGCAGAAGCACAAATTAAACCCAAATTGGAGCAATTCTATGATCAAAAATAATTTAATCCCATAAGCATATCAAAATAATTTCAACAACAACAATAATATTTCCAATTTCAGCAACATATCAAAATAATCCAAATTTCAGCAAGATATCAAAAACTAAGTAAATGCATATCAACAATTCAGGGCAGAGATGATCCAATAATCCCAATTTCAGACCCAAATCCCAATTTCAAAAATTTCAGTAAGATATCAAAAACAATTTGCACATTCTAGTAATCCTAATTTCAAACCCAATTCAAAAATAATCCCAATTTCAGACCAATAATTCCTACCAAACCAATAATCCACTCTCAATAGTATATCAAACTGTGACTCCCCCAAAATAGGTCTACACAATCAATTCTGAGTCACCACATACATGGTATATAATTTAAATACAAACTTCATTTATACAACCATTGAACTGTCGTGCAAAATACGACAAAACATAACTGTGAGTTTTAATACAAATATTGTAACGACCCCAAAATTCATACAATTTAATTCTCGATTTCAGTCGTTAATAATACATTTAACCTCTACTTTTACATCATTAAATGGTAATACAACCATTGAAACTTGCGAAATAATTAAAATTTTCTATTACAAACTATCCTTGTTCCCAAAACCTTCAACCTTTACATATAACTATTTCAGAATCATTTTAATACTACAAAAGTTTACATCGCAAAACGATTTTACATTATTCGGAACCTTAAACATGGTTCAAATAATAATGACAACACCAACGTGTATAAATCTTTAAGTATCACATCTGATTCATGTCTTTCAAGTAACACATAACTTTACCTCGAAATCTTGACCTGAAAAAATGGTTATTTACAAGGTTGAGCTCGACAGCCTAGCAAAATCTAACAGTTTTCATGCATCACGTAGCATATAATAACAAGCTCAACATATTTTTCTTAAACATTGGACTAACATAATATACAGACTACAGTTCACATATCAAGTATAAAGGTTGAGTTCCTTACTCAATTAACATGCTTTACTCAATCAACGTAGTCATAAGTTGACTTTAACGTTTCATGCTTTCAATATAAATATAACACATCATGTTATTTGCAATAAAGACATAAAACAGCTAATCATCAAGTACACGTAGCAAATAGGAACTGAAAGACTTGCCTGATTCGTAGTTTATGAACTACGACATAACTGCTTATCGCTTATCTGCACCTCGTGTATTCTTACACAGTTATATAATCATTCACATTAACTATTAGTCACATAGCAACGCATAGTAGTTATAATGTAAACTTTACTCTAAATCTCATAACCCTTCTTA
The DNA here is from genome assembly GCA_016801055.1 of Panax notoginseng. NCBI lineage: Eukaryota > Viridiplantae > Streptophyta > Magnoliopsida > Apiales > Araliaceae > Panax > Panax notoginseng. Next base: position 178,423,774 of record CM029015.1, read on the forward strand.
CTAATCAACACAATGTACTAATATCCTTTTTCCAACATAACACTCATTTCTAGTTAAACTTGTTATTTCAGTACAAGTCTTACATTACCATTTACATTTTAGAAATTCCAAGTGTTGACTTCACAACACTTGTCTAACATTCATTGTGTATACTAAGTTATCACATAACGCGTTTGTAACTTACTAATCATTCTCATAACTTTGAATTTATCAATCCACCTAACATAACTCTTTTTAACCTTGTTGTTACATTATTCTCACATTAACCTAACATTAAGCTAAGTTACATTGAACGTTCAAAGTCTGCAGAATTAGGAGACTTCATTGTCTGAAACTGGGCACTGGCGCGGCCGCGCCAGTTTTATACTGGATTGCAGCGCGCCCGCGCCAAGAGACTGAGCTGCCGCGCTACGCACAGACTCCAATTTATGCAGAACATGGCTACGGCAGTTTTCTTAAGCCAACTAACACGAATTTCACCCACCAAATAGTAATAATAACACGTAAAATAAATATACAATATCATACACATGATTGCTAACATATTCCATCAACTAGAACAATTTAACATCAACTAAAACTAGTTTAATTTCTCAAATTCCATAATTTCATATGAAAACTCTATTCTTGACATCCTTCACGAAAATCAACACTGTGATTTCAATTCTTGTTTAAATTACTTCGTTCAAATTATGTTATGCTCGTTTCTTAGTGAACTAACATAATCAAGCTTCAATTTATAATTTCACATACTAATTAGCCACTAAAATTTATACTTTTCATAAACCATATGAAAATACATATACTGTCAAAATTTTCTACTTTCATCCGAAATTAACATGCGATTTCCTTGTTTGGCATAAACTCTAGCATTATAAACACGTATCATCATAATTACCAAGTATATATCCACAATTCACCAATTTTGATTTCATAGAACACAAACAAAGCTACGCCGTAATTTCATATATGTATAATAAGGGTATAGAACATACCTTTTGTTGCTTAAAAGAAATCCTTGCTAAACACACTGGAATTGTTCTTCTCTGCACAAGCTCTTTCTTAAATTCTCTCAAGTTCACTCAACTCTCTGTAATCTCTATGCTAGCAAACTCGAATGCGAAAAAAAATACATATTACAAACTATTGATGAACTACGACTTAACTGCTTATCGCTTATCTGCACCTCGTGTATTCCTACACAGTTATATAATCATTCACATTAACTATTTGTCACATAGCAACGCATAGTAGTTATAATGTAAACTTTACTCTACATCTCATAACCCTTCTTACTAATCAACACAATGTACTAATATCCTTTTTCCAACATAACACTCATTTTTAGTTAAACTTGTTATTTCAGTACAAGTCTTACATTACCATTTACATTTCAGAAATTCTAAGTATTGACTTCACAACACTTGTCTAACATTCATTGTGGATACTAAGTTATCACATAACGCGTTTGTAACTTACTAATCATTCTCATAACTTTGAATTTATCAATCCACCTAACATGACTCTGTTTAACCTTGTTGTTACATGATTCTCATATTAACCTCACATTAAGCTAAGTTACATTGAACGTTCAAAGTCTGCAGAATTAGCAAACTTCACTGTCTGAAACTGGGCACTGGCGCGGCCGCGCCAGTTTTATACTGGATTGTAGTGCACCTGCGCCAAGAGACTGCGCTGTCGCGCTATGCACAAACTCCAGTTTATGCAGAACATGGCTATGACAGTTTTCTTAAGTCAACTAACACGAATTTCACCCACCAAACAGTAATAATAACACGTAAAATAAATATACAATATCATACACATGATTGCTAACATATGCCATCAATTAGAACAATTTAACATCAACTAAAACTAGTTTAATTTCTCAAATTCCATAATTTCATATGAAAACTCTATTCTTGACATCCTTCACGAAAATCAACACTGTGATTTCAATTCTTGTTCAAATTACTTCGTTCAAATTATGTTATGCTCATTTCTTAGTGAACTAACATAATCAAGCTTCAAGTTACAATTTCACATACTAATTAGCCACTAAAATTGATACTTTTCATGAACCATATGAAAATACATATACTGTCAAAATTTTCTACTTTCATCCAAAATTAACATGTGATTTCCTTATTTGGCATAAACTCTAGCATTATAAACACGTATCATTATAATTACCAAGTATATATCCACAATTCACCAATTTTGATTTCACAGAACACAAACAAAGCTATGTCGTAATTTCATATATGTATAATAAGGGTGTAGAACATACCTTTTGTTGCTTAAAAGAAATCCTTGCTAAACACACTGGAATTGTTCTTCTCTGCACAAGCTCTTTCTTAAATTCTCTCAAGTTCTCTCAACTCTCTGTAATCTCTATGCTAGCAAACTCGAATGCGAAAAAAAATACATATTACAAACTATTGATGAACTACGACTTAACTGCTTATCGATTATCTGCACCTCGTGTATTCCTACACAGTTATATAATCATTCACATTAACTATTAGTCACATAGCAACGCATAGTTGTTATATTGTAAACTTTACTCTACATCTCATAACCCTTCTTACTCATCAACACAATGTACTAATATCCTTTTTCCAATATAACACTCATTTCTAGTTAAACTTGTTATTTCAGTACAAGTCTTACATTACCATTTACATTTCAGAAATTCCAAGTGTTGACTTCACAACACTTGTCTAACATTCATTGTGTATACTAAGTTATCACATAACACGTTTGTAACTTACTAATCATTTTCATAACTTTGAATTTATCAATCCACCTAACATGACTCTGTTTAACCTTGTTGTTACATGATTCTCACATTAACCTAACATTAAGCTAAGTTACATTGTCTGCAGAATTAGGAAACTTCACTGTCTGAAATTGGGCACTGGCGCGGCTGCGCCAGTTTTATACTGGATTGCAGCACGCCCACGCGCCCGCGGCAAAAGACTGAGCGATCGCGCTACGCATAGACTCCAGTTTATGCAGAACATGGCTACGACAGTTTTCTTAAGCCAACTAACATGAATTTCACCCACCAAACAATAATAATAACACGTAAAATAAATATACAATATCATACACATGATTGCTAACATATTCCATCAATTAGAACAATTTAACATCAACTAAAACTAGTTTAATTTCTCAAATTCTATAATTTCATATGAAAACTCCATTCTTGACATCCTTCACGAAAATCAACACTGTGATTTCAATTCTTGTTCAAATTACTTCGTTCAAATTACGTTATGCTCGTTTCTTAGTGAACTAACATAATCAAGCTTCAATTTACAATTTCACATACTAATTAGCCACTAAAATTGATACTTTTCATGAACCATATGAAAATACATATACTGTCAAAATTTTCTACTGTCATCCGAAATTAACATGCGATTTCCTTGTTTGGCATAAACTCTAGCATTATAAACACGTATCATCATAATTACCAAGTATATATCCACAATTCACCAATTTTGATTTCACAGAACACAAACAAAGCTATGCCGTAATTTCATATATGTATAATAAGGGTATAGAACATACCTTTTGTTGCTTAAAAGAAATCCTTGCTAAACACACTAGAATTGTTCTTCTCTGCACAAGCTCTTTCTTAAATTCTCTCAAGTTCTCTCAACTCTCTGTAATCTCTAGGCTAGCAAACTCGAATGCAAAAAAAAAACACTGATAGCTTTAAAGCGTAAAACCAAAATTGCTAAACCTTAATGCGCTAACTTAATAAAATATCAGTTACTAACTAACGTATATAATATAAATATACTAGATTTATTATTTTAATTTATTTTATTTTATTTATATAATTCAAAATTAAAAAGGAATTCCAAAAGCCATAAGGCTTTGTTTAGCAAATTATTTAAAATTAAAGACTTAATATATTAAAGCTTTGTTTGGGTAAACTCAATTAAAATTACTTAATTTATTTTAATACTCCTTATAATATAGTTATTTGTCACACAATAATTAATCAAGCTTTCATACTTAATTTAATTAATTTAAATAACAATTAATTAAATAAATCATTTAATCACATAACTCAATACAAACAATTAACCATCAATTTGAAATATCGACATAATAACAATTTCCTTAACTCATTAATTATTTACTTAACAAATAATTAATCAAATAAAATCAAATCAATTAAACAAATATTTATTCAATAATACATACATCCACTAAATATTTATATATATAATTCAATAAATATTTAATATTACAATAAAAATTCTAGAATGCTACATCATTCCCTCCTTACAAGAATTCTGTCCTCAAAATCACAATTCAAACAATTAAATCGTCACAAATATTGTCTCGTAAACAATATCCAAACTCAAAATAAGTCCTCATTATAATTATTATCACATTATTTTATAGAATAGTGAGGACTACTATAGCCACCATCTTAGACCATCACTCCATTGCACGACTAGTTCCAGCTATATTCTCATTTCCTGAAGAGAACAATGAAAGCAAAGGGTGAGCTCAATTAGCTTAGTAAAGAATATTATGACTAAGATAATGTAGAATAATTTATCCTTAGTCTTCAACAGTGTAAAATCTGATAGAATACAATAGACCACAAGTTTAGATCAACAACTGTAGCGGAATAAGCAATCATTTAGAAGAGTCAAGTAGAGCATGATGCCTACTATCTTCTATGATTTAAAAGTTTATCATCAATATTTTATCTTTGTAACACAACTCAATAAATATTTTACATCCACACTACGAGCCAAGGATATTCATTAGTATCATCAGTGGTCATGATCATGCCAAACAACTGTCCATCTATGCACTACGGGCCAAAGAGGACTTTCACCACATTATTTGTCTATAACATTACAGGTCATGATTATACCAATACACAATTCCTGGTCATAATCATACCAATCAACAATCCATCTATGCACTACGGGTCAAAGATGATTTTCACCACAATATAAATATGATGATGATGAGAATGATATAAGAAATCCATCAAGTGAGATCAAGGATAAATATTATTAAAGATTTATAATTTAATTTATCCAGAATTTAAGAATGTCCAAATTGTCAACATTATAATTAATTGTTGAGTAAAATTCAAGAATGATATTCATGTATCAAAAATAATTTGGATAGAAAATAAACCAATTTTGTCGTGAATAGTATCATATGTATGAATAGTACCCATAAATAGTACCGTATGAATAGCACCCGAGTGAATAGTACCCCGAAATGTTAATATTAAAATTTAATAAGAAAGTTCATACCAATATTCTAATGAAATGATACTAGATGAAGCGCAAAATTCAAAGATATTCTACAAATTTCAGGGATTATAGAAGTAATACTTATCAAAATAAATGTAGATTTAGGAATATGAAATGAAGTAATATTACTTACATACTATAGAGTATGGAAGAAAATAATATTTCTTACGAATATTGAACGAAAATAATATCCCTTACGAATATTGAACGAAAATAATATTCCTTATGAATATTGAATGAAGATAATATCCCTTATGAATAGTGAACGAAAATAATATTCCTTACGAATATTGAACGAAAATAATATTACTTACCAATACGAAAAATAATATCTCTTATGAATATGAAATAAATAATACTCCTTACCTTAGTAGGAGAGTAATTCTGAATGGTATAGCGGATATATTCTTGAAAATAACTTGTACTATTTGCTACACTCAAAGTATCCTTATGCTCAAAAGAAACACGCACAATATTATAGAAGAAGAATTCTCTGATTCTGGTGTGATTTTTATTTCTTAACTAAGCATCCTATTTATAGGAGAATGGCAGGGTACTATTTAAAAGAAAATTACGGGTGAATAGAGAAAATTTCACGAGCGCAGAAATCGTCTGATTTTTCTGATTTTTACTATTCATCACTGTGCAATAAAATATTCTAATAAAATAAAAAATTTATATAAAATATAATATATTCTATTTATAATCTGATAAAACGAATAACTTTATATATAATATAAAAAATATTTTGTTTTATATTAAAAAGTTTTCTGTTTTATTACTATTATAATAAAAAAAACTGAGACAACTTTCTACTGGCGATTTTAAAAAATGAGTAAGTGGGGGTCCATGTAATAAGTCAAACTTATAACAAATACTTCATGAAAAACCTCTCTATTTATATCAAAAATTAAATATATATTTACCATAAATCACTTATCTTCAATAAACATACACTATAAGAAAAAGGTCTATCAGCGACCACTTATATCAGCGACCGCATATCCGGTCGCTAATACTCGTACTAGCGACCGACATCAGCGACCATTATATAATCCAGTCGCTAAGTGATATCAGCGACCGTAGGCGATCGCTGATCGGTTGCTAAAACAAATGTCCCACCCAAAATTTGGCAAGAAATGTTGGTGCGTAGTTTTTTTGCGACCACTTATAATTAGCGACCGGTTGCTGATAAGTCCATGTCATTAAAATTCAGTGACCGCATGCAGTAGCTGATAGCGGTCACTGATCAAACTAAATAAAATCAGTGACCAGTTCGCTCGACATAGAACACGGAAGGGAAAAAAAAGAGGGAGGTCACCGAAATAGAGAGAAGAGAGAGAAAGGGAGGAGAAGAGAAGAAGGAGAAGAAGTTTGCGCCGCCGTTTCCACCCACCTTCCGCCCACCTGCCACCCACCTGCCACCGCCTCTACAAAGGTAACTCACTTGAAATCCATTAGAAACCTTGAATCTGTTGTTAATTTGTTAATTGAATGTGGTTTAGACAAACCCTAACTTTTTTTATTTCATTTTTGTTATTAATTGAATGTGGTTTAGACAAACCCTAACTTTTTAATTTTTGTTATTCAATAAACCAAGGAATGGTGTTTACTCCTTATTTGCAGCTTAATGTTCATCACAAACATAAAATACTCTCTCCATCCGAACACATTTTGGTTTGTAAGACTTGTGTATTTGTTTATTTATTTATTTATTCAAATTAAAAAGTTTCTAGTGCATGCTATCAAATTTTAATTTTTAATTTATTCTTTTAAAAGGGTATAACCAAAATAATAAAAAAAATTATGTATAAGTGTGTTCTAGACTAATTTTATCATGCCTAGAAAACTTAACATATCAAATAGAACTATAGTCACCCAAAGTTATTTTATTCCTTTTCATTTTCAATTATTATAGCATTTCACAAACTACTATTTCTTAATTTCAATTTTGGGATATAATAATAAAAAAGTCAAAATTATAATAAAACCAAACTTGGAATAAAAAGAAAAGGAAATTTGTGACAGTTTCAAAATGATTATGAACTAGTTAAATTATAGTAATACTATAACTAATAAGATAAACTATAAAATGCTTGTATAAATAATTATCAGGAAGCCATCCATCAATTTGATGATTGCAAAATGCAAATTCAAATCGCATTAAATTCGAGAGGGGACTGACTACTCCTACTTGATCTCGTGGATACCAAAAACACTATGTACTACTACTACTAATAATAATAATACTATAAATACACAACACCATATTGATCACATGCCTTAAATATCTCCTCTTTCAAAAATTCAAATTAACAAAGTTTTTATTTATAAATTCCAAATATAATTTCGACACTCATGGCCTGCAGCTGACGACCCAACTATCTCTTAACGGTTATAGTTTTGTTCTTGGGCTTCGGTTTTCTCTTTCAAAAATGTTATTGGACTATGGGGTACCATTAAGCATTCTGGCCCAAGTCCAGGTGGATATTATCATTATGTGTTCATTGCTTTTGAGTTGAGTCTACTGCATTATAACGTTTTCCTCAATCTGATTTATGTGATGATGTAATTTGCAGTATAAAGAGGTTCTAGGAAAGGGGGCTTTCAAAAAAGTGTATCCTCGACACAACAATTTATCACTGAGACTCCACGCCAGTAAGTTTGTATAGCCATCATATTATAGGTATTGATTAATTTTATATATTGCTTAGATATTGAAAAAAACATAAGCATGTTGATTTAAGAGCATTGAAGAAATACAAAGGGGATGTTTTGGTCAAAATCATGAAAACCATGAATACAAAGTATATAGCAATTATTTGATATAGATTGTTTATAATGGAAGGCTTGGGGACTGTTAGTATAATTTAGTACTTAATCATGCCTAAAGTACCTTGTATGAACTGTTAGTATGATTTAGTACTTAATCATGCCTAAAGTACATTTTATTATCATGATTTTAAAGTTATTTGAATTCCTAAACATATGGATTGTTTATAAAATTATAGTCAAATCTATGCCTATATGAGAACTATACTTATGCAAGATCGTCTATAGGTAATAGTTAGGCTTTTCTTCACATTACTTATACTTATGTAAGATCATCTATGCGGACTCTTGGTTTATGTCTTGCGTGCCTAGAAATGACCTTATATACATGTCGTCGTGTATGTGGCTAGTCCATATTACAGGGGAGACTCTGGCCAAATTTTTTTATTGGTCGGGTAGTTGCGAACATTTATACTAATAACGAGCCTATTGGTTATCCACTAGAGCCTATTAAGGGGATGTTGGAGCTGGTGGGCTGGGCTTGGGGCCGCGAGGCCACACGAGGCCACACAGGAAGTGACTATAAGTGACTTCCCAGCTTATGGTATGTTAGCTGGATGGAGTACACACGGGAAGTTGGCTTGTCCGTATTGTATGGAGCATACAAAGTCTTTCAATCTATCAAAAGGTCGAAAGCCTTGCTGGTTTGACTGTCATCGTCGATTCTTGCCGGTAGATCACCCGTTTCGAAGAAATAGAGAACACTTCAGGAAAGAAAAAGTAGACAATGATATGCCTGCACCGCGATTGTGGGGAATGGAGATGCGAGATCGTGTGATGAGATTGTCGGTTATCCCATTTGGTAAGATTGATGCCACAAACATAATAAATGGGTTTGGCGAATCTCATAACTGGGTTCGGAGAAGCATCTTTTGGGAACTGCCTTATTGGTCTACAAATCTGATTCGTCATAATCTAGATGTGATGCATATTGAGAAGAATGTGTTTGACAATGTGTTTAACACCGTGATAAATGTTACGGGGAAGACAAAAGATAATAATAAGGCACGTTTGGACATGAAAGATATTCGTAAGCGTCCTGGATTAGAAATTTATGAATCTACTAATGGTAAGATTGTTAAACCGCATGCAAGGTACACATTGTCCAAAAAGCAAGTTGAAGATGTGTGCACATGGGTTAAGTCTCTGAAACTACCAAATGGATATGCGTCAAACATTACAAGGTGTGTTACGGGTAGGAAATTGTAAGGGATGAAGAGTCATGACTATCATGAGTTCATGGAGAGACTCATGCCTATAGCATTTCGGGATCTGCTTAATAAACCAATATGGGATGCTTTGATGGATCTTAGTCGTTTCTTCAAAGACTTATGTTCAAAATCATTAAATGAGAAGGACATGTCTGTACTTGAGAAGAACATCATAGAGATCACGTGTAAACTGGAAAAAATATTCCCTCTTGGTTTTTTTGACTCCATGGAGCACTTACAAATCCATCTTCCCTATGAAGGTCGTGTTGGGGGTCCAGTTCAATATAGATGGATGTACCCTTTCGAGAGGGTGATGGGAAACCTTAAGAGGAAGGTGAAGAATAGAGCTTATGTCGAGGGGTCGATATGTGAGGCATACAGTTTCGATGAGATATCTACGTTTGTCTCAGACTATTTTTCGAACGAAGTCTTGACAAAGTCCAATTGAGTATCGAAACATGATGATGGGGGAAATGTTAAACTAAATGGTCGGCTCTCTATATTTGGTCTATCGGGCCGTACTTATAGAAAAGGGAAGCACATATTCCTCTCTGAGCAAGAATTACATGATGCACATACTTACATTCTTCTCAATTACGAGGAGATTGACGAATTTGTGAGGTACACATGTAAACTTGATAATTTATCTTTTAAGTTAAAAATTTATTCCAATATGTTAATGTTTATAACATGGTATAGATTGTACGATGACGAGTTAAAAGTGAAGCATCCCGACATAACTGATAAAGATATTCAAATCAATCGTGATAAAAAATTTGCACTTTGGCTAAAGGACAAAGTAAGTTCAATTTCTTAAGCATGATATATATATATATATATATATATATATATATATATATATATATATACTCCATATTAACTATGACTTCATTTAATAAGATGGAGTTTTGTAGGCTTTGACTGAGGGATCAATGATTCCGGCTAATGTACAAGTCCTAGCTATGGGACCAGACAGGGACCAAGTCAGCCGCAATGGTTACAAAATAAATGGTTGTGAATTTCATACAAAGGCATATAGGCGCGAAAAAAGAACAACGAATTCTGGAGTGTGTGTTCAAGGAGATTGTTACAATGAGCTTGGTCGTGCCTTTTATGGGGAGTTGGAGGAAATCGTAGAGTTGTCGTACAAGGGCACATACGGGGGTCATATTCACTTTTTCAAGTACCGTTGGTTTGATTCAGAAAAAGGGCTACGTGTTGACAGACATGGAATCGTCGATATTGACCTCTATAGGTCTTCATACTCCAACGAACCATTTGTTTTACCAACTCAAACAGTACAAGTATACTACACTCCTAGTCCTGCTAGGAAAAGGGATAGACCGCCTATAAATTGGCAAGTTATAATTCATACTCCCGCGCGTAGTCGTGTAGAAATAGTTGATGGGGAGATTTACCAAGAGCAGATGTTTCATAGTCAAACTATAATAAATGTGGAGGACGACAATGAAGTAATCCAGTTAGATGGTGGAGATGAATCACATGAATTAGATCCTAAGTCAATACTTGTGTCAGATGACATTGATACTGAGGAGGAAGAGTTATTGACTGAATCTGAAGTAGATGATGGTTATGAATCTGCAACACGTATACAAGATGATTCTGAATCAGACATTGACACTTGAATAAAAGAAATGTATGTTTAGTATTACATGTTTTTTTATAGCATTGTCATGTTTATGTACTTAACTATTTAAATGCAATTTTTATTTATTGTCATTTTATATATATTCATATATATACATGTTTATCACTGTTATGTTTATTGTCATTTTATATATTTATAGATACATGTAATCAAATATAACTCATATATACATCTTGAAATTTGTAATATACAGATGGCATCTGAAGCAGCACAGAAAAAGTGTGGCATGGGTAGGGGACCTAATCATGTGCTCAAGGCCCCTACTAATCTGGATGATCGGATTCTTATTCAGATTCGTCCCTCCTCCGAATAGCACGTACGTCCCGCATCATTTATATATAAGCATTTTGGATTCTATTTATACAAGATATATAGAACTTAGATGTATATTGCTTTAATATATCTACTTAATGTTGATGTAAATTGTTGTATACTATAGTGATTTTTTAGATAATAAGATCGACAAGTGTATATCACAGTTGTGTTTACAGAATTGGCCTACACTTGTGATTACGTGGGCGAGCACACCTATTGCCCATAAGGATGCTGTTTGGGCTGAATTTCAGGTATATTTTTTTTTTAATTATGACAGATAATATAATATTCTAATTAAGGATAATTATTTAGTACTGTTATTATTGTTGTTTTATTTGTAGAAAAGGTATAGATGGGAGGACGCGCAGGCTTCAATGATTCAGACATTATTCTGGCAGAAGTGCGTCGTCCGCACCAAGGATAATTTGAACAAAGAATGACAAAAAGCCATTCACAATGTCGAGATCGACCATCCCGGATTACATGCACGAGCATAGCCCCTGGTGGTGCACCCAGTTCATATGGGCTGAGATGTGTGCCCAATGGAGAGCTGAGAGCTGGGTGAAAAGACGAAAGACTGCCGCCACCAACAGAGCCTCGGGTGTACCCGATGGCGAAAAGGCTAAAGGAATATACAAGGGCGGCAGTATTTCACAGTTGCAGCATATCACTGTCAGGGTACGTATTTACAAGTTTTAATATGTTTACAATCATGAATTGTAGAAAATATATCCCATTTTTACTTAGTAATATTGTGCTATTTTTTGTATAGGAGTCTCAGTCTCAAGGTCAGCCTATCCATTGGTTGGATGTGTACGTGGCCACCCGTGATGGTCTGCCTAGAGGTAATAAGTTTTAAAAACTTGATCTTGTTTATCAATGCTTACAGAAATTTTTTTTAATTATTTAATTGTTAACATGATGACAGGATACTTATAAGCGTTTATTGAATGAGCGCTATCCTGAAGGCACTCCACGTCCGCCTATTGATCAAGATTTGTGGGAAAGGGCGTCTGTTATGAAAAAGAACTACATTAAAGGTCAAGGACAACGATGACGCCCATCCTTCAGTGGCTCAGGCAGCTCTGCTACCCAGTCTTCACAGTCATCGAGTCATCCAGCTGTTCATACTCCGGCTGACTGTGTGAGAGCTATATGTTGAGATCGAGATCTTCTGAAGACACTGGGCGGGCATCTGGGGGCTTTGAGTCCTGAGGAGTTAGCTGAAATAGTAGCGGCAGCAGCAACAGGACAACATGGGGATGGTGACGAGGTATAAAATCAATTTGTTGTATATAGTGTCGTAATATATACTAGCTAGTATCAACATAGATCAGTTTTGTAGTTATTTGATAAACTTGTACTTGTATATTCATTCAATTCATATTGGTTTTCTATATGTTACTTAAACAATATTAATTTGTTTATATTTATTCAATTCATATTGATTTTTAAAGGTTTATATAGTTTATATACTAGTTTGGTGTATGTGTTGGTGGACGATGGATGTTTTATTGTTGTGCATGTTGTTTATCTTGTTGTGTATGTGTGTTGGGATAAAGCAGGTACAAAATAGGTACAGGTTTTTGAGAATTCTGTAAAATAGCAAAAATCTGGTTTTCAGTTTTTTCATATCAACGACCGCATGCGGTCGCTGATACCTATTAGCGACGGCTTACCATTTGATGGTATCAGCGACCGCATGCGGTCGCTGACCGCAGTCGCTGCCACGTGGACCACGTCAGCTATGGCCCTGGACCATGCTGACTCAACTTAGCGACCGAATTTGTCATTTCGGTCGCTCATATCGGTCGCAGATAATGCGGTCGCTAATAGTGGTCGCTGATGTGCACCTCAGCGACCAAATTTTATGCGACGACTATCAGCGACCGCAGTCGGTCGCTGATAGTTATCTGCGACCGTGTGCGGTCGCTGATATGCGGTCGCTGATAAACCTTTTTCTTGTAGCGATATTTTTAATCTTTCAACAATTATTCATCATTAATATTATAACTTACAATATTGACAACCAGATCATTCTCAAGAAAGAGGGGGTTTTCCGATAAGAACTTCTCCTTATTGGCGCGCAATTAAATAACTTAACCCCTTTCCTCGACAGAACTTTCAAGACATTGTCAATAATGCAAATAATAATATGAATAACTGTGTCGTCTCAATTATTGATTTAATAATATAAAATATTGTGCAGATGATACTATGACAATAATTGAATCAATAATATGAGATACTATGCAGCAACTACTATAGCAATAATTGAATAAAAATGAGTGACTTCTTAAGTAAGCATCAATTATCAGAGATACTGTACAATACCGTGTGCTACTGTGTAACCACGCATATTACTGTATTTTTATCACCGGGTATTTCAACAGTTAACGGTAAAAGTTTTGCCGTTATTTTTATAAAAAAGTTATTTATGTCTCTTTCTATATCCGAAAGTAATTCCGTTGTGGGGTCCACCAATGATTGTGCCGTCGTACGAAAATTTTTCGACAAAAAGAATATTCCCCGACCAAACGAATATTTTATGACAACTTGCTTACTTGCAAAATTTGCACATATCTCCCATAACTACAGCATTATATCAAATCTACACCTTATTATTCAAAATAACATTTAGAGAAAATTAAATATGTATTCATAAAAAGTTGTAAGGGTGTAAACGAGTCGAACCGGAGCGAACAGAGAGCTACTCGAATTCGATTCGAAATGATAAATTCGTACTCGAATTCGGCTCGAATTCGAATTATATTTAAAAAATCCTGCTCAGATTCGACTCGACTCGAATATTTATTACTCGAATTCTATCCGACTCGACTCGAATATTTATTCAAACTACTCGCGAGCTTCAAATTCAAGCTTGAATTCGAGTCTCCACATAATAACTAGTTTTATAATAAATATAATTATAAATTAAATTTGTTATTTTACTTAAAAATAAGAAAATATATTTATTATTACACTTTATAAATATAAAATCACAATTAAAAACAAAAACAAAACAAAATAATAACTAATTATCCTAATTTGATTTAAATTTGTATATATTATAAGAGAATGTATCGAACATCTAATCGAATATGTATTAACCGAGTATGTATCGAATCACAATAAAAAATTCGAGTAGTTTGAATCTTAAACGAGTCGAGTATAACCTTGCTCAGATTCTACTCATATTTTTATTCAAACTATTTTTAATGTTCAGATTTGGATCATATTATTAACGAATCCGAGTCTCGCTCGTATTTTTTCGAGTCGAGCCCGGATTGTGTTGGCTCGTTTACAGCCTTAAAAAGTTGGGGTCTTACACAAATCCATAGTAATTCTAGACCAACAATTCCAATATTCATGAATAAATTTTTTAGGGGAAAAATGAACCCTAAATACACAAATTACTTTGAACTTACCTTAAATACTAGGTATCAATCTACCTAAAGAAGTGTGTTAATCAACCCAGTAATGGCGACGACAATGGAGGCGACTACGGAGGTGAGGGTGTGAAAGAGGTGGGTTGACGACGGTTGCGATGGAGGTGGTTGACTGAGAGTGAAAAATGATGAGAGAAATGACATAGATGAGAGAGAGGAAGCGTTACGGGAGAGAGAGTGAGAGATGAGACTAGATATGAGGCGACTGAAGAAAATGAGACTGATTAGGTTTTATAAGTTATTTTCGACGAAATTTTCGTCATAAATAATTCCCTCAGAATTAACTTATACTCGACGAAAAGTCCGCTGAAAATAGCCACACTTCTGTTAAAATTTTTATTGGCGCCAAGGGATGCATATTGTTTTTGGCGAAATTCCGTCGATATTGATTTATTTATTTACGAGGGACTAATCTTCGACGAAAAATTCTATCAGAATTACTTTATTCTCGATGAAATTTAGTCAGTTGAAATTAATCATATTTCTTGTAGTGCACTTAAGATTATAATCTATCATTAAATGGTTTTAAAAATAACAAAACATAGTACATAAGATTAAATAACATATAATAATAAGATAAGATAATCCATAGCGGTAATAAATTAGTAAAAATAATTTTATTGGCTTAAATATAAATAATTATCCTAAACTATTAACCTTTTTTCATTTCGGTGATCAATCTTTCAATTTTTTCAATCATATCATTAAATTATCATTTATTTTCAGTTTTGTTCAATTGAATCTGTCACGTCATAAATTGATGACATGACCCCACTGATGAGGCTAATCAATGCCTATGTGTAATTAAAAATTAGACATAAATATAAATTACAACCTTGAACTATTGACATTTTTGACTTTGGTGATTGATCTTTTAATTTTTTTTCACTTTAGTTCAATTGAAATTGAAGATGGTGGGTTCACGGAGGCAAAATAATGAGAGTTATTTACTTTTTAATTATTAATTTTCTCCATTAACTAAGAGCTCAAGTACATAAAAAGTAATTATGTGTAAATTATGTTATGATAATTCAATACTATTTTTTATTTTGTGAAAAAGAAATAGTTAATGATAGCTGCAAGCAAGTAAGATGGTATCTAATAATTAGTTACATATAGTTTTTTTTTTCTTCTATTTTGTTTGAAAATTTAAGTGTTAATGACAATGATAAATAATATTTTTTATAATTATTACTTAGTTATTTTCTTTCGCATAAAAATGAACCTTTTAAATAGATGTTTCATTTTAAAATTATTTTTAGCTTTTGTTGTTAAATTATAATATAATATTAAATTATTACCTATTTATTTTTTATAAAATAATTTAAACTAATTATAAAATGAGTATTGTTTTAAGACATTATCAGTCACATCTTAGGTGTTAAAGTCACGTCATCAATTTATGTCGTGACAATTTCAATTTAACCAAAGTAGAAAAAATTAATAGTTTAATCACCTGATTAGAAAAATTGAAAGATCAATCACCAAAGTGTAAAAATGTCAATAGTTCAGGGTAGTAATTTATATTTAAGCCTAATTTTTAATTACATGTAGACATTGATTTTTAATTTTCAATTGATGTGGTATATTTATATTTAAGCCAATTTAATTCTATTCATTATTTTTAAACAAGCATAGGCTTGAGGGTAGTAGAGAGAAACAAAAGTTGTTAAATTGTATTTACACGTTATTATTATTTAAATTGTTATACTCTTAATAGATTATTCATAATAAAAAGAGTTTAATATGTTGGTGTATCAATGTGGCTTTCTGAAGGTGTTGTTGCAACTGCTAATGTATATAGATATAATCATATTAGACTTTTTATTTTGTATTGTTGAGCTAACACCCATTTATCTACTTGAAAAGGTTTCTTAACAGACATTACATATTGTTAATCACAATGTTAATTATGAATATTAATCACTGTTTAATTATTATTAACTAATTAATAATTAATTATTGCACGCGTAAGCAAAAATGAGATAATTAATTGCATTTTAAATTTAATTATTGCTTTTATTAATAAATCCACTTCAGTACTTCACCTAGTGGAGGAGAAACCTACCAACCCCAATTCTAATTAATCCAATCTCTCTTTAGTTGGTAAGATGTTGTCATAGGAGCTTGTTCTTTTGTTCCCCCACATTTATTAATTATTTTTCTCAACTTCGTAGAAAGGCTCACTTAATTTCTAATGGAATATTGTTTATAAGAAGTAAACTCCTTAATTGATGAGAGTAAACTCATTATATATATATATATATATATATATATTTTTTAACTTTACTACTCTATTTGACCTAAAAAATACTTGATCAAATATTTACTCTATTTGACCTAAAAAAATACTTGATCAAATATTTACTCTATTTGACCTAAAAAAATACTTGATCAAATATTCCAAAAGATTAAAATATGTTTCAAGAGATTAAAAAATTACAATTAAAATAGTATGACAAACAAAATAACTGATAATCAGAAATAGTTCTCAAATCGCAACAACAAATGGTGGACATTACCCATACTCATGAAAAACAATCATATTCTTAAAATAAATAATAGAATATGTACATTCGAGTAATTTTTCAACATGAGCAACGAAAAAACAAATCTAAATCTGAACAACATCGTCAATCTATATATATGCACCGAAAAAATCTCATAAAGGAAAAAAGTCATCTTCAAAACGGAGAAAGTAAAAATCTCACAATATGATAGTACTGGAACTATCTCAAAAAATAAAATAAATCAATTATCTCATTGAAAAAATAAGTTTCACAAAAAAAAAACAATTAGAAAGAAGAATAAATTATTATCATATAATAAAAACCTAAAGAAAAGAGATTTAAGAGGGAGTGTCTCCTGATATTTTCCGATTAAGATGAAGGCCAGAGCTATTGTTTGGACAAAATAATAGAGTTATTGTTTAGACATAATAGTCAGCTTGACCAACTTGAATGTTTATGGTGTCTCTATTTGACCTTTGTAGTTGGATCTCAATACATTACTCTCTCTCTCTCTCTCTTTCTCTCTCTCAATGATTGCTTTTAAATTTTAACTGAGCAATCTTTAAAAATATATTTTAAACACATCATTACTTGACTAATTAGCTAACCTTGTGCAACTTTTTTTTATCACATTTAAAAGACATGCCAAAAAACTTAAAAATAAAAAGATATCTTTGAAAAGATATATACAAAGCAACTATTGGAAGGGGTTGTTGAGGTTGCACAAGTCATGCTCACCACCAACCACTACCACCAACATTTCTCTCTTCTCCTTTTCCTCCATGGGTAGGTGAGGCAACCAATATTTTCAGTATATGAGAAATTCACGATAAAATATGTCTCATACGTTAATACAAATTTAGGTTGGACTATATGAAATATTTTAAAGTCAATATATATATATATATATATATATATATATATATATATATATATATATATATAGTCCGTTTCTCT
The DNA here is from genome assembly GCA_016801055.1 of Panax notoginseng. Lineage (NCBI taxonomy): Eukaryota > Viridiplantae > Streptophyta > Magnoliopsida > Apiales > Araliaceae > Panax > Panax notoginseng. The sequence continues at coordinate 178,442,026 of CM029015.1, forward strand.
AACGAATTATAGAGAGCGAACTAAAAATGAACTGACTATATATAGTGACGGATCAAACCGTCGCTATAGCTGATTCAATTTTAATTCGTTCTCTACAGTTCGTTGGAGAGAGACAGCCCATATATATATATATGTGGTGGTTGGATTTCCATGTCTGGTTAGCCTATATATCAAAATATTGACTCGGTCTCATTCTTATTTTGACATAACTAAATATATGATTGTCTCATCTAATATTGGCAAATAAATACATTTGCAGTATTAATTTTCTCATTTTTTTTTTAATTTTACTAATGACTTTGCTTTATTGAGTTATCTTTTAGGTGTTTATTAAGTAATTCCCGACATCACAGTTTATATTATTTTAAACTCATAATTTGTACGTACTAAATATATATATAATAATATCATTACCACTTGAACGAGTACTTAAGGTTTAAAAGAGTATGTTTGTGACTTGAAAAATGTTGAGACAAAAGGAGAATAATAAATATAAATATGAAAAGTAAAATTTTAAATAAGTATAATTTTAATTATCTACAACTTACAAATCATATTATTGAGAACAATATCAAAAGACTATTTATTGTTATATTCATGATAAATTAGACTACATAGATAAAACAGATTCAAAATTAAAATTCACTTATTATTTTGTTCGTCTTAGTGCACAACTGTTGACATACGTTTTGACTAATCTTGATATGGAAGGATTGATATATATATATATATATATATATATATATATATATATATATATATATATATATATATATGGAGAGAGAGATCATGGATATATTGATAAGGAACCACCTAACAAGAGTTTGAAAGAAGGGTCTTAGTTTAGGAATTAGTGGTTGAAGGCCATAAATTTGACTATATTTATATTTATTTATCCATTGAAATATACTCCATCATCCAGATATGTATGTGTCTGGTAAAGAACTTCCCATCACCAACCTCCATTCAGCCTTCGCAGACCATTAAATTAATATATATATATATATATATATATATATATATATATATATATATATATATATATATATATACAGTCCCCTTCAGTTGAGTGATCTCTCAAATAGTGTTATTTTAGGGATAGTTCGCTCGACCGTTGGATCTGTTTTAATAACTTTATGTGGCTAAGATTTTACATCTTATATGTTGCATTGGATAACCGTTGCATTGGATGTGTTGGGTTATTTGTAAAATCTCAGCCACATAAAGTTATTAAAACAGATCCAACGGTTGAGCGAACTATCCCTCAAATAACACTATTTGAGGGATCCCTCAACTGAAGGGGACTGTATGTATATATATATATATATATATATATATATATATATATATATATATACAAAATACAATTAATTTTGAATTTCTCGTTCACCCTAATAAATCATTTCGGCCGTCCAAAATTTGAGATAAATCACACCGTCCATGTAGTGCCGGAGGCACGGGACACAGCTAGTATATTAATAAGATAGAACTCATTTTGAATTTGGACAGGAAGACACGAACGGTTCAGATTCATTCTAATTGATTTAGGCGGGAAAAGGTGGTGAGAGAGGAAAGAGGAGAGAGGAGAAATGAAGGTATATATATATATATATATATATATATATATATATATATATATATATATATATATATATATATATATATATAGAGAGAGAGAGAGAGAGAGAGAGAGAGAGAGAGAGAGAAAGAGAGATGATTCATAGTAAATTGTGATTATAAGCCTATATATCACCATGAGGTGATTCGTAGTGAATTGCAACTATAATCCTATATATTACCACAACATCTTCTTCTATTCAGTATAAAATTTGACAACCAAGATTTATATATAGAACTCTTTTACTCCAACACAGTGTTATATTGTAATTTTTTTTTAAATCGCGACCGGAAAATTTATAAGTAAATATGCTAGTCAAAAATAGATCTATAGTCATCATTTATTATGAATCAACTTTTATATATATATTAATAAAATGGTAAAAATTCAAAATAAGCATTAATGAAAAAAGTGAAAGCCAAAATTGATCCTCTAAATTTATGTTGTCTTCATTAATGGAGATTGATGTAAAAAGAAAGTTTATAGAGTTGATTTGAAAATCTTTTATACTGACACAGCAGAAGACGGTAAAGAGAATAGATAAAATTACAAGAATTAAATTTATATACTTTGCAATCACAAGAATTCACAAAGTTTGGATAAGTTAACTAAGCAGCCATAATATTTCATAAATTTGATAATAATAAGAGTTAATTAACCCTAAAACAAATTAAAACATCATTTAAATACTAAATAATAAACTGGAAATCCTAATTATGAAAAGAGCATCAAAATTATGAAAATATCCCAAAACATGAAAAACTTCAAAAGGCCAAAACGCCTGTTTCCATACCTTTTTTTGGCCTCCATCGGTGTCTGTCATGGCCAAAGGTAATATGTCTTGTAAGGTTCGTCGCAAGCTTCGATTTGATATATTATGAGTCTTGTAACTGTAAACGGATCAAAAGTTATGTTCAGAACAATATCAACCCATCTTAGACTTAGATTTTCTCCTTTTTTCTACTTGGACTCCAACTTGGACCATGTCATTTGCCGAAAGCTTTTCCCTCAAGTGGTATTCTGGACCTCTTGCTAAACAAGAGGTCCTAGGTTCAAACTCCCTCCCCCAAATTAGTAAATAGAAGTGTAAAGACCCCAAATCTGGGTACTTGAAACCCGAACTCGGTTCATCACGATACCATTTCTATGAGCGGAATAATACTAATAATAATAACAATAATATAAATATCAAACTTAACTTACATTTATCAGAGTCTAATCCCAAGTACGTAACCTTTAAACATTCATTACAAACCATAATAGATAATATATATCATACTTGTCTTAATAACATTAAACTATTACATAAGATAACGTTCATTCATTTATTCAGCGACCTTTCCCTTTTTCTTGTTCTTAGCAGAGCTCTATGATCGTTCACACTTAGCTGAAAACATTTAAATTAAGCAAGGATGAGCATTTGAGTGCCCAGCAAGTAATAGCAATTATATATATATATATATATATATATATATATATATATATATATATATATATATAGCTGAAAGGATTTAAATATTTTTTTTGTACTATTCTTCTACAACAAGTCAATGGTTGTGAAGTATTCTGAACCGATAATAATAACATAATAACTCTCTTTCAAATTTTTGAAACTACATAATGACTATAACTGGGGTTATGGTGACATGCCATGAACATTATTTTTATTTTCGAAAAGGTTAAACATAAATTCATCTGTAAACCGACATAACTTACGGGCGTTAGGTTGTACTTCCCATGGGCCCTGTATTGATCAATACTACATTACATAACGATAGGATCGTTCACTCTGTTCCGCCTTGGGCGCATAAAAGTTTTTTCGTGTAGGGATGTTCATACTTGTCTGGGTTCTAAATCAAAGGTTTTATCTTGTTCAACAATAATCTATATTTCAACATATATGTATACGGGTAATTGACAAAGGTATATCAACATGTGATGAAATACAATGATTATCCAAGTGGGGACACTTGTTTAACCATTTCTAAAAATTAACGAACAGAATATATATATCTGAATTATCATATACTAACATGTTGATAATTAATGAGCTTATATGATATAAGGTTAATAATCTGTATAGTAATAATATAGTCTAGAAATATTCTTACTCATGTCCATTGCATAAAGAAAATACAAAGGTTAGATACTTGCCTGAAGCGCTGCTTACAGTTTGTAATTTAAATTTATCGCTTATCTCACGACCTATCATTAATAAGATCGTTCGTTCGATTAGAATAACATATTATAACACATAACACTGCTTATTACAGTCAGCACATACCCTAATCACATTGGCACATATGTTTAATAACCATTGAATCACAAATAACCACATATCTCAATAAATTATCTAAGTTCAGATCAATTTCTGAAACATGTCGGTGAACCGACAGCTTTATCGGGTAATTATCGAGTCTAAGACTCTATCCTGTAATTTCACATATGTAAGTATCGGTCATATTATTTATAAATGACTTATAATAATTTTTAAACATTTATTATAATTTATCATGAATTTTCAAACCTCGGAATCATATTAAATGATTTAAATACTAATCAATTCTATTATCATTAATATTTAATTAATATTAAACTATTAATGAAACCATTGCCAAAATGTTAAAGTTATTTATAATAACTTAAAATACTTTTAAAGTATTAATATTACCCTTAAATGATTTTTAAAACATTTAAAATCATTTTTAAATAATTATCATTAATATTAAAGTATTAATGAACTATTTATTAAAATATTAAAAGTCATTAATTATAACTTGAAATATTTTTAATTCATTTATATCATTTTTAAATGATTTTTAAATCAATAAAACTATTTTAAAACTATTTATTTAATATAATTATTAAATAAATCTAATATCATTTAATATTAAATTAATATCATTTATTAATGAAATTATCCTTTAAATATTAAAAGTTATATTTTATAACTTAAAATATCTTTAAACACTTTATTTTCATTTAAAATGATTTTTCTAATATTAAAATCATTTTTAAACTAATTTATTTAATATAATTATTAAATAACTTTAATATCATTAATAATAATTAATTAATGAAATTTAACTTTAAATATTGAAAGTTATATTTTATAACTTAAAATATTTTTAAACTATTTATTTTCATTTAAAATGATTTTTCTAATTTTAAAATCATTTTTAAACTAATTTATTTAATATAATTATTAAATAAATCTAATACCACTAATATTAAAATATTAATATTTTTCATGACAAAATATCAAAAGTTATATTTTATAACTTAAAATACTTTTATAACCTTTAAATCATTTGTATATGATTTTTAAATTATTAATTCTATTTTCCATAATTTATTTAATATATTAAATAAATATCTTTAATTACCATTAATATTAATTAATTAATTAAATTCATCACAAAATATTAAAAGTTATCAAAAATAACTTAAATTATTTTCTTATACCATAATATAATTTTAAATAATTTTTCATGTATTAAAATTATTTTTAAATAATTTATTTAATACTATAATTAAATAAATTAAATACTTTTAATATTCCAAAAATATTAAATATTTATGAAATATATTCAACATAATTAAAAACTAATTTTTGGATTTTAAAATAATTTTTAATAATTTATTTTGTATTTTTCATAATTAAAAACTAATTTTCAGATTTATTTAATAAAAATAATTAATTTTATTAATAAACTGTCGCTAAATGGCCCTATAGCGACGAAACTGTCGCTGTAGGTGTTCTTGAGCATGTCAGAACCTTCAAAGGCTGTTAACCGAGTACCTACTTTGACTAAGTATAGATCACAAATATATATGTTTCTGGGTTTGCTAATTGTTTATACGTGTAGTAGTAATGTAATACTATAATCACTAACAAGTTTTATGTCGATAAATCATCATAACAGTGTGTTCTGGCCCATTAAAAACCTTGTCAGGACTGTTCTTCAATTTCTGGGTTTCCCAGAAATGAAGAACAGTCAAGGTACCCTCCTTTCGATCTTTATAACTTGCATTCTGGTTCTGTTTAATGTGATCTAAAGGTTTATAATTATAGCCAAGATGTCATAGAACAACTTTGTAACAACAAAGCATCATATAATCATCACACAAGAAAGATCAAAGTTGGTCAAACATTGTCAGAGAATGTGTTCTTTCGTTTTCTGGAATTTCCATAAAAGTAACTCGTGATCAGATGGTCATGTTTGACCGTCCACTACCTTTGATCAGATGATTGTTTGTGGAATATTAAGCGATGACTTTAAAGAACATATAACAGACTATAAATTAGTTACAACAACAACATCAAAAAGCTTAACTAATTGACAGATCAAGGCTTGCAAAATCTTGTCAGGCGCTGGAAAACAAGTTTCTGGGTTACCCAGAATTCAGGCGGTCATGCTCGATCAACGACCTTTGACCATCAATAACTTTTAATATAAACCAGATCTGACCCTGATTCGAGTTTTAGATCTAAGACCTCATAACAGACTACAAGATTAAACACTTAAACAACAAAAACACATAACATTCAAAGATCCATGGGGTCTGACATTTGATTGTCAGACCCAAAAACAACATTTTCCAGATTTTAAAAATTTTCAAATTCGTGCACTTAGATGTTATTGATCCATCAACTACCAACCCAGATCACTTAATAACACTATAAACAACATATTTAACACAAAAAAATTAACATCTAACAAAGGATCAAAGTCAGATTTAAAAAATTAGGGTTCTACCTCTTTACACCTTGATTCTTGATTCTGATCTTGTGATTTGTTATGGATACTAGTGGGGCTCGGTTTTGGGACTGGTATAGGTATAAATTTCGTGGGTCTTGTGCTTGAGAGCATTTGGTTGAGTGTATGAGAAAATGTAAGTAACAATTGAATTTTCTCTCTCTCCCAATCTATAAATATGCTAATGATACAATGTATTTGTAATATAAAGTGACTGATTTTGGACACATTGCTAGGGCTAGAGCTAGGGTTAGTCACCAACCATTTATCTTGGCAAGATTTGCACTCCACCAATTAAAGAATGTGACATAAGGGTAAAATAGTCATTTCCCATTTAATTTCTAGAATTTCCATTAGTTGCAAACCCTTAGGGTTTAGGGTTTGGGCCATTTTAGCAAAAATCTAGGATTTCCAAAAATAGGATTTAATAAAATAAATAACAATTTAGTTTTCAAAAATGTAATTAGGATCTCTTAATTAGTGTAGGTCTTCTAATATTTAGAAATTAAACATTAAGTTCAATAATTTAATAATTATAATTAAACTTACTAATTTAACAATTAGTGCAAATACTTAGCAATTAGTACTACCCATATCACAAATTGAGTTACTAATTATAAACTAGGGTTTTAATTATAAAATAAAATAAAATAATAAATTTTTGTTTCTAACATACAAAATTAAGGTTTCTTAATTAATTAGGTTTTTAATTACTTAACACCTTACTAATTAGGTTTAAGATACACTAATCAGCATTAAGCTTTCCAAATCAACCATTAGGGTTTACAATTTAAATAAATTAGGGTTTATAAAATAAATATTAGGGTTTCTAGAAATTAATATTTCTAAATATTAATTAGGGTATAACTAATTAATCAAATAGTCATAACATGCATCCACCATATAACACAGTTATATAACAGTGTCAAACTCAACCTGAGTTTTAAATTAGGGTTTTCATTTATCAATAAGTTAATTATTGATTTAAAGTTTCTAATTTACAAAATTAGGGTCTTACTTTACAATTAATATTTCCTATAATTAGGGTTTTCCTAATAGCATCCAATATTTATAATACACATCATACACCACATAACACAGCTTCTTAACAGATTTTAAAGTCTCATATGACTTCGAAATTAGGGTTTAACAGTAAAAATTAGGGTTTTATCATAATACCCCATAATTGACCAACCATTGTCAGTCCACAAAAATAAGGTACATAATTACAGCACTGAAAAATCAAAATATAATATTATTATATTATTATTCTTATCCATTGATAAAAATCTAAAATTGGGGTTTGGATTTCATATCTGATTTATTCTTCATATTTAACCTTAATAATTAAGGTAAAATAATTAACTTAATAACATGTACCAAAATTCATATAATAAAATAATTATTACATTTATTCTAAAAATCACTCCATATATTATTTAAATAATATATGATTATATTTTCATGAAAAATAGTTAATAAACCATTTCTACTATAAATTAATTATTATAGGAATATACTTTATAAAAATCAATAATTCTAAAATAAAATTATTTGTAAATATTTATGTAATAAATATATTTTTATTTACCACATAAATACACATACACATTATCTTGAACAAATCTTCATCCTTAAATAAATAAATAAATAAATTTATACGCAAAATTTATGATTTAATTTTTATAGAAAATATCGGGTTGTTACAAGAAGTACCAAAACGGTCATCAATTAATAACACATATAAGTTGGGCAAATGTCCAAAAATACCCTTGATTTTTACCCCGAAATCTCACTTATACTCTAAACTATTTTTTTCCCAAAAGTACCTCTAACGTTATAAAACGTGACTCAAATATGCCCCTCCCGTTAAAAAAATGACAGCTAGACAAATGGATGTTAATTTATTTATGATGTGGCTGCCACGTGGCAAGATTGATGCTTATGTGTAAAAAATGAGTTATTTTATAAATTTTCTTTTATCATCTATGTGAGTTAAAAAACAAAAATAATACTAATAAATTATAATAAAAGAAGTAAATAAATGTGACGCCCCCAAAATTAGGTATACATCACTCATCTTGAGTCGCCAGATACATGGTACAGAATTCAAATACAACTTAATAATACAACTGTCGTGTACAATACGACAAAACATAAACTGTGAGTTTGAATACAAATGTTGTCTTCTAGAGAGTATCCATACTCAAAAGGAGTCCTCATTATAATTATTATCACACTATTACATAGAATAGTGAAGACTACTAATGCTATCATCTGGTCCATCACTCCGTTTTCCGACTCGTCCCAACTATATTCTCATTTTCTGAAGAGAACAGTGAAAGAAAGGGTGAGCTCAACTAGCCCAGTAAGAAATATTATGACTAAGATAATGCAGAATAAATTATCATTAGTCTTCAACAATGTTAAACTGATAAAATACAATAGACGTCAAGTTTAACTACAGCGGAACCAGCAATCCATTAAAAGAGTCAAGTAGAGAATAAAATTTACTATCTTTTATGATTTAAAAGGTTTTTCATGACTTTTATCGCTGGGACTCAGCTTAATAAATAATCCACATCATCGAATCACCCAAGCACTACGGCCAAGGATATTCTTTAGTATCACGACCACGAATTATCCATGCACTACGGCTAAAGATAATCATGTTTTCATCAACGGTCCTGATCATGCCATAAAATAATTCATCTTTGCACTACGGCCAAAGAGAATCCATAGCCATAATCATACCAAAAACTGTCCATCAATGCACTACGGGCCAATGAGGATTTTTTCCACATTATTTATAATATTACGGTCATGATTACACCGAATAATCCCTGGTCATAATCATACCAAGTCCATCTATGCACTATAGGCCATAAATGACTTTCAACAAAATATAAACATGAGGATGATGACAATGATATAAGAATTCAATAAAACAAGTTCAAGAATTAATTTATCTAGGAACTGATAACGTCTAAATTGTCAACATGATACTGCTTTGTAGAGTAAAATTCAAGAATGCTCAGAAGAATATTTCCATAAAAAGATACTGGATGAAGCGCAAATATCAAAGATATTCCACTAATTTCATGGAGTATAGAAGTCAAACTTTTAACCAACTGAGTATAATAAAGAATGGAATAACAAAAGAAATCACCAGGCATGCGATAGACCGCACAGACAGGTTATTCCAACAGAATAATAAATAATGGAACCAGGTCATGCGTAAACGCACAGACAGGATATTCTAACAGAATAATAAAGAATGGAACCAGGTCTAACGTAAAACGCACAGACAGGATATTCCAACAGAATAATAAAGAATGGGACCAGGTCCGACGTAAAATGCACAGACAGGATATTCTAACAGAATAATAAAGACTGGAATCAGGTCCGGCGTAAAACGCACAGACAGGATATTGCAACAGAATAATAAAGAATGAAATAACAAAAGAATTTTACCAAGTATAGGGTAGCCCGCGTATACATGTTATTACAACAGAATAATAAATAATGGAATAATAGAAGTTCTCTTCATGAATAAGAAAGAAAGAATACCCTTTACGAGTACAAAAAATAATATCCCTTACCGTAAAAGAAACTTGATATCGGAGTAGTGAAGTAGCAGAATACTTTTCTTCTTTCTCTCTATAGTTTCTCTCTCTAGAGTTTCAGTGAATTCGTAAGAAAATAATGAAGGAATGAGCTTCTATTTATAAAAAATGGACTGCATAGTAACTAACTCATGAACGGTCTAGATTGATTTACTTTAATCTGACGGTCCATATTTAAAGTAAAATCTTTTAAATAAAATATAATATATTCTATTTATAATCTAATAAAACAAATAACTTTATAAAAGATTTTACTATGCAAACACTATGCAGGCACTATGCATAATAAAATATAATATATTTTAATTATTGTCTAATAAAATAGATAACTTTATAAAAGTATTCTGTTTTATATAAAAAGATTTTACTATTAGCCTAATAAAACGAATAACTTTATAAAAGTATTCTATTTTATATAAAAAGTTTTTCTGTTTTATTACATTAATAATACCAATAAAACAAAACTGAGTGACTTATCACGTAAGCCTTAATAATCAATACCGTATGCTACTATGCAACCACACGTATTACTATACTTTTACTACCGAGTAGTTCAACAGTATTAATGGTAAAACTTTCGCCGTTATTTTTATAAAATATTTTTGTCGTTTTCTCAATCCGACAATAATTCTGTTGTGGGGTCCACCAATAATTGTGTCGTCGTACGAATATTTCCCGACAAAAATAATATTCCCCGACCAATCGAATATAATACAACAACTTGCATACTTTGCAAAATTTATAAATATTACCACAACTATAACATTTTATCAAATCCACACCATAATATTCAAAAAAATATTTCGAGAAATTTAAATCTTTATTCATAAAATCTGGGATCTCACAATCTCCCCTCCTTATGAAATTTTGCCCTCAAAATTTACGTACGCACTTGATATGCCAAAGAGGTGAGGATACCTTGACTTCACTTCAATTCTAACTCTTGAGGTATAACCTTTGAGCGTCGAATATGATCCTTCTTATCCAAGATGTTAACACGTATCTCCTCCTACGTTAAATCTTCTGCTATCTCGTCCGGTTTAAAATTAATAATGTGGTTTGGGTCGTCCACATATTTACGTAACATCGATACAAAAAAAACATTCTGAACACGCAATATACTTGCCGATAAAACGAGTCTATAAGCCACAGTTCCTACTTGATCGAGGATTTCAAATGGGCCAATTAAATCGAGGGTTGAAATTTTCTCTCTTCATCGATTCTTGCTTCTAGAATAACGCCCTCTTGAACCTTCTTCTTCATATTCATCAGCTCTGAGTATGTAGCTTGAGCGGTTTTAACTTTATTGATTACAGTCGATTATAATCGTATATTCGTTATCTTCACGTGGGTTCGTATATTCGCACTTATAACCGCATATGATCTTCTACTCAACGCGTCAGCTACCACGTTTGCTTTTCCACAATGGTATTGAATGGTATGATCGTAATCTTCAACAACTCGAGTCAACGTCTTTGGTGCATGTTACGTTCTTTTTAGTTGAAGAAATGTTTGAGGGTTTAAGAAATGGGTTTTGTACTAGGGTCAATACAAAATTCGATTTCACGCTCTAAGGGTAGGCTAAGAAGTCTTCAAGAATACGTCAAGAAATTTATTAACAATAGAAATATCATTCAAAACTGTGACCCTCATCCAAGACTTGGATAGCACGTCATATTAATACCTATCAACTTGTCATCGTCATTCACGATATCGCCTACAGAAAGTCTGGCTTCGGTGTATTTCACACAAGGAAGTCAACAACGAAATGATCGGGGCTCTTTACTTATGGCTTGATATGACAATGATTGACTTTAGTGATTTGGTTACTTTGAATTCGCATAACAGGTTGGTTAGGAGTATGAAAGCTAACAACCTTACAAAAAGCATGATGAGTAGTTAACCAGTCGATTCCTAAAATCACATCAAAGTCAAGTATTTTCAAAGAGATAAGATCGACAGGTAACGTGAAAGTGTTGGTTTGAACAAGATTTATAAATAGTGGAGGTAATGAAGGTTTCTCCCAATTGAGTTTAAACAGATATATCAAAGTCTAACTTCTCCGGAGTTAACTTCAAACATTGAACACAACTAGGTGAAATAAAAGAGTGAGTAGAACCGTAATCTAACACGGTATAGACTTCACAAGAGTTTATGACTAACATACCCGTGATAATTTTATTCAGGTTCCTTGTCACGAAAAAAATGCTCTCTCTTAAACTACCGGCTTTGACTTTTCTGGGACGGCCTTTGGTGCCTCCATCTTAGCTGAACTTATCTTCAGTGAACGATAAAATCGAGCTAAGTGACCTTCTCTTCCAAAATTATAACATACTTTGGACGGCATCGCGCAGTTTGGACTGATGTGTCCCTCCCCTCCGCATTTGAAGCATATGATAGGTGGTCGTTCTCCTTCCTTAACAACGGGTGCTGGTGCTGACGTCTTTCCATCATTGTTGAATCTCCTCTTCTTGAAATGTCCATTCTTATTGTTTTGACCGTGATTACCATCGAAGTGGTTACTATTTTTGGCATGTTGATTCCCTCCATGTTTATTGTCACCGCTTTGATGACTGTTATCACCGGTATTATTATTTTGCCGGCTGCTCTCTTTTGGTTGCGTTGAGTCATTATCGCGCTCCACTAACTGAGCCTTATTTACAATATCTGAATACAAACACAGTTTATGAGAAATAAGATATTGACGTATCTCCGACTTCAAATCTCTTAAAAACATCCGCGTCATTCTCTCTTCATTATCAACCAAGTGGGACGCAAATCGGAACAACTCGGCAAACTTGGCTTCGTACTGCGACACGGTCATGTTGTTTTGCTCCAACTTGATAAATTTCACCTCCTTCATGTGACGAATGCTTTCGGGAAAGTACTTGTCATTGAACAGCTCTTGGAACTTCTCCCAAGACATCTTGAGTGCGTTAGGTTGGGTACGTTTTACAGATTTTCACCAGTGATCTGCCTCTTCACGCAACATAAAGGTGGCAAAGGGAACTTTTTGCTCATCGGAACATCCCAAGACATCATATATCTTGGTGATCTACTTTAACCACGTCTCAGCCTTAAGTGGTTCTGGCTTTCACAAAAACTCTGGTGGTCCCAGCTCCTTGAATTGCTTAGCGGTGACCAACCGTGGGTTGCCATTATTTCCTCCTGCATTATGAACAGGAGCCGCCTTCGCCTGATGTTGCATGAATTCTAAAAAACTCCTAAACATACCGTCGTTCGTCAATTGATCAATGTTGTTATTTATATGAGGATTATTGTCTTCCTGTTGCACATTGTCCTGATTATTGATCTGTGGAGACTCAACGGTCTCCTGTGCTCCATTACTTATCTCAATATTTTTAGATGTCATTTTCAAATACTGCAACAAAACAAGGGTTAATTAACATATCACATATTATCCCAATACTCTAACCGACCAATTAAATACCAAATAAACTTAGGTAGGTCATACTAGCGAAGGAATTCCTCGTCTCTCCCCTCCTAGTTCTGGTCTCACATCTCAGTCAGGGATCATATCCCTAAGCTCTGATACCAACTGTGATGCCCCCAAAATTAGGTATACATCACCCATCTTGAGTCGCCAGATACATGGTACAGAATTCAAATACAACTTAATAATACAATTGTCGTGTACAATACGACAAAACATAAACTGTGAGTTTGAATACAAATATTGTCTTCTAGAGAGTATCCATACTCAAAAGGAGTCTTCATTATAATTATTATCACACTATTACATAGAATAGTGAGGACTACTAATGCTATCATCTGGTCCATCACTCCGTTTCCCGACTCGTTCCAACTATATTCTCATTTTCTGAAGAGAACAGTGAAAGAAAAGGTGAGCTCAACTAGCCCAGTAAGAAATATTATGACTAAGATAATGCAGAATAAATTATCATTAGTCTTCAACAATGTTAAACTGATAAAATACAATAGAAATCAAGTTTAACTACAGCGGAACCAGCAATCCATTAAAAAGAGTCAAGTAGAATAAAATCTACTATCTTTTATGATTTAAAAGGTTTTTCATGATTTTTATCGCTGGGACTCAGCTTAATAAATAATCCACATCATCGAATCACCCCTGCACTACGACCAAGAATATTCTTTAGTATCACGACCACGAATTATCAATGCACTACGGCTAAAGATAATCATGTTTTCATCAACGGTCCTGATCATGCCATAAAATAATTCATCTTTGCACTACGGCCAAAGAGAATCCATAGCCATAATCATACCAAAAACTGTTCATCAATGCACTACGGGCCAATGAGGACTTTTTTTACATCATTTGTAACATTACGGTCATGATTACACCGAATAATCCCTGGTCATAATCATACCAAGCCCATCTATGCACTACAGGCCATAGATGACTTTCAACAAAATATAAACATGAGGATGATGACAATGATATAAGAATTCAATAAAACAAGTTCAAGAATTAATTTATCTAGGAACTGATAACGTCCAAATTGTCAACATGATACTGCTTTGTAGAGTAAAATTCAAGAATGCTCAGAATAATATTTCCATGAAAAAATACTGGATGAAGCGCAAATATCAAAGATATTCCACTAATTTCATGGAGTATAGAAGTCAAAGTTTTAACCAACTGAGTATAATAAAGAATAAAATAACAAAAGAAATCACCAGGCATGCGATAGACCGCACAGACAGGTTATTCAAACAGAATAATAAATAACAGAACCAGGTCATGCATAAACGCACAGATAAGATATTCCAACAGAATAATAAAGAATGGAACCAGGTCCGGCGTAAAACGCACAGACAGGATATTTCAACAGAATAATAAAGAATGGAACCAGGTCTGACGTAAAACGCACAGACATGATATTACAACAGAATAATAAAGAATGGGACCAGGTCCGACGTAAAACGCACAGACATGATATTCTAACAGAATAATAAAGACTGAAATCAGGTCCGGCGTAAAACGCACAGACAGGATATTCCAACAGAATAATAAAGAATGAAATAACAGAAGAATTTCACCAAGTATAGGGTAGCCCGCGTATACAGGTTATTCCAACAGAATAATAAAGAATGGAATAACAGAAGTTCGCTTCATGAATAAGAAAGAAAGAATACCCTTTACAAGTACAACAAATAATATCTCTTACCGTAAAAGAAACTTGATATCGGAGTAGTGAAGTAGCAGAATACTTTTCTTCTTTCTCTTTATAGTTTCTCTCTCTAAAGTTTCAGTGAATTCGTAAGAAAATAATGAAGGAATGAGCTTCAATTTATAGAAAAATGGACTGCATAGTAACTAACTCATAAACGGTCTAGATTGATTTATTTTAATCTGACGGTCCATATTTAAAACAAAATCTTTTAAATAAAATATAATATATTCTATTTATAATATAATAAAACGAATAACTTTATAAAAGATTTTACTATGCAAATACTATGCATGCACTATGCATAATAAAATATAATATATTCTAATTATTGTCTAATAAAATAGATAACTTTATAAAAGTATTCTGTTTTATATAAAAAGATTTTGCTATTAGCCTAATAAAACGAATAACTTTATAAAAGTATTATGTTTTATATAAAAAGCTTTTCTGTTTTATTACATTAATAATACCAATAAAACAAAACTGAGTGACTTATCACGTAAGCCTTAATAATCAATATCGTATGCTACTATGCAACCACACGTATTACTGTACTTTTACTACCGAGTAGTTCAACAGTATTAACGGTAAAACTTCCGCCGTTATTTTTATAAAATATTTTTGTAGTTTTCTCAATCCGACAATAATTCCGTTGTGGGGTCCACCAATAATTGTGCTGTCGTACGAATATTTCCCGACAAAAATAATATTCTCCGACCAATCGAATATAATACAACAACTTGCATACTTTTCAAAATTTATAAATATTACCCACAACTATAACATTATATCAAATCCACACCATAATATTCAAAAAAATATTTCGAGAAATTTAAATCTTTATTCATAAAATTTGGGGTCTCACAATAAACTACCCTCCTCCCCTGCCCTTTCCCCTTCCCAGTTCCCCGCTTCCCCCCTTCTCCCCTTCTCTAGATCTTCCCCGTGCCTTCCCCCTTCCCCGTCATCCCCGTCCCCCTATTCCCTTTACCCGACATCCTTTTCCCACATTCCCTTTAGCAGATATTTCATTCCCTTTTTCTGTCATCTCTTATTCATGTTCCTTTCATCCATACTAGATAGCAACAAAAGGAAAAAAAATAGAAAGATTAGAACAAAATAAACCATCTGTACCATCGGCAACGAGTGAAGATGTCGGTGATCTAATCGGCAACAAGTGAAGACACCCACGAGCAGATCTGCAAACATACTTTCATTTTCACTGTTCTCCCTCTTGTTATTTTTCATCTTTATTTTCTTTTCTTTTTTTCTTTTTCTTTTTGCTTTTTGCTTTCGTTTGGGCTTGTTGGTGACAATAAATTTGTTGATTTAGGTGTTAGGGTTTTGCTGCAATTTGGGGCCCTTTTAAATTTGATTTATTTGAGTAGTTGATTTTGCTTTATTTCATTTATCTGCCTTGTTAAAATTGTTGTTATTGTGTTCTGGTTTATCTTATTCTGGGTGATGGTAGTGATGAAATTTTCCGGTGGGTGATTTCTTTCCATCTTCTGTTCTTTTATTTTTTCGATTTAGGCTATGGTGGTGTTGTGGTGTTAACGGTAGTGGGTTGTGCTAATGCCTTAGCGGTGGTGGTGGGTTGTGCTAACGCCTTGGCGGTGGGTGGATCTCGTGGTGGTGGTGGTGGGTCTGTTGATGGCGTGACGGTGCATGATGGTGGATGGTGATGGATATCTGAATTAATTAGATCCAAAAAAACTTATTTCACTAAATATTCATGTGATAATTACTTAAAAAAATAAGTCTAGAAAGAAATAATTATTTACATAAAATATAATTATTTAAAAAAATAATTATTTACATAAAATATAGTTATTTAAAAAAGATAGTTCATTCTACCTAATCATTTTTACTCAATAAAATTAGTAATAAATAAAACTTAATTAATAAAATGTATATAATATATAAATTATAAAATATATCTAAAATATTATTTTTTATATCCATCAGAGGTCGCATTAGTAATTTTTGTTTTAATTATTTGCCAGTCAGTAAATCTTGCCACGTGGTAGCCGCATCACAAATAAATTAACATCCGTTTGTTTAGTGGTCATTTTTTTAACAGGAGGGGCATATTTGAGCCACGTTTTATAACATTAGAGGTACTTTTGGAAGAAAAAAAATAGTTTAAGGTGTAAGTAGGATTTCGGGGCAAAAGTCAAGGGTATTTTTGAACCTTTGCCCCATATAAGTTTGTAAATCTAAGACTCGATTAAAAAATGCATCTAGGCTATTATTCAACCACTGAAAAGAGCAGCGGGAGTGAATTTTTCTGTTTTACACTCGACCGTTAGTTCTTATATTAGACGCTAATAATGATGTTTGTCCAATTTTAATTCATAACGAGTACTCGCTATGGATCATTCCCCCCCCCCACCCCCCCCCCCCCACACACACACACACACACACACACATATTGTTAAGAAATTATAATGAATACAGAAAAAATAGGACAAAATATTGACTCGGGTAGTCCATGTCCTTAAGGTGTTTATTGCCCCTTACCACTAAGGTTTGCTAAAGGCTACTAGCAATATACCTCCAGGATTAATGTCACAACCTATCTTTGTTCTTAGTAATAGCAACTCACTATGAACCTCAATATATGCTGCTGTGTAAGGATGATAGAAGGAAGAAGATGAAGATTATTCAGTTTCGTAACTGAAATGTCAGTTATGAACTATTTGCAATATAAATGATATATTAATCACATATCAGTTTTGCATCCCATAATGATTAAACAAAAAACTGTTTAATCATTAATGAAGTTAATTAATCTGGTTCAATGCAAAAAAGAGGCTCTTGGCTCCTAGCGACGATGCGCAAGTGCAAAGTGCGCCTAAAGCGCTAATGCGACTTTGCGACCCGAACCCGCACCACGACCCCCAGGTCACAGGACGCAGGCGCGAACGGGTGATGCTTTGCACCACGTCATTGTGACCAACTCCAAGCCTTTCCTTTAGTACCACTAGTGAATTAAACTATTCCACATATACTTATAAAGTATTAAATAGTTTTATTCCTACTCAATGTGGGACTTAAAGAAAATAATTTTTTTAAACAACAATAAACCTTTTCATGTACTCCACTTTTGATACAATTAAAACATAATATATAATTTTTACTTGAATTATATATTACTCTCTTTTAATCTCCTTGTAATAGACTATCAAATGTACTTTTAATTTTATATAAATTCAATCAATTAATGGGTCTAAATTAATCCCCAAATTGATCAAAACCCATAAAAAAAAGGTGCAATTAACACACACACACACACACATATATATATATATATATATATATATATATATATATATATATATATATATATATATATATCGACTGTACTTTTTTTTAAATAATATTAATCTTTTAATCTAAAAACAGAAATAATGTTATAATCGGTGCTTCATCATCCCGCACATATAATAATTCGGACGGTTGGATCCATCTCCCTACACAAATACATCCTCTCTGATGTATAGTAGTAGCTAACAAACTACATTTTTAAACCAGTTACACCCTGCAGGAAAATGGCTTATATAGTCGTATGCAATGTTCACACCTCTAGTAGTCCGTCTTGCTCTAACATTTTATGGTCGTAAAAGTTTTCCCGTTATTTGTTGAATACCAACATGCTTATATTGGCACAATTAATCCAGAGCCCTTAATTTACAAGTCATCAGGTTTCACGCCACTCAACCAGAAAAGAATAAAGAGTAAAATAAATAGTTCTCTCATTAGTTTAAGCTTTTGAGTTTTCTTCTTGTTTTTCAATTTTTGCGCATACATGACATATTTTCAGCCTAATATATATAATTAATTTGAAATAAAAAGACATTATTGAGTTGAGTTAAATTGTCCCTCTATTCTTTGCAGCACATCAAAAAAATTTTATTGATTAACGCTTATCAAGTAACACTCTTAAAACGCCACATGTCTCGACTCGATGGTTTGAGTTAGGGGTGAACAGGTAACCAATCAAAATCGAAAAATCGTCCGAACTAAGTCAAATCAGCAACAAACCAAACCGAAAACTTTAAAACCAACAAGCTGACAATCACAATACAAAAACATCGAAGCTTAGTCGGTTGGTTCCGGTTTGCACCCATGAAAGAACCGAAATCGACCGAACCGACCGGATATAAAAGTTATAAATATAATTATATATAGAATATACTTTTACTTATATACAATAATAGTCAGAGTCGGTCCTGAATTTTCTAAGCCTCATGACAAATTTTCTCAAGTGTGCCCCTTTATACAAATTAAACAAAAAAATAAATAAATTATCAAATACTCCCTCTGTCCCAAATTAATTGCTCAGTTTTGACTTTTTTAAGTCAAATTGACTATTTTTAGAATTAATAATTAAGCATATATAAATATATTTTTAAAATTATAAAAATTGGGATTAGTAATAAATTGTATATACTTTCTTTTGGTTATAATATCTTCGCTTATATTTTAGCCAAAATAGTAAAAAGATTAGTTTTTAAAATGGTCAATTTGACTTTAAAAAGTCAAAACTGAGCAATTAATTTGGGACGGAGGGAGTAATTACTTTTATTAAAATTATAAGAATTTACAAAAGATAAGGAAGAACACTTTGAAGCCTCACTAAAATCTTGTTTGGAAAAAATCCAATGGGACAAAACTCCAAACGAAAAAAAAGAGTACCCCGAATTGTAAACATTGCATTAAAAAACGAAACCTAGATATTTGAGTCTACATGCTTCCTCCCGAATCTCCATAAACATTTTTTGATTTGATCAATCTCCTTTTCATCCTCCACAATTAATCGAAGCAAAGAATCATCACATGTACCTACAAAATAAAAATAACAAATGAAATCTGAACTACAAAAATCATTTAAAATATTTTCTTGTTACACTTTTAGATTGAATATATAAAGACTGATTGGATTGATTGGCTTCTCTTTTCATTAACAGGTACATGAGGCAACTTCTTTTGTTTTATTTTTATATTTTTTTTATACACATATACATAAGCTTATAAAAAAATTTGGGTCTCCCTCAACTGTGGGCCCCTGGCTGTAACCCTGACCCAAGGCCGACTTTGATAATACTCAATTTTTTTAGTAATGATATAATATTTTATTTACCATGCTAGAAATTTTAGGCTTAATGGATGTTTATGATCCATCATCCATGTATGTTCAATCTCCTTCTGAGTTCTTTATTAATATTTAGGTCTTAAGTTAATTATCTTGAGAAGAAGTTTAAATTCTTGTTTCTAATGACCATAACCTTTGTCAAAATTTGATGAATAGGACTCTCTAGTATATAGTATATTGTGTTTGATAGTTGATGATTCAATTTTATATTTAATTGTTCATTAATTGTTGGCTCAAATCGTCTAAACCGACCAATTTAAGTGATAACCAAATAAGCCGATAGCCAACCAAAGCAATAGTTGTGCACCCTAGCTTGAGCCTAAACGGTTGTGTTTTTATTTTTTTTACTTTTATTTAGACATGTGTTAAAATAAGTAGTTATTGTACTTCAGTTGGATTGAACTCTTATTTAATGACTTGGAAGTCTTATGTTCAACCTCACAAGTAACTATATAGTCTTTATTCTTTTACTTTGAGTTAAATTAATAAATTGTGTAGCATGAAGGAAAAAAAAAACCCGCGGGCTGGCTAAACCCAGGCCACGGGCCTCACAATTTCAGCCCAAAAAAAATTAGATCATTTTAACCCAATCCAAATTTGGCCCGACTCGTTTTTAATCCGGTTCGTTTGTCAGGTCTAAATAAAACAAACTGATGCTCAATTTGGCGGGGAAGAAAAAAATTGAAAATTCAAATCGACACGGACATTAACCTACTATGCTATCAGCAGACAGAAACAACAGGCCCCACGTGAAGGCAAACAACAAAAATTGCAGGTTACAGGCCCAACTAGATCCAAACGCACAAGAAACGCATAAAAGCCACGCGGATTCAGACCAGAGAATGAACGCCGACAAGCATAAATCGATCGCAAATATCAAGATTCCGGCAAGACAAAATTCCTAACACAATCACACCAAGACAGAAGCAGGAAGCTCAACAATCAGAAACTCGAATCACCTAACATAAGTGTAAGACTAAACAAACTAGGATTTGGGTTAGAGCACACGTACCGGACTTCTCGTCGTGAGGTTTTGCGTGGAACTTGATCTTACTAAGCCTCTCCAGAGCGAAATAGAGTTGTAAATTATTATATAACGTGTAATATAAAAACTTTTTCTCAATGTGCTATAAATGTGGGGGCCTCTAAAAGGGTGTCCATGAAACCTTCAAGGCAAAAGGAAGGGAATGGGAATAGCAGGCCAATGCTAAGAGGAAGGGGTGAGCAAGCCCACTATTCTAGGAACAAATTTGGAACAATCCCATGTGGGTGTGTTCAGCTGTGTATGCGAGTACAAACCTTGAACTAGAGAAAGGGAAAAACTTTGGCCTGATTTATCCAACTTTAGCTATGGTTTATCTCTTCCTTGACTAGTCACAAGTGACTTCAATGACATGTTGAGTGCAAGTGAAAAAGTGGTGGTAATCCTCCAAGTAATAGTAGGTCTGTAGGTGTAATAAGTTTTGGACTCGTGCAATCTTATGGATGTGGGGTTTTAAGGACCCAAATTTACGTGGTCTCATTTTGGTTCCTAAATAGGTTATTATAGTTTTATGATCTAGTGTTTTTAAATCTGGATCGGTCATCGAACCGAAAAAATTACCAGATTGATAAATTATTGGGTTGATTCAGTGATATCATTAATATATAAAAATAAATATTATTAATAATTAATAAAATTTCAAAAGATCTCATTTTTTATGAACTAAAACATAATAAAGTTGAGTTATAATATTACTAAGAGTAATTAATTTTAATATTAACACATTTGGGTACAAAAAAATATTAAAAAACAGTTCAATTGATCAATTAATCGATTTTACATGTTGAACCACAGGTTCGACCGGTGGTCAATCGGGTTAATTGATTTTTGACCAAAATAGTAAAATTGGTTCAAATCGGACCGAAATACCAATCAAATTTAATTTTTACCAGTTGAACCGACGGTCCGATACGGTTTTAATAACAGTGATTCCAAAATTTTAATTTTAATTAGATTGTAGAATTTAATGGTAAAAAATGGGTGTCTACATCACATTAAAGAGTGAGGCTTTAATCAATATACTATATGACATTGGTCTGTTTACTATGCATATTGAATATTTGTATTTTGTTTAATATTATTTTATATAATTGTATAATTGTTGTGAAAGTATCACTTTCATTTAGTGTATATACAGGAAAAACATATATTTTGAATAACTTAAAAATATTAAAAATAAATAAAATAAAATGACGTGTCAACAAAGACACGAACTTTAGGCGTATATAGGAAAAAATATATATTTTGAAGATGACGAATTTAAAATATACCTCTTAAATAATATACATCTCTTAAATAGTATACATTTATTAAAATAACGTTGTTTTGGATATTCTTTTAAAAAATAAAATAATATTAAAAGAGAGTGGTCCCACTTGCTTTCCTTTTATTTATAAAAATACCACTCATGGCCTCACTTATTTTTTAAAAGAATTTCCAAAACGACGTAATTTTAATAAATATATATTATTTAAGAGATATGTTTTAGATCCGTTCTCATATTTTGAATAACTTAAAAATATAAAAAAGAAAAATAAAATAAAATAAAAAATTGAATGACACTTCTGTCCCTCCAAGTTTCACTCACTTTCAAAGTCGTCCCTAAAGTTCATTTTTCGTTAGTTAGGTCCTTAAAGTGACATTTTTTTGCGTTTCCGTTCCTTTTACTCGATTTGATCCCAACTCGACCCATTGTAACCAAATTTTGACTTAACCCGACCAAGTTTTACCCAACCCAAATTTTTAATATTTTAAAATAAAATATTTTTTTAAAATAATAATTATATTTAATATTTTAAAATAAATTATTAATTTTAAAATGATAATAATTTTTCATATTTTAAAATAAAATAATTATTTTAAAATAATTCTTATTTTTAATATTTAAAAAAAGATTATTTTAAAAAAAGTACAAATAATAATTTAATTTAATATTTTAAAATAAAATAATTTGAAAATAATAATTATTTCTAATATTTTAAAATAAAATATTCTTTTTAAAATAATTATTATTTAAAGAAAAAATATTAGAAACTTTATTTTTTTTCAAAAATGAGTAAAATTTCATAAAATATAGATTCAAAAAAAGTAAAGTTAAAAATTTTTAAATCTTAATTACTTTTATGAAAATTTACACATTTTAAAAAAAAATATTTTTGTTTTATAAAAATAAAGATTTTTTTGTTTTATGTTTTTGAATATACATTTTATAAAACTTTAAGCATTTTCTAAAAAAAAATGAAAATTTTACAAAAAAAATTCCTGAAACTAATAATAATTTTTAAACTTTTTAATTTATTTTTTTAAAAATATTTGAATCTGTGTTTTTTTATTTATCTTTAACTATTTTTTGTATTTTAATTTCTATTTTTAGTATTTATTTTTATAAATTCTAATATTAAGAATACATATAATAATGATAAAGATATTAAATTTTTTTCTGAAAATAAATTTTTACATAAAAAATGAAAAAAAAATCTACTTTTTGTTAAAAAAAATATTTTTTTATTTAATTTTTTTGAATCTATATTTTATAAAACTTTACTCATTTTTGAAAAAATAAAATTTCTAATATTTTTTCCTTAAAATAAAAATTATTTTTATAACTTTTTAAAAATAATATTTTATTTGAAAATATTAAAAAAATTAATTATTTTTAAAAACATATTTTATTTTAATATATTAAAAATAATAATATTTTAAAATAGTTTATTTTAGAAAATTAAATATAATTATTATTTTAAATTTTTTTAAAAAATTAATTAATTTAAAATATAAAAAATAACTATTTTAAAAAATATTATTTTGTTTTAAAATTTTAAAAATAACTATTATTTGAAATATATTTTTAAAATAATAATATATTTTTAAAATAATAATTTATTTAAAATATTAAATATAATTATTATTTAAAATTATTTTAAAAATAATATTAATTTTAAATTATTAAAAACTAAGGTTGGGTCAAAATGGATCGGGTTGGGGTCAAATCGAATAGAAGGAACGGAAATGCCAAAAAAAATATCACTTTAAGAACTTAACTGACGAAAAATAATTTTTAAAAACGACTGAAAGTGAATGATAACTTAAAAGAGATAGAAGTGGCATTCAACCTAAAATAAAATGACATGTATCTATACCTGGCAAACGGGCGGGCCGGGCCGGGCCGGGCCGGGCCAAAAAGGCCCGAGTTTTGGTGGGCTGGAAATGGCCGGCCCGTGGCGGGCGGGCCGGGCCGGCCCGCGGGCTTCGGCCATTAAATTTTTTTTTTTTTTGCAAACTCTTTGTTACACCAAAAATAATAATAATAAATATTAAAAATAATAAAATAATTAATAATAAACAATAATACAAACAAACACGATTAATTAATTACATACATTAACTACATATCTCAATTAATTAAAATTATAATAGTATTATAAATTAGTATTATTAATTAATTTTTAATTATAGTTAAAATATATTGAAGATTACATTAAAAACAAATAGTTATTGTAACTCAGTTGGTTTGAACTCTTATTTATTTACTTACAAATCTTGTATTCAAGCCTCACAACCTAACACTTTATTTAAAAAAAAAAAAATTTGTTGGCGGGCGGGCTGGGCGCCCGCGGGCCGGGCCTCAACGGGCCGGGCCAAAAGGGCCCGGGTTTTCATGTGTTTAAAAACAGTGGCCCAAAGCCCGGGTTTTGACGGACGGGCCGGCCCGACCCGCGGGCTTTGGGCCGATTTGCCAGGTCTACATGTATCAAACGAAAGACACGAACTTGAGCCACGTACTAGTTAATTTTGTGGTTTTCAATAGACACAAACCACTATAAATATGTAAATATTGGGCCCAGAGTCAAAGTGGGTATTGATTACTCAACCAATTTAAGACCACAAAATTCATTATTTGGATCCACTTAACTAAGTGATTGTTTATAGGGTCTAGCACCATTACTGGTGAGATCCAATTCTTGATTGCTATTTCCTTTTCTCTTATGTTGTCAACTGGCAAATTTTAATTTTTGGAATTGCCAATTATCAATTTAAATGTTTAATAGATGGTTACATCAAAACTGTGATGTACACTTAACTCCACATTCCTCTATTTAAATAAATAGTCTTGTTTGTTAATTTTTTTTAAATTAAATTATTTTTTATATAATAATATGAAATAAAACATTTTTTCCAAATTTATTAATACAATTATATTGTCATATTATTATAACTAAATTAAACACTTCATAAATTTATGAATATGCATGGATTAATTTCAAGTGTCTTGTTTGTTTTTAAATTTAGACTTGAGACTATTAATACAATAATTTTAAAATAATTTAATATATGGAACTATTTAATCCCATGTTCAACCAGTATAATAATCACCACCTTTAAAACCTTACTAATATATTAAGCCCCCTACTAAATTAACTTACAGGAAAGGTGTTTAGTGTGCAGTGCTATATGAAATGCAATATTGCTCATGTTGCTAAAAGTTAGCTTACAGGATTCTTAAAAAGTGGAGTTTTTTCATATTGTATTTAACAATTAGTCAAGATAGTTCAAGATTTTATGTAATTTTCATCTATAATCTAAATCTTTTGGATTATAGATGTTTTCTGAAACAAAATTCTTTTGCAGTTTGCCAAAAACATAAAAATAAAAAAATTTAGTACTGATTTCATCTAAATTCGAAATGCAAAATTATTATTGATTTCAATTTAAAATATTTTAAAATTAACATTCTTTTAATTCTAATCAATACACTGACGAATATTAATATAAATTATCTAAAAATTACTCCTCATTCTAAGATTTATTATTTTTCATAAATTTTAAAAAATAATCTTAAATTAAAGTTTAAAAATATCTCAAATTAATTGTCAAAAGTCAATAATAATCGTATACTTAGAATAAATAAGGCTACATTCACAAAGAAATAGGTGAAACAATAAGTTTTTATGAACCACATTCTTTTAGTATAAATTTGAAAACTTATCATTCACATTATATTTTCGAAACGGGTTTGTTCAACGCGTTTGGGCACTTTTATGTCATGGGCCAAATCCTGGTTTCATGAGAGCTTTAGAAAATTTTCTCAAGTTCTCGTACAGGCGGCCCCACCTTTACTCTCTCATGGCTATTTTTAATCAAGTGTGTTTTTTAACTTACCACACAAATATCCAACATAGACTATGAAAACATTAAGAGCTTAAAGCTCAAGCCTCATTCACTACAAATGCACTACCATACATCATAGGGATGAACATAAAATATAAATATAAATTAGATATTGCCACAAGAGTCAACTCGTGACTTGTTATTACCCATATAAACTTAATTTTTGGGATCTCCATTCACATAAGTTGGGTTATCATCACTATTGATCTTTGTTCTAGGCATAACTCTCATCCCCCTCGATGTAGTCTTTACAAACGTTTTGTTAAGTGGTTTGGTCAAAGGATCGGCTAAATTCATATCTGACCTTACATACTGTAAAGATATCACACCATCATTAAGTAGTTGCCAAATATTTATATGCCTTAAGCGTATATGCCTATTTTTTTAATCTATTATCTATTATATATACTAAATCACAGTACATGACACAATAAATTGACACATGTCATTCTACAAAATCAACACATGTCCATCCTAATTAATGCTTCTTATTGCCCTTTACAAAAATACCTTTGACAATTACTTTGATATATATACTGATCACCTTATTTTATGGATATTATCAACAGCCACGCTATTTTAGAATCCATTAATTAGATAACTCTCTTAAGCAACAACCAGATTTGATCAATTTAAACACGATAGGGCCAACTTGCTTTTTATGAAAAATTAGTTTTAATTATTTGAAAAGTAAATTTCCTTTAATATTAAACTTTTATTTATTTTACCTACTTTTCATATGCCTAATAAATTTATTCTATGATTAATTAATTACTTTCATAGTTTCATGCAATTAAAAATTATTTCCATATTCATTTTAAAACGTCTATCTATTAGCTTTTAAAAAATTTTCCAATTATTTGAACCACGCTAATTGATTCTAAAGATATGAAAATTTATTTGCTTAACCAATTTATGAAAAACTTAATCAATTAATAAATTATGTAATACTTAAATAATATAAAACCCATCCCAAGATTTATGAAAACAATATTGGTTAGATATATGAAAGATAATAAATATTTTAAAAACTTATTTTCTAACCAACTCCATCAATTATTGGAAGTACTAAAAATCAATATTTTAAAATATTTTTATATTTATTATTTTATTCTTTGTGTCAATTACGCGACCAACACTTTTTCATCCAATTGAATCATGCTACTTAAAAAATAAATCCTTAAAGGATTCAATCAACAAAGTAATCGATAACTTTTTATAATATTTATGGAATATAACATTCAATCAGCTTATTACAAATTGATTTATTCCAATAAAGAAGTCATGGTTTTTAAGGAAATGATTCAAATAGAATTCACTAAATAATAGGAACTTTTAAAATGGAACGAAATGAATAAAAAATTAATCTCTTTTAATAACTCGGATGGACAACTCTTTACCATTTCATTTACCGCTTCTTAAATCATGAAATATGATCTATTAATTAATTAGACCAATTGTAAATTGAATCGGACAGTTTGAAAGTAAACTTTAGCTCAATTAAGATTTCGATATTTCCATATTTATTTTAATATACCAATTAAATAATTCCATATTATGAACCATTAAGGTTCAGATTTTTCATTATATTTGGTTCAAGCATTAATTGAGCTAGCTAATGGAACTTACACGTAAGTTGTATATAATTTTTTCGTATATAGAATTTATTAACATTTTTCTTCCGTATATACTATTCTGTTTAACAAAATGAGTCTATTTAACTTTTATTATAGTTAATTTTTAAAATTTTAAAATTCATTTGAATATTTATTTTTATCTTTAAAATAATAATTTTGTAGTAACTAATATTTTTTAAAGTAGTTCAAGAAATCAACTATATTACATTATGAAATTAATTTACATGAATTTAAATTGTATTTTTCACTAATTGATTAGTAAAAGAATCTAAACTGGGGTTTTTTTTATGGGATACTGGAAGTATAATTAATTTAAACATGAAACTTGAAATTGGTTTAATTATTTTATTAAAATGGAATGAACATTTTACGTGAGCTCTTATGAGGCTGTGCTGATGTGGTAAGATTTTGAATGGAATGTATCTATTATTTATTATCTACTTCATCCGTCCCTATTTAAATGACGTTTTAGAGTTTTTTATTTGTCTCTAATTAATTGACGTTTGTTCAAATCTAGAAGAATTAATGATAATTTTTCTAAAATTACCCCTCATTACTTTACCTATTTTTTGGTACTTTAAACTCTTGTGCTATGATAAATTAATGATTTAAGGGTATTATAGACAATTGAGTACTATATTTAATGTTTTCAAATCATTATCTTAATTCTTATGTCCATCTCTAAAACGTCATTTAAATAGGGACGGAGGGAGTATTATCTGTTATCTATTATCTATACTAAATTACAGTACATAACACCATTGAATGATATGTGCCTTTCCCACATTGTAACACATGTTCTATATAATTAATGTGCATCCCACACTAATTTAATTATATTACAACATAATATTATACCATTTATAATTATATTACAACATAATATTATATAGTTTAAAACATTTAAAACAATTATATCCTAAAATCACTACTTTTCTAATATTATACTATTTATAATTATACCATACATTATATCATATATGTAAGTTATAATATTATAATACACGTATATAACAAAATAATTACCTATCTAAACTGTGCGAATATTATCATTACTAATTTAATTATATTACAACATAATATTATACTATTTATAATTATATTACAACATAATATTATACAGTTAAAAATATTTAAAACAATATTAAAATAACAAATAATATCAATCATAACTTACTGTATTTATTTTATAATCTCATAAATCACTATTTTCTCAATCTAAATGGTTTTTATATTATTATTATTATTTTGATTTTATAATCCCCTAAATCACTACAAAATCTAAACTGTTCTGATAATGTTAACTGTTCTAATATTATCATTACTAAATTAATTATTATCTTTTAAAATCACTATTTTTTTAATTCTAAAATAATATTTTAAATTTATAATCTACTAAATCACTACAAATCTAAACTGTTTTGGTAATGTCAACTGTTCTGATATTATCATTTCTTATTTAATTATTATCTCCTAAAATCACTATTTTTTAATCTCAAATTAATATTTTGTTTTTATAATCCCCTAAATCACTACAAATCTAAATTATTCTGATAATGTTAACTGTTCTAATATTGTCATTACTAAATTAATTATTATCTCCTAAAATCGCTACTTTTTTAATCTCAAATTAATATTTTGAATTTATAATCCACTAAATCAATATAAATCTAAATTGTTTTAGCAATGCCAACTGTTCTGATATTATCCTTTTTAATTTAATTATTATATCCTAAAATCACTATTTTTTAATCTCAAATTAATATTTTTATTTTATAATCCCCTAAATCGCTACAAATCTAAACTGTTTTGATAATGTCAACTTTTCTGATATTATCCTTTCTAATTTAATTATTATCTCTTAAAATCACTATTTTTTTTAATCCCAAGTTAATATTTTGAATTTATAATCTACTAAATCACTACAAATCTAAAATATTTTGATAATGTCAACTGTTACATAATTACACTGATTTTTGAATTTTATAATATTATACCTTTTATAATATTATACCATGCATATATATAAGTTCCAACATTACTAACAGTGATAACCCAATAAATTCATTTTTTTAGAATTTTACAGTATTATATATAGCATTTATAATCTTATACCATACATTATCATATATATATATATATATATATAATCCTGCACTAATATATTTATTTTATAAACATTAAAATCCACTACTTTTCTAAACTGTTACTAATTTAATTATGTTAAAATATAATTATTATATCCTAAAATAATTACTTTTCTAATATTATAACATTCATAATTATACCATACATTATATCATACATATATGGTATAATATTATAATACACGTATATAATAAAATCACTACCTATCTAAACTGTGCAGATATTATCATTACTAATTTAATTATATTACAACATAATATTATACCATTTATAATTATATTACAAAATAATATTATACAATTTAAAACAAAATTAAAATAACAAATAATGTAAATCATAAGTTACTATATTGATTTTATAATCCACTAAATCACTACTTTTTCAATCTAAACGGTTTTTATATTATCATAACGTAATTGTTATCTTCTAAAATCATTACTTTTTAATCCTACATTATTATTTTGATTTTATAATCCCCTAAATCACTATACATCTAAATTGTTCTAATAATGTTAACTGTTCTAATATTATCATTACTAGATTAATTATTATCTACTAAAATCACTACTTTTTTTAATCCCAAATTAATATTTTAAATGTATATTCCTCTAAATCACTACAAATCTAAACTATTTTGGTAATGTAAACTGTTTTGATATTATACTTTCTAATTTAATTATTATCTCCTAAAATCACTACTTTATAATATTATCATTACTGAACTATTATCATTACTCTCCGTTATTTATCCTAATTTTCTTATCAAATATCCGATCAATCCCCTTGCAACAATTGTTGATATCATATATTCTAATTTATTGGAAAAATTTGACAATGACTTTTATTTCCAAGACCAAGCCATCATTGCTCTTACACTTGATGCTATAAATAAGGTGAACGAATATGTGATGTATTTATGGCCAGGTGATAAAGTACCATATCTAAGATGTCCTATGTAAGGTTGATGAAAACTCAAACAGCTATGAAGGCATTTACACCCTATAATTTTTGAATAGCATCACATCTTCTGGAATGTCAAACCACAAGATAACGTTAAAGATTGGGGTTCCTGTAATGTTGCTCCGAAATATAGATCAGTGATCTGGTTTGTGCAATGTCACGAGATTAATAGTAACTCAATTGGAAAAACATTCGATAGAAGCACAAGTAATTTTAGTCAGCAATTTTGGACAAAAAATTTTCATACCTCGCTTGGTCTTAACACCGTCAAACATTAGATTACTTTTAAAATTTCAACAAAGACAATTTTCTTAGGTTGTTTGTTTTTTCATGACAATTACTAAGAGCCAGGGGCAATCTCTCCCACATGTTGGACTGTATCTGTCACGTCCAGTTTTTAGCCATGACCGATTGTATATAGCAGTATCAAGAGTTACAAGCAATAGTGGAGTGAAAATACTAATTTGTGACAAAGAAGGACAAACATGCAATACTACAAAGAATGTAGTTTTCCAGAAAATTTTTCACAATTTAATGTAGAAAGGTTTAACTGTTTCTGCCTATTATCTTTTTGCTACTCATTATTAGTGCAAACCCTGGTTATTTTATTATTATATCTCATAAAATTTTTACTATAATCTGTTTGAATTTTTTTAGGTAAATCTATGATCTGTATTTACAAAGCTATCTTGATCGAGCCAAATTCCAATTGCAAAGATAAAAATAAACCGACAAACTCTCAACACTACCCCCTACAAAATTGTTTAGTTTTTATTATACCTTCAACTCGAAATTTTGTTAATATATGTACTGAGTAGAGTTTATGTATATTCAATTTTTTGTCTGTGTATATATATTCATGTATAACCATTGAAAAACTTTTAAATAAGAGTATAATAGGTTTGTCTTTTACTTTTTGGATGACAATATTTGAAATTCTATGTAAGTCCATTTGGTATGTGTTTTACTCTAATTTTTTTCGTTTTTATTTAATATAGGAGCTAAATTCCTTTATGTTCTGTTAGTTTTCAATCCGACAAACACATGAATTTTTAGCTAAGTGTGAGACTTTTTTTTATCTCGGGTAATACTATTTCCTATAAAAGAGTTGTGGAAAGATAATTATTTATTTGGTTGATAGTTTATGCAATGTTGAAATCAACTATTAAGTATGTCTAAATTCTTATTTCTCACTATTGTCCAGATTCCTGTCGCAAATATTTATAAGATTGCAACGACTGTTAAAAATATCATTTAAGTGCTAATTTTTGTTTGTGTGAATATATTGCACATTCAATAAATATAACTGGATTGAAGACCTAAACTCGAAGAAGCTTAAATGTGATAATCCTGGTACCTATGGTTCAATGGTAATGTGACAATGAATTTGGTGTATGGAGTTCTTGGCAGAGTTAAATTTTTGTTGTCATGCTTCTTGCATTATTTCAGGTGCATCATGGATTTTATTCTGCTTAGCACAACAAAATTTTGCACCCTGCAATTCTAAATACTGTTGAAAGTGCAAAGGAGTTATATAAAGACCTTCAGATTATGGGACAGTGCATTCAATGGGATGGGCTATGGCTTCATTTTGTGGACTATATCCCACGGTGTTTATATTTATGGCTTCTTTATTTATTGCATTCTATTATATGGATTGTGGTTTTGCATGATTTATTAAGTACTAGTATCCGGTAAATCATTTTAGTCATCATTAATATTTATTTTTGGCATTATGGTAATATTGTGAGTGCCTATACAATTGTCAAAAATTGACAAAAATAACTAATGAGGCAATGTATTCGTTCTTTAACTATAACATTGTGTTATGTATGACACGGTGCTATACTGCTATGTTTTTGGACATGATGTTTGTTTGACATGAAGATCCAACATAATTATTAATTTTTGTGCTTTTCAGTTTTCGCATGTAACATGTGTTTTTCCTTCATTTCTGAGGATTGAAACTGAGACATTTTTCCCTTTCATTTGGATGTTAGAATTCTTGTGTAAGTAAACGTATACGAGACATGGACTCTTCAAAATGCATCAAGTACATGTATCGGATATTTGAGGCTTGGTGAGGTTTGTGCAATGTGTAACAGACTTCAAATATACCACTAGCAATCATATCAATATAACAATTCGATGACATTGTGCATGCCACTTTCTAAATATTTGTTAGTGCTTTAGAATGAAAGAGTTACCCATTTTTTACCATATTGGTTACATTATAAACATTTTTATCAAGACATTAATATATATATATATATATATATATATATATATATACACACACACACACACACACACACACACACAACTGTTATGTAATATTTTGGGGTTTAGTGATCAAATTAATTATATGCTTGGATATGTATTTGTGCACAAATTTTTTATGCAACACTATATAACACATGCTATTAAAATTTGATAATCGCACACCAGTTTACCATCTTCTTATTATATTTTAATTTATTAATTGCATGTATAAATTTATTATTAACAAAATGAATAATCCCGCCGCAAAGCGCGGGTTTGTATCTAGTTATAAGTTTGATTTAAAGCTCGACTTATTGCGGCTTGACAATCACAACGCATAGACATAGATGGAATTTGGTCTCTTCCATAAAGGGATATTTTCTAATAGGTTTCTCAACCAATCAATCTCAACACTTGCCAATCTAAAGCAAATAGCTCAGATTCCATATAGTGGAACGAGTATCACAGTTCTGCTTAGTTGATTTGTATGCGACAGCACCACCACCAAAGGTGAACACAAATCCACTCGTGAATTTAATCTCATCTGAATTAGAGATCTAGTTAGGATCAGTGTACCCTTCAAGTACAGATGGATAACCTATAAACAATATATCATAATCCATAGTCCCTTTTAAATACTTAAGCACTCTAGAAATGGCTATCAAATGCTCATCATTAGGATTATGTGTATATCTACTCAATCGATTTACAACATATGCAATGTCAGGTCTCGTGCAGTTTGAAAGAAATCCAAGACTGCCAATAATTTGTGCATAGTCATTTTGTGACACACTTTCTCCTTTATTCTTCTTTAAAGAAATGTTGTGATCATAAGGTGTGCACACTGGTTTGGAATTAAAATGACCAAATTTCTTAAGTAATTTTTCAGTGTAATATTCTTGTGATATAAAAATTCCACTTGCATTTTTGATCAATTTTATTCCAAGAATAACATCAACTTCACTCAAATCTTTCATATCAAAATTCAAAGACACAATAAATTTAGCAACATTAACAACATGTAAATCAGTACCAATGATAAGCATGTTATCCACATAAAGACTTATAAAGACCCCCACATTTTTATCAAACTTAAAATATATACACTTTTCTGCATCATTAACAACAAATCCATTTTTTATCATAACAGAGTCAAATATATCATGTCCATTGTTTAGGAGCCTACATATCACCATATAATGATTTTACCAATTTACAAACTTTATTTTCCTTTCCATTAGCCACAAACCCCTCAGGTTGCTCCATGTAAATTTCTTCATTTAAGTCTCCATTTAAAATCGTTGTTAATTTTTACATCCATTTGATGAATAACCAAATTATAAATAGAAGTCAAAGTAATTACAACTCTAATAAAGAAATTCAAGCTACTAGAGAATAAGGTTTTACTTATCTACAGAGCCACTGAGTTTTAATTTTCTTTTAAAAATTCATTTACACCGAATAGGTTTAGCACCACGAGGCAAATCAACTAACTCACAAGTATAATTATTGTCAAAATACAAATTTAAATTTAGAGACAAATCTCTTCTATTGATTGTATAACCCCCACATTTCAAATCAATTTTAAAGATATCAAGCTATTTATTTGTTTTTAACAATAGTACATCATAATAATATTTTTATTTATTTTTCGCACTTAAACTAACTCCAATATAGATTGGAAATTAAAATTTTCCAAACGAAAAGTGTCGCTATAAATGTATAGCGACGGTAAAAACCATCGTTGTAAGATCTATAACGACGATTTTCATGTGAAAATATCAAAAAATTATATGCAAATATCAATTACCTATAAAAGTATGTAGTACCCAAATATTGAGACTATTGCATGTGCGTCCCACAGAACAGGTTAAAAGAGCAGATAAAGGTTTTGTGAAATTTTTTCACAAATTTGAAATTTCTCATAGTAGGAGGTCTAGAGACTGAAACCTTGTCAACCTGAATGTCTCCCATTGATTTTTCCATATGACCACTTGGTCCATAAATAGTCATAGTCCGGATTAGATCCAAGACTACATGATATCACATTGCACCACAATTTAGAAATGAATTACTTTTCAGAAAGAGGAGGAAAAAACAAATCAATTTCCTCACAAGTTAAAACACCACCTAACTATATGTTAATATACACTTGAATGCAACAATGCCTATTAAAATTTATGGATTGCAACCACTATTATTAGCTCAAGGTTCTCTGCAAAAACGAGACAATGCCCTTTATATATTTACCATAATTACAAATTTAGTGCATGCACTTAAGTCGCATGCATGAAATTATAGCATCTATAATGATAAATCTATGCATATTTTTACCAATATTATGCATTTGTAGCAAATTATACAAGGTAATATATAGAACTCAATCAATAAAGCAATTTACTGTAATGACCTGACCATACAATGTATCATGCATAAATCAGTTGTTTAAGTTTGAAATAATCTAAGTTAATATTTCTCGTTCTCAAATAATGTAGCACAACACACAATCTAGCGTTTTTATCAAGGATGTCATTTACTCGAATAAACAACTGAAGCAAGACTCATGTCATTATAAGTTTTAATTTTTGTACTCACCCATATCCAACTTACATCATAATTCTCTCTATTTTAATTGCATTAATTTTTGCAAATCATTTAATTAAACACTTATCATTAATTTAAAATATTTACATGTTGCAATTATATTAACAAAGAGTCTATACCTGCAGTACTACCCAAACAATTACACTTTTCACCATTTTTCATTCTGACGAAATACAAAGTGCATGCATATGAAGGTAGTATCAGAAACTTTTGTGCAAGTATATACCAATGGGTATCACATGAATTCATGTTCCGATCAACAAACATAGTGACAAATTTCTACATGTATTTATAATAAACAAAAGACTGAATCTTTACTGCATGAAATTAACCATAGTAGTTGTTATAACAAGTGGAGATTGTTATATATTGCACCTTATTTTACACTTTTGAGACTTATTATTTGTCATATTTGAGTTTGATAAAACTCATTTGTGGACATAATTTAAGTAAGTATAAAAAGTGTAACTTAATGTACTATATGTGGAGAATGAGAGTAATTTATTTAGTTCAAGTTGGAATCAAATGACTTGTGTTTATCAATGACTTAAGTGAAATATTTGATAAGGTGCAAGTTGTTTGTAAAAACTAGCTTGTCTTAGTTTCATTATGATTAATAAAAGATTACTATTTGTTTTATAAGTATAAGAGCTGTAATCTTATTTAATTACGTGAAACAAAAGAAAAGAATTCCAATATATTTTGGATTTGACAACTAGTTAATCTTTGATTGTGACTCTCCATTTTTCTATTTAAATTACATTATTATTAATAATTTGTAACTTACACATCATTATGACTAATGTGTAACTTACAACATTATATCTATAATAATATGTAATTAAAATAGATAATAGTTGTTACTATTATATATGCATACACATATATCTATATGTGTAGATATATGAAGAGATATACATATATGAGGAATGGAGTATACTTACACGAGAAGAAGAAAACTTGCACATGAAATTCTCTCTTCTTTCAGTTAATTTTTTCTATAAACATATAACTATCACAAAGAAATATTCTACTGGAACATTTGTGAATTGCTATCACAAAATTGTTCAACTCCAAAACTTGGCATATATCCTGGAGCTATATCGCCTGTAACTCATAACAAACCATTCGTGGTGAGGACGATAAAGACCTTAAGGACAGGGATTACCCGTGTCATATTTTCCAATTATTTTTTCGATTATGACTCTATGAAACTACGATTCTAACAATCTTAAGGGCTTTATTATATTTGTTGGAGTCATGATTTTGGTGAGATGGAAGACAACACGGTTTTCAAAGATAAGTAATATTTTTCTTATTTTTATTTCACCAATGAAATTATCATTTTAATTAGTTATATTTTGAGATATTTTTACTAATTATTTTGTTGACAATCATTGGTAGAAAATAAAAATGGAAGTGGAAGAGTTGTTACAATTTACAAGTTTGCAAATTGATGTGGAGAAGATGAAGAGTCATCATGAAAAACACCAAAGTTGATACAACATTCTTCGGATTTTATCCAAAAAGGTGTGTCATGAATTTTTTCTTTATTTTGGAAAATGATATTTGTTTATCATTTTATAAGTATATATACATGAATGGTATATATGTGATGTACTATATCACGTGTTGATGATATTTGCATGTGTGAGTATTGTTTTGCTAATGATCATATATAATAAATTGATTTGATTAGTTTTATTTGATTTGGAAATAATTTGATAATTGTTCATAGTGTGGAACAAACTTTAACTTGTGCATATATATTGACTAGTAATATTTTGAGTAGATAATATTGCTAAATGTGTATACGCATGAGTTTTAAGAAAATTATTGTTCTTATAAACTAATTGAAATTAATTTATTATTAGTGTTTGTAGTAAAAGTTATGAAATTTACTTTTCTCTATGTATAACAAATTAGTTGTAAATTAATTTATTTTGAGAATAAAGTAAATTTATGTTCTTCTTGAACAAAATTATGCATATAAATTTGAGGTAATATTTTGTGTGTAATATTACTTGGTATTTGTATGCATGAATTTTGAGATAGATTACTTTGTTTGTGGATAATAAATTAATTATCAACTAATGATTAGAAGAGATATTGTAGAAGTAGAGTTGGTTGAGTAAATCTTGTATACAATATGATTTTGATATTGAGAAAACACTTACAAATGATATTCGTAATATTTTTGGGATAATCATAATTGGTAAATGTTGATTTATTTTATGAATTTTGTATATTCTAATTGAGGTAAATATTTTATTTTTTGACTTTTTATAAATATAGTGAAGTTCAAGTATTTCATATTATTATGATAATTGTCTTGAATTCTATATTTATAATTTTCAAAAGATATAATGTTTATGGTATTTCATGTCTAAGTTGGGATAAGAAAACATTTGAGGATATACTAATTCATGTGTGTAAGTTTTATTTGCTTTTTACATAAATTAATTTTGTTTGTGATAAATTAATTTCTTAGAAAGTAAATAGAAGTTTTTATATTTTATGATTTATATACAAATAAATTTGTGCAATATGATGAGTTCTATAATTTGTATATAATGAATTTTATGCTATTTACATAGAGTCAAGTGTTACGTGTTGGTATACTTGAAAATTGAACATGTATAATTTTAAGTGCTTATATTAAATAATTTTTTGGATTTGAGATTTTATGTAATTTAGAAAATAAGAGCTTGTTTTCTTATGTGGGGGTGTTCTAAAAGATTCTTAAGTTGAAGCAATCTTTATATGAATAACTAATACATAAAATGTACAAGAACTTATTTTTTATTTTGAGAAGTGTTCCTTAATATTCTCATGTGGAAGTAATATTTATAGGAACATTGTCACATAAAATATCAATTAATCTAAAATTTATTTTAAGTAGTGAGCATAATATTGTGAAGTGAAAGTATTCAATGAGATATCAATTATTTAAAAGTGTGGGGGTGATTCTTTAATATTTTTATTTTGGTCTTTGAACTATTTGGAGCATAATTTTATTTATGTAAAAAATAGTAAGGCTTGTGGATTTCTTGTTGTGTATTTTAATTTGATTGTGTAGTTCTGTGAAATGAAAGTCTTTGAAACACAAACTTTTGGTGAAGGAGCAATATTGATTTGGTGAAGGAAATCAATATAATAATTTGGTAAATAAAATACCTATTTTATTAGCCTAAATATGATCCAAAATATTTATTGTGATTTAGTTCAATAGTGAGATTGAAACTAAGTTATAAATATTAAAGTGGATACATATTAGGTGATAATATGTGCATATTTACCTTGAGATTCTATCGGATATAGAATTATTTATATGTTTACACTAACAATATAATTGTATAAACTATAATGTGATAGTTTTTGTATATATTAATGATATGTTTGATCATTTTACATAGTATTGTTAACATAAACGAGTTTAAGACATCTATTTTTTGTGTTTATGTTGAAAGACTTATAAAATAGATGTTATCTTATTATCATGTGAAAACATAGTGAGGATTTCAACTAAACCAGTTTAATTGTATTGAGGGGTTATACTGAACTAAGTTTGATAACTTTGAGATTGAAGAATTTAATTATTCTTTAATAGTGGTGGTACACTGGAAGTTATAAATTCTAATATTGTTATTGCAAATCTGATGTACGTACACATGCGCTAGTGGGAGCCTTATGTTTGATATGCAATGCACGAGATCAGATACTACCTATAACTTTAAACTTAGTATACCAATGATTTAAAATTTGTTTTTGTTAGATTTCTCAATGTTTTAATAGATCACATAAATGTCACTTATATTTTAGTGAGAAAAATTATAAATTTACAAGTAGATGAATTTTCATCCAATCTTGAGTATTGTTTCTTAGATGAGTAAGAAACAAATGAGTATTCCCATTTCACAATATGGAACTGACGTAATTATTTTATGAGGGAAGTTTAATGGATTAGGGTGTTTGTTAAAATATTGATTGTAACTTAGTCTAAAGCCTCCTATTTCACAATATTGTGTTAGTGAAATTTTTATGTAGTACAAATTATTAATCTTGGATTCATAGCTGGTTGTGATCTTAAATAACTAAGAAATTAAATATTCACAAGTAGGTGAATATATAATTATATTTTTACAAGTAGGTGGATGTGACGCCCCCAAAATAGGTCCACACAACTCATTTTCAGTCGCCAAATATATGGTACAGAAAATAACTACAATTTTATTATTACAATTGTCGTGCAAAATACGACAACACATATTCTGTGAGTTTAAATATAAATATTGTCTTCTAGAGAATATCCAAACTCAAATAAGTCCTCATTATAATTATTGATACACTATTTTATAAAATAGTAAGGACTGCTAAAATAACCGCCTTGAAACATAACTCCACACCCCGATTAGTTCCCGCTATATCCTCGCCTCATGAGAAGAAAAATGGAACAAAAAGGAAAAGGGTGAACTCAACTAGCCCAGTAAAGAATATTATGACTAAAATAATAAAAAATAAATTATCGTTAGCCTTTAATAAATCAGATAAAATATAATGGACAACAAATTTTAGATCAATATTCGCAGCGGAAATAACAATTTATTAGAAGAGTTAAGTAGAGAATGAAGTCTACTATCTTCTATGATTTAAAAGTTCATCATCAATATTTTATCCCTGTAACATCAATCAATATACATCTTGAATCAAATATTCATCTTTGCACTACGGGCCAAAGATATTCATCAGATAATCATTCATCTTTGCACTACAGGCGAAAGATATTCAGTTATATCAGCAATTAGGATTGAGGATGATAAAACATATTTTAAAGAAAACGAATCCAGAGATATAAAAGGACAAAGATTAGGGATTCGTACTTTAGTTTATCCAAGTTCAAAAATACTCCATAATAATCAATTGTGGAGCAAAATTCAAGAATGAAGATCAAAACATGAATACAATCAAAGATAGTAACCATAATAGACAACTTGGACAAAGAAAATAAAATTTAATTTTTGTGTGAATAGTGTCGTATTCGTGAATAGTGCCGTATACGTAAATAATAACCCCGACACCAAAAAGGTAAAAATTTCATAAGAAAAATCATACTTCGTGAATAGTGTCGTATTCGTGAATAGTGCCGTATACGTGAATAGTAACCTCGACATGAAAAGTAAGAATTTTATAATAAAATTCATACTAATATTTCGGTATAATGATATTGAAATAAATAACATTATTTACGAAAAAAATAACATCCCTTACCTCAAAAGAACAGTACTTTTGACTGAAATATCGGATATAATACTAAAGAAAACTTGCACCGTATAGCAACACTAAAAGTATCTAAATACTCACACAAATACGCTTGATATTATAGAGAGAGAAAACTTCTGATTCTTGTGTGATTTTCAATTCTAACCTAAGCACCCTATTTATAGAAAAATACTTAGAACGCCAAAGTAAAAAATTTAATAAAATATTATTATTTTTAAAAAAATTCCTACACCCACTTTGAAAATCGGATTTCAGCATTTACAACAACAAGTGGGACCCACTAACTCACAAAAAATGTTTTTCTTAAAAAAATATTTATAACTCCAAAAATCAATTATTCTGGAACTATAATAATTTATAATAAATAGTCATTTTATCAGAAAAATTTAAATCTTATGTCCATTCCATAAAAAATTTAATTCTCTACAACTTTGTAGAAAAAAGTTTTTCCAAATTCCAAACAGAAAATGACCGAAATCCACATACGGATGATCGTGCAGGCTATAATCAAAT
This sequence comes from Panax notoginseng, assembly GCA_016801055.1. Lineage (NCBI taxonomy): Eukaryota > Viridiplantae > Streptophyta > Magnoliopsida > Apiales > Araliaceae > Panax > Panax notoginseng. Next base: position 178,483,983 of record CM029015.1, read on the forward strand.
TTCAGTCAAAATAGGGCCCACCAACATATTTAACATGTTTTTTGTAACAAAAATACTCCAGACCCAATTTGGTCTCTTCCTCCTCATTTATTCATATATCGTGCATTCATTGTAAAAATATCACCGTTATTATATTATTACATCATATACTTATAATGTAATATTACAATAATATATTTGAATGAATTATTTTATCGAAGATAAAATATCAACTCTTAATAATTGTCTCTTTAAAAATTTCTCCATTAAATAAATATTTTCTCATCAATTTTATCAATAATTAATTATTCATAAATAATATTACAGAATCACAATAATGACAACCAGATCGTTCTCAGGAAAGAGAGGGCTTTCCGATAAGGATTTCTCCTTACTGGCGCGTAATTAGGTGACCAAACCCCTTTCCTAGACAGAACTTCCTTAGACATTACAAATAATGATATCTAATAATATTATTCAAATAATATGAATTATTGATCTGATAATGAGAAGTACTGTGCAGTGATAATTATTGAATCAACAATATAAAATATCAACGTAACAATTATTGAATCACTAAAATAAAATATTGAACAATAATTACTGTAACAATTATTGAGTAGTGACTTCTTACGTAAGAATCAATAAGTTGTGCAATATCGTGTGCTACTGTGCAACACCGCGTATTACTATATTTTAACCACCGGGTATTTTAATAGTTTTAACGGTAACAGCTACGCCGTTATTTATAAAAAAAACTCATACTTGTTGTTTTCTCCATCCGACAGTTTTCCGTTATGGGACCCACAAATGACTGCGCCATCATACGAATATTTTCTGACAACAAGAATATTCCACGACTAAACGAATATTTTTCGACAACAATGAATATTTTATAACCACTTGTTTATTTAAAATATTTGCGTATTTTACCCATAACTAACCACATTAATCAAATCAACCCCTTACTATTTTAAAATAATAAATAGAGAAAATTTAATTTTATTTATAAAAAGTTGGGGTCTTACAACCTCTAGTCCTTATGAAATTTCGTCCTCGAAATTGACGTACATACCTGGTATGTCGAAAAGGTAAGGATACCTCTCTTTCATTTTCGATTCCAACTCCCAAGTCATTTCCTCAATAGCATAGTTCCTCCACCAAATTTTGACTTGTGGTATAACCTTTGTGCGTAGGACATGCTCTTTCTTATCCAAGATCTTGACTAGTACCTCCTCGTACGTTAAATCTTCGGCTATCTTATCTGGTTCTAACTCAATAATGTGGTTTGGGTCATCCACATATTTATGTAACATCGATACGTAAAAAACGTTATGAACACGCGACATACTTAGCGGTAAAGCAAGTCTATAGGCCACAGTTCCTGCTCGATCGAGGATTTCAAATGGACCAATAAATCGAGGGTTGAGATTTCGACTCTTGCTTCTGAAATAACACATTCTTGTACTTTCTTCTTCATGTTCATCAGCTTCGGTTTTGTAGCTTGAGCAGACTTAACTTTATCGATTAAAGTCGATTCTACGCGTATATTTGACATCCTCACATAGGTCCCTAGAGTCTTCAACTATATCTCCATCATTTGTAAGTTATACGAAATGGGTCTTTGTATTAACAATATCGCACTCGTAAACGAATACGATCTTCTACTTAATGCGTCAGCTACCACGTTCGCTTTTCCAAGATGGTATTGAATGGTATGGTCAAAATCTTTTAACAGCTCGAGCCAACATCGTTGCCGCATGTTGAGTTCTTAGAAGCTCTTCTCACATTCATCGCTCTATTCGAATTTTGTATCTTTTCGAGTCAGCTGAGTTAATTGAGTAGCGATTTGAGAAAATCCTTCCATGAATCTTCGATAGTAACCAGCTAAGCCTGGAAAGTTACGTATTTCGATTACTGACTTAGGTTGCTCTCAACTGTGACTCATATCCCAATCTTGGATAGCACGTCACAATGACACCTATCAGTTTACCACCGCACGAATATGGCGTCCCCTGCGGAGAGTTTGGCTTCGCTGCATTTCACAAAGGAAGTCACCAGCGAGAGACTTGGGTACTAACTCTTGTAGTTGGCTTTTTAACTCCTGAAGTTCAATAGGAGCCATTCGATATGGGGTTTTGGAAATGAGTTTTGTACCGGGTTCAAGGTCAATACAAAATTCGACTTCATGCTTTGGGGGTAGGCCAGGAAGTTCTTCAGGAAATACGTCAGGAAATTCACTAACAACAGAAATATCATTCAAATCTGACATATTTTTGTTTAAATCCATGATATGGGCTAAGAAAGCTTGACATCTATTTTTCAATAAACAAATGGCTTTAAGGCTTGATATGAAAGTGTTTGACTTTAGTGGTTTGGTTGCTTGAATTCGTATAACAGGTTGGTTAGGAATATGAAAACAAACAACCTTACGAAAATAATCAATTTTAGCATGATGAGTGGTTAACCAATCAATTCCTAAAATCACATCAAATACAAGTATTTTCAAAGAGATGAGATCAACAGGTAATGTGATGGAGCCAACTTAAATAAAACAAGATTTATAAACTGTAGATGTAATGAATGTTTCTCCTAATGGAGTTTCAACAAATAAATCAAAGTATAATTTCTCAGGGGTCAAGTTCAAACGTTGAGCACAAGTAGGAGAGATAAAAGAATGGGTAGAACTGGTATCTAATAAGGTATAGACTTCACAATAATTTATGATTAATTAACTCGTGATAACTTCGTTCGGGTTACTCGCTTTTTGAGAAGTCACGAAAAACGCTCTTCCTGAAACCACTGACTTTGTTTTGTCTGTATCCGCCTTTGGTGTCACCGTCCCAGCTGAACTTGATTTCGCTATATGACAAAATCGAGCTATGTGACCGTCTTTTCCACAACTAAAACATACCTTGGAAGGCTGTGAACAGTTTAGACTTATGTGTCCTTCCTCTCTGCATCTGTAGCATCTAACTGGCGGTCTATCTCCTCTCCTAGAATTTGTTGTTGTTGCTGTTGCTGGTGCTGGTGCTAGTACTGCTGCCGATGTCTTCCCGTCATCGTTAAATCTTCTCTTCTTGAAATTTTCACTTGAATCATTTCTTCTATTATCTTGGCCATGATTACCACCGAAGTGGTTACCATTTCTGGCATGATAATTTCCTCCACGATGGTTATCATTGTTCCGATGACCGTTGCCACCGGTACGATTATTATAGTGTTGTTGGTCGTTATCTTTTGATTTAACTGACTTATTATTGCGCTCCAATAACTGAGCTCTATTCACAACATCTGAATACAAATAAAGTTTATGAGAAATAAGTTATTGACGTATTTCAAGTTTCAAACCTCGCAGAAACATTCGCGTCATTCTCTCCTCATTATCAACCAAATGGGATGCAAATCGGGACAACTCGGCAAACTTAGCTTCATACTGCGACACGATCATATTTTTTTGCTCCAGCTTGATGAACTCTACCTCCTTCATGTGACGAATACTTTCGGAAAAGTACATGTAGTTGAACAATTCTTGGAACTTCTCCCAAGACATCTTGAGTACGACAGGCTAAGTACGCTTTACGAATTCTCACCAGTAATCTGCCTCTCCTCTCAATATGAAGGTGGCAAAGGAAACCTTTTGCTTCTCGGAGCATCCCAAGACATCAAATATCTTGGTGATTTGCTTTATCCACGTCTCTGCAGTAAATGGTTCTAGCTTTCCTAAAAACTTCGGCGGTCCCAGCTCCTTGAGCTGCTTAGCGGTGACCATCCGTGAGTTGTCAGTGTTTCCACCTGCATTTTGAACAGTAGTCCCTCTCATTTGGTTTTGCATGAATTCTAGAAAGTTCCTAAACATACCATCATTCGTCATTTGGTCGGTGTTGTCGTTTACCTAAGGATTATTGCCTTCCTGATGCACGTTATCCTGGGTATTGATCAGCGGTGATTCAACGGTCTCATGTGCTCCATTGCTCACCTCAACATTTTCAGATGCCATTCTCAAATAGTGCCACAAAATAATGGTTAATTGACATGCCACATATTATCCCTATATTCTAACCGACCAATTAAATAACAAATAAACTTAGGTAGGACACACTAGCGAAGGATTTACTCGTCTCTCCCCTCCTAGTTCTATTCCCCGATCTCCGCCAGAGACCATATCCCTAAGCTTTGATACCAACTGTGACGCCCCCAAAATAGGTTCACACAACCCATTATGAGTCGCCAAATACATGGTACAGAAAATAACTACAACTTCATTATTACAATTGTCGTACAAAATACGACAACACATATGCTGTGAGTTTAAATACAAATATTGTCTTCTAGACAATATCCAAACTTAAATAAGTCCTCATTATAATTATTGACACACTATTTTATAAAATAGTGAGGACTACTAAAATAACTGCTTTGAAGCATCACTCTACACCTCGGTTAGTTCCCGATATATTCTCGCCTCCTAAGAAGAAAAAAGAAAAAAAAAGAAAAGGGTGAGCTCAACTAGTCTAGTAAAGAATATTATGACTAAGATAATAAAAAATAAATTATCGTTAACCTTCAATAAATCAGATAAAATATAATGGACAACAAGTTTTAGATCAATATTCGCAGCGAAAATAACAATTAAATTAAATTAATTAATTAATAATAAAAATAAATTAATGAATAATTTTTACAAATGTATTTATATTAATTAACAAAATATAAATCAAATTAATATATATAAAAAATAATTAAATTAAATTAATTAATAATAAAATAAATTAATGAATAATTTTTACAAATATATTTATATAAATTAATTAATTCATTTTTTTAAAATATTAAATATTTTAATTTCACTTTAAAAATATAAAATTATCTAATATTTTAAAATTGAGGGATTATTATTATTATTATTATTATTATTATTATTATTATTATTATTATTATTATTATTATTATTATTATTATTATTATTATTATTCTTATTCTATTCTATTCTATTTCTTCTTCTTCGCGAACCAGACTTCTCCCCTACTACCACCACCACCATCCATCTTCTATTCCCCCGTCCCTCCTCATCCCTACAAACCATCTCTACCTTTTCTTTTTTCCACTTTATTGCTTGGATCTGTTGTTCTTTTCTGGCGACCTCTCAAAAATCTATCTATCGATCTATGTTTGCAAAGTTTGGAGCTATGATATGAAGTGGGGGTGTATGGGATTGGCTTCGGGGGTTTCAGATTTGCTGGGGTGGGGTTTTGGAAGTTGATCCGCTCGGATATCTAATCTCTGTTCTTGATTTGCCTCCGATTTTCTTTTTATTTGATTAGCTCGATCAATTTGAATTTCGTTGTGATGTATTAATTGTTCACGGAAATGGAAAGTAACTTTTGGTGTGAAAAATTCTATTTTTTTATGGGTTTCTTTTTGAGTGTTGATATCCTTTGCTTGGGATAAGTATTCTTCGATTCTGATTGTACATGAACTGGGCTCCTTTCTTCCAGCTTTGTGCACCTGTTTGTTCTTATTAGCATAATATGGTATGATCAGATTGAAAAGTTCTTGCATTGATGTTTATTATAATTGAATATAATTGTTTTGGTGGGATTTATGATTGTGTGTATAGGAATTTTTTTGGGTGGGGATTGATTATTTGATGGATTTATTGGAAATTAAAATTTGGGGTTTGGGGGAGAAGACGAGATGTTGAGAAGGATTTGTTTGGGGGAAATTTCATTTGTTTGATTCTTTTATATTAATTTAATATATTTTGTGGATATTTTGTTCAACAAATTAATATTGTTTTCATTATGATTTCTTGGTGTTTTGATTTTAATTTAGTTTGTCAATTTAGGGCAATACATGCATTACATAATAAATTTGTAACATTGATTAAACATGCATTACACAATTAAAATATGAAAAATATCAATTTCTGGACGAGTATAACATTGATTTCTCAAAATTAGAGATAATTTTAGGAAATTTAGTACTATAAAAATTATAGTTTTACCTTTTAAATTTTTTAAATTAATGAAAACGGTGATTTTAAGAAAAAGTTAATGTATACAAATTATTATTTAATAATAAAATATATTAATGTATAATGTTTACAAATGTATTTATATAAAATTAATTAATTCATATTTTTTTATAAGTTTTAAATATTTTAGGTTCACTTTAAAAATATAAAATTATCTTATATTTTGAAATAGAGGGATTATTATTATTATATTAATTTTTTTATATATATATATATATATATATATATATATATATATATCATATTTAAGTTATTAATTTTTTCTATTTTATAATTATGAAGTTAAAAGTTTTTATTTGGTTACATTTTTTTTATTGTTTTATTTGCTTAACTTGTCTTAATTGTTGGCTTTTGGGTATTTTATTTATTTTTTTCACCATGTCATGCCATGTGGACATATATATATATATATATATATATATATATATATATATATATATATATATGACATAATCAAAGTTTATCTGCCATGTGTACTCAATCCATTAAAAGTCAAATGATTTAACAGAATTTATAACGGTTTGTAAAAAAATTGTAGTTCGGTGAGTTAAATGAAAAATATTTCAGTCCAATGATGCATTTGTAAACCGAGGTCAAGTAGAGTGAAAAAAAATGTATTTAACCCTTATATTATTACATCATACACTTATAATGTAATATTACAATAATATATTTGAATGAATTATTTTATCGAAGATAAATTATAAACTCTTAACAATTGTCTCTTTAAAAATTTCTACATTAAATAAATATTTTTTTTATCAATTTTATCAATAATTAATTATTCACAAATAATGTTACAGAATTACATTAATGACAAACAGGTCGTTCCCAGGAAAGAGGAGACTTTCCGATAAGAATTTCTATTTACTAGCGCGCAATTAGGTGACCAAACCCCTTTCCTAGACAGAATTTCCTTAAACATTGCCAATAATGCTATCTAATTATATTATTCAAATAATATGAATTATTGATCTGATAATGGAAAATACTGTGTAGTGACAATTATTGAATCAACAATATAAAATATCAACGTAGCAATTATTGAATCACTAAAATAAAATATTGAACAGTAATTACTGTAACAACTATTTAGTAGTGACTTCTTACGTAAGAATCAATAATTTGTACAATATCGTATGCTACTATGCAACACCGCGTGTTACTGTATTTTAACCACCGGGTATTTCAACAGTTTTAACGGTAACAACTACGTCGTTATTTATATAAAAAAAACTCATACTTGTCGTTTTCTCCATCCGACAGTTTTCTGTTATGAGGCCCACAAATGACTGCGCCATCCTACGAATATTATCCGACAGCAAGAATATTTCACGACCAAACGAATATTCCCCGATAACAATGAATATTTTATAACCATTTACTTATTTAAAATATTTGCGCATTTTACCCATAACTAACCACATTAATCAAATCAATCCCTTACTATTTCAAAATAATAAATAGAGGAAATTCAATTTTATTTATAAAATATTGGGGTCTTACAGTGGATATATTATTACCCTTAGTGAGGGAATAATTTACTTGGAGCAGCAAGTAATACTCTTGCTTAATATGATGGAGAAAGTAAATGGAATCGAAATTTGTTGTTAAAACATCAAATTGTGGCCACTTTCATTGCTTAGTTCATTGTAATGTGATAATGAAATTATTTTGTGTAGAGCATATAAGATTACCTTTAATGGTAAGTTTTGACATGTTGGTCATAGACATAATTTTTGTTAGATAATTGATATAAGAATGTATTATAATATTTATCTACGAGGAAGCCAAGTGACGACTTGACTTATTTTTTACTAAGACTTTGACGAGAGCTTAGTAAGTTTAACTACTTGTGATATGGAACTTAAACCACTTTGAGTCAGGGATAATAGGAACCCAACCTATTCCTAGGTTGCCCCTAGTTTATAGGTTCAATGGAAAAAATAAGTCACAGTTGGTGACTATGTTACTATCGATGTGGTTTCATATGTAGTCTAGGATAGTAACGTCTGTTGCACGACCGAGGTTGAGTTATACTCTTAACAAAGTTGTTGTGTTCTTAGAAACAGAAACACATGTGAAATATTTTGCCTATATGAACTAGAAGTGAAGCCGCTTCTTATAGGGGGTTATGGTTTACTCTCGTAGAGGTTAATGAAACAGGATATTGCGCATGGCCATAATAGTGCAATGCTTTGAGAATATTCACCGTGGTAGGATGATTTTGTGTGTGTGACAATTTTGGTCATATCATACAGAAGTAGAGGTTTAATCTACGGATACCATCAACTTCGATGTGACTTTGAGTTGTTTACACTAAGAGAAGGTTCAATATTCGTCACACCTTCTTTTATGCATACAAGCCTTGGAGATGTTTGATAGAAAAGTGTTTGGAAGAAAATTAGTTTTTCCAAACAAGTGGGGGATTGTTATAACAAGTGGGAGATTGTTATATATTGCACCTTATTTTACACTTTTGAGACTTATTATTTGTCATATTTGACTTTGATAAAACTCATTTGTGGACATAATTTAAGTATAAAAAGTGTAACTTAATGTCCTATATATGAAGAATGAGTGTAATTTATTTGGTTCAAGTTGGAATCATATGACTTGCGTTTATCAATGACTTAAGTGAAACATTTGATAAGGTGCAAGTTGTTTGTAAAAACTAGTTTGTCTTAGTTCCATTATGATTAATAAAAGATTACTAGTTGTTTTATAAGTATAAGAGCTGTAATCTTATTTAATTACGTGAAACAAAAGAAAAGAAGTCCAATATATTTTGGATTTGACAACTAGTTAATCTTTGATTATGACTCTCCATTTTTCTATTTAAATTACATTATTATTAATAATTTGTAACTTACACATCATTACGACTAATGTGTAACTTACAACATTATATCTATAATAATATGTAATTAAAATAGATAATAGTTGTTACTATTATATATGTATACATATATATCTATATATGTAGATATATGAAGAGATATACATATATGAGGATTGGACTATACTTACATAAGAAGAAGAAAACTTACACATGAAATTCTCTCTTCTTTCAGTTATTTTTTTTCTATAAATATATAACTATCACAAAGAAATATTCGACTGGAACATTTGTGAATTGCTATCACAAAATTGTTCAACTTCGAAACTTGACATATATCCTGGAGGTATATGGCATGTAACTCATAGCAAAACATTCGTGGTGAGGGCAATAAAGACCTTAACGACAGAGATTACCAGTGTCATGTTTTTTGATTATTTTTTCGATTATGACTCTGCAAAGCTACGGTTCTAACAGTAGTATTATCACAAATTAGTTTAATTAATCATAGCAACACATGCAGATTTCCTCCAAAAGTATAAAAAATTCGATTGGTAATTATTATATTGAAACTTCTGGATTGATATCTATATTCTCATCTTATGGACTCAAAATTTATAGGGGCAATATGAAAGTAATATGCACACAAGCCAATTATGTTGATGATAAAGCTTATTCTTTGTAACAATCTTATTCGTTTATCAATAAAAGTAATCATTTACTAAAGGCTTTAATTTATCCACATGGTGTTGTTTTAATAATATGTGATAAACTTATAGTTTTAAGCAATACTTTTAGAATCATGATAATATCATGCTAATGAGATCTAAATTCTTAGATAGCTTAAAACTATAAAAAGTTCCCAATCGTTGGATTACTAAAAAGGGGATTAGCAAATCTGGATAGATTGGTACATACGTTGCTTGCTCATTGGATGAGAATGATTGATCTCATGATCATTTGTGTGGAGACACTAAAGCAAGTATGTAGGTGCTTATTGGAGAATAAGTTCACTGAACGTGGCTCGCTAATGAATACCTAATGGAGTTTTACTTACCTTTCAATAGGAATTCCTGTAGTGATAGTAGTACAAGTGATTCTTAGACTTGAGATCATCATAGTATCTTGTGTATGATGAGTTATACTTTGACTTATTCCTTAAGACCCTTAATGTATATCAAAGGGTATGTTTGGGTATAATAAGTTGTACATAGAGATAATGTATGATCAATAAAGAATCTACCGCTTCTAGTAAAAGAAGAGAAATGTCCTATGTAATTCGATAAATGACAACGCAGTTGTCATTGGCCAAGGCAGAATGAAATTAAAAAGGAGTTTCTAATTTGTATTATTTGGTGTTATGAATTTAAGAGTCGAAATACATATAATTAAATAAAATAAGACTTGACAGTAATTACATGTCTTATATTTAATTGGGATATTATTGTATAGTGGAAGGATTGAATTGTACGATAACTATTAACTCAAAGATTCTTTTATGATTAATTTTGAAAACTATATTATCTAGAAAGTCGTTAATCGCTAGGGAGGCTTATCCCTATTGTAGAATAAATATTATTTATTTAAATACATTAATAGTTTAATTTATTTATTTAAATAAGATTAGAATTGTTCTAATTGATTTATTCACAACCGGTTTAATATGGAGAACCTAAAGGGTCACACCATAAAAGAAAGAATAATTATTTAAGAAGTTAATGGCATAATCGTAATAATATGTTAAGTGTATTTAATTTAATCTATGGTGATAGAATAAATTAAATAGCTTAATATTTATTATTTAATATTTTAAAAATATTAAATATAAATTAATATATAAGAGGAGTCTTATTAATATTATTATAATTATTATTATTTTAATTTGTAAAGGAGTTTGGGAATTAATTTAATATAAGTACTCTCATTTATTCTTAATAAGATTATGAGGCTAATTAATTAAAATAGTTTAATTAATTATCCCTAATAAGATTAGGGATCATTAATTAAAGAAATTTAATTAATTAAATAATACCCTAATTTCTAATTAGATTAGAATGGTTAACTGATATTTTTATAAGATGAGTCTTATATCAGATATCAGTGTGTGAGATACGTAATTCTAATAGTTGGAGAGTACGCCATTTTTTTACAGAGATAGGAAAAACTAGGGTTTGAGCCAAAACACCCTTCTTCTTGAATCTTTGTTCTTCCTTGGTGGATCACCTCTAAAGGCCAAAAACTTGGGTGGCTAACGTTGATCAAAGAAGGAATCTAACCCGGTGGATTCAAGTTGAACGCGAAAAAGATTTGGAGGTGAACTTGTACCTAAGGAAGCTCGAATCTTCAAGGGTATAATTCTTGTTCTTCATTTTTTTCGTTTAATTAATAATTATGCATAAATGATGATCCGGGTATATGGTTTATAAAATTTTAAAACTCTGATTTTTCATGTTTCCGCTTACTTTTGTGCAATTTGATTGTGTTGACGAATCTTACAAACCTAACACAATAAATATATATATCATACTTAAAAATTATCCTTAAGAATCGAGAAGATATCACCCAAATGAATTGAAGCGTGTGTAGAGCACTGTTCTTCAGGATAATTTCTGCCCCTCTGATATTATACATTATCGACGCAAAAGGTCACAACGGATACCATTCAGGATTCAACAATTTCGTCTTCTCTAATGTGCACTAAAATAGAAAAGGTGACATGAACAACCCATTGTTTTTTCTTGAGTTTTCGAAAAGTTGATTCAAGAGAAAATATTGCAATGCAATATTTTATATGAAGTAAAAGACATGCGTGATCATATATCTCTCTTTATAAGAGTAGAAGCCTCTCTCTCTCTCTCTCTCTCTCTCTCTCTCTCTCTATATATATATATATATATATATATATATATATATATATATATATATATATATATATATATATATATATATATAGCCCGGCTCTCTCCAGCGAACTGGAGGGAGCGAACTAAGAGCGAACCAACTATAGCGACGGTTTTTTCTATCGCTACAGTATAAAAAATCGGCTTTTTATGTTATAGCGACGGAAAAAACTGTCGCTATAGCCGATTCGTTCTTAGTTCGCTCCTTCCAGTTCGCTGGAGAAGCGGACTGTATATATATATTCTCTATATATTATATCATGCATGGCTAAGTATTAGCTATATACCAAAAGGGTTTTGTGACGGTAGAAATTTAAAGGTTTTGCAATGGCTAGAAATTAATTACTCAATTAATAGAAATCAATCTCATTGATTTTGTAACGGAAAGAAATCAATTTTGTAACTCAAACAATATGGAATTTAATTTGACAATAAAATACACTAATTAACTTGACTTTGAAATTCCTTTCAAATTTTATAAACCAAAAAATCTAATAGGGCCTTATAGCCAGTGGCGAAGCCACATAGACAGCTATCGGGTCAATCGCCCCCACTGAAAAAAAAAATTGTTTTATAATATAAGATAAATTTTAAATTTTTTAAGTATTATATATAAATTGACCCCACTAAAATTTTATAAATTTTCTATTATACGGGGTCAAATTAAAAATTTATAACTTTGTCAATCAAATTTTAATCGCATATGACTCATATCCTCTTAATATATGAATCTCTCTATAATATTTTAAGCTAAATAATAATCTAATTTATATTATTTTTAAAAATAAATAATGAATTACTTACTTATGAACAGTTGTGATTAAAAAAGTCTAGTATGAGTCAATATATTGTATATATACTATATATTATTACTCATTATATTTTCATTGTTATATATATATATATATATATATATATATATATATATATATATATATACTTGAAAGTATAAAGTATTAAAAAAAAATTGGCTCGGGAGCGCTGCCCCCGAGCCTCCGCCAAATTATTTATAACTCAATAATAATTTCGACTCCACTGACAATAATTGCTGGCTTCGCCACTGCTTGTAGCAAATTTAGCGAAGGTTAGTACAATGCATTTTGTGTGGATGTGTAGCATAAAATTTAGAGCCACGTTCAAAGAAGTTAGTTCATTGCAGATTTTACTGATTGATTTGCTATATGCACATGGATTTATTTACTAGAGAAGAAGATTTGCGAGTGTCTGTGTTTCAGTCATCAATTTTTTGGAATTGAGATTACAAATGGTGCTGAGATTATATTCAATATATATTTATGTTAAATATTTTATGGAAAGTGGAGAGCAGAGCATTGTTGGGAGGTATGTGCATTAAGGTTTAGGCAGCATGGTTAGAAATTATTTGTGCAGTAAAGTCTATTATTATTATTATTATTATTATTATTATTATTCCAAGTTGTATTGATCCAAGTCTTTTGGATAAAAGTTATACCAGTAATAAAATCATTTTTCTTGTTTGCTAAAAAAATGTTAAATTAATCTTTTCTCTTTATACGATTGAGATTTGTTCCGTACAAAATGCATATTTTACTTTTATTATTCTGATAAATGTGGGATGGTATAAAGTTGATTATTCTCTTTTTCATTTTTTTCCATCTATATAAAATATTATACTTATTCCTTACACTTTTTTTAATTAAAATATTTAATAATATAATTCAAGAAATTGAATACAATTGCGTGGTTATATTTTTTGAATATATTTACATGCATAAATTATGTATAAATAATTGTACATACGATACTATTCAAGTAATTAAAAGTAAAAAAAATTAATTTAAAAACCTTATAAATCTTATTAATAATTCAGATGATAGCACTCGCTTACTATTTTTTCTATTCCTTATTACTATTTGTATAACTATTTTTAGTAAGAAAATGATTTATATGTTTATTAATTTTATGTCACATATGAATTGCGTGGAATTGAAAGAGCTAATATAAAATAAAAATATTTGTGTTCTTTTTATATATATTTAACATTGACATAATTTTTTCCCTTAATTATAGCAACTGCCTTTAAAGTATTTGTGTATACCTAAGTTATCGGAGAGGATCAAATGCATACCCTTTTATTTAACATACATTGTTCATCACCTTTAACGACGGATCGAACCATCGCCTGATCCGTCGCGTATATCAAAGAACTGTTGTCTTAGTTTTTAGCAACGCATCGAACCGTCGCCATAACATATAAATCGTTTATCTATTTTATAGCGATGGACCAAAGCGTCGCCCGGTCCGTCGCTAAAGGTGGTGAGCAAGGTATGTAAAATTAAGGGGTATACACCAGAAACGGACTGCCTAAATTATTACATGATCACGTAGATTTAGGAATACAACTTGGGTTGCACAATTTACGGATAACCTGAGTCTGCCTACAATTTTATGGTATTTCGCAAAGTTTTTTTTATATATTTTTAAAAACCGTCCAAATCGTAGTCTGCCCAGATTTAATAATTTGGGTGAATACACCCAAGTGCGCCCAAATTTTATACGATATATTTCATAAGTGTGTGTGTGTGTGTGTGTGTGTGTATATATATATATATATATATATACGATCCCCTTATCCAGCGAACCATATGGAGCGAATCAAAAATGAATCGGCTATATCGACGATTTTTTTCGTCGCTATAACATAAAAAGCCGACGTTATGGCGACGATTCGAACCATCGCTATATCTCAAAAAATCGTCGCTATAGCCGGTTCGTCTTTGGTTCATTTTTTTTGTTCGCTGGAAAAAAAGACCGTGTATGTGTGTGTGTGTGTGTGTATATATATATATATATGTGTGTGTGTGTGTGTGTGTGTGTGTGTGTGTGTGTGTGTGTGTGGCAATGATCCATAGCATGTATTTGCTATGGATCAAAAATGACAAATTATATCTCTACCTTCCAATACATTTATCAACCATTGGGATTAAAAAAAATGACTCGGCGTCCGCTAGACATTCTAACAGACTGCATTATAATATTTTTTGACCATAATACCCCTAAGACGTCAGCGACCTCAATTGCACCACATCCAGCTCTTCTCAGAGCTGCTTTGTCTGGGCCTCGTCGGCCATTAGGGTCTTGTACTGGACAAATATCTTGTGCTTAGATTTTGATTTTGACTTTAAGGGCCAAATTACGGTGTCGGTGTACCAGGCGCCACGGAAGCCTTAGTCGTTGCTACTGATCTCCACCTCTGCATCCGTTTTGAAGTAAGAGTTCAAGTCCGCCACTGATAGGGTTTAAGAGAAATTGGAGAACTAGGTATAGAGATAGTATGATAATGCATTTGTATATGGACTGATGGAATGAAATTATGTGTTGCCCACATGTTGCTTCATAGTGTTGCTTCCCACGTGTTGCTTGATATAGTTGCTTCACTGACTTGGTGTTATGGGGTTTATTATTGTCCAAAAAATATTATAATCCAGTCCGCTCGAATGTCTAACGAACGTCGAGTTGTTGTTTTAATCCCAATTGTTGATATATGTATGGGAAGGTAGAGATGTTATCTGTCATTTTTTGATCCATAGAAAATATATGCTATAAATCATTAACCATGTATATATATATATATATATATATATATATATATATATATATATATATATATATATATCGGTCCAGATCAAGTGCATACCCCTTATCTTACTCACCCGTGCTCACCCCCCTTTAGGCGACGGTTTTGGTCATACAACCGTCGTTTATACTTTTAGCGACGGACAACATATAGCGTCGCTAAAAGTATAGACGACGGTTGTATGACCGAAACCGTCGCCTAAAGGGGGGGTGTGCACTATAAGACCCCAAATTATTAATAAATGAAATTTAATTCCTCTATTTATTATTTTGAAATAGTAAGGGTTGATTTGAGTAATGTGGTTAGTTATGGGTAAAATGCGCAAATATCTTAAATAAGCAAGTGGTTATAAAATATTCATTGTTGTCCGGGAATATTCGTTTGGTCGTGAAATATTCTTGATGTCGGGGAATATTCGTACGACGGCGCAGCCTTGTGTGGGCCCCATAACGAAAAATGATTGGATGAAGAAAACGACAAGTATAAGTTGTTTATAAATAACGACGTAGTTGTTACCGTTTATACTATTGAAATACCTGGTGGTTAAAACACAGTAATACGCGTTGTTGCACAGTAATACGCGGTATTGCACCAATTATTGATTCTTACGTAAGAAGGCACTACTCAATAATTGTAACAATAATTATTGTTCAATAGTTTATTTTATTGATTCAATAATTGCTACGTTGATATTTTATATTACTGTTGTTTCAATAATTATCACTACACAGTATTTTCTATTATCGGATCAATAATTCATATTATCTGAATAATATTATTAGATAACATTATTGGCAATGTCTAGAAAGTTCTGTCTAAGGAGAGGTTTGGTCATCTAATTGCGCGTCAGTAAGAAGAGATCCTTATTGGAAAGCCCCCTCTTTCCTGAGAACGGCCTGGTTGCCAGTACTGTGATTCTGTAATATTATTTGTGAATAATTAATTATTGATTTATATGATGAGGAAAATATTAATTTTATGTGGATATAGATGGAGAAAATTTTTAATGTGACAATTGTTGAAAATTAATATTTTATCTTTTTCTGATAAAATAATTCATTTAAATATATTATTATATTTTAATAATATAATAATGGTGATATTTTTACAATAAATGTGGGATATATGAGTATATGAGGATGAAGAGTATTTTTGTTACATTAAATGATTAACACATGTTTTGTGTGTCGGTGGACCTCATTTCTTGACTGAAATTTGATTATAGACTGTAAAATCGTCCGTTTATGGATTTCGGTCAATTTATGTTTGGAATTTGAAAAACTTTTCTTCAGCAAAGTTGTAAAAAATTAAATTTCCTATAAAAAGTCGCGAGATTCGAATTTTCTGTTAAAAGGGCTATTTATTATGAATTATTGAAGTTCCGAAATATTTGATTTTTAGAAGTTTTAATTATTTATTTTATGAAAAATGTTTTTTCTTACTTTTTCTAGAAGGTGGGCATGTGGGAAATGCTAAGAGCTGATTTTCAAGGAGGCGTATGAAATTTTATTATTAATAATATATTATATTAAATTTTCTGCTTTGGTGTTTTAAGCATTTTTCTATAAATAGGGTGCTTAGGTTAGAATTGAAAATCACACCAGAAACTGAAATCTTCTCTCTCTTTCTCTCTCGATATATTGAGCGTATTCTTGTGAGTATTTTGATACTTTGAGTGTTGTTATACGGTGCAAGTTCACTTCAACACTATATCCAGTATTCCAGTCAGAAGTACGGTCTTTTCGAGGTAAGGGATGTTATTTTTTTATAAATGATATTATTTCTTTCAATATCATTATACCGAAATATTGGTAAGATTTTTCTGGTGAAATTCTTATCTTTTCATGTTAGGATTACTATTCACGAGTTACTATTCACGAGTACTATTCACGAAGCATGATGACTTTTTTTTCTTGTGGAATTTCTACCTTTTAGTGTCGAGGGCACTATTCACGTATAAGGCACTATTCACAAATACGGCACTATTCACAGAAAAATTAAATTTTCTTTCCTGTGTCCAATATATCTATTATGGATACTAGCTTTGATTGTATCCATATTTTGATCATTCTTGAATTTTACTTCGCTATGATTATTTATGAAGTATTTTTGAACTCGGATTGTTTGAAATACGAATCCTTAATATTTATTCTTTTGTTTCACTGGATTCGTTTTCTTTAAAAGATTTTTCATTATTCTCAGTCCTAAATGATGATATAACTGAATATCTTTGGCCTGTAGTGCAAAGATTAATGATTTTATGATGAATATCTTTGGCCCGTAGTGCAAAGATGAACAGGTGTTGAGATGAACATGACCGACTGATTAATATCTTTGGCTTATAGTGCAAAGATGACTATTTGATTCAAGATGTATATTGATTGATGTTACAGGGATAAAATATCGATGATGGAATTTTAAATTCATAGATGATAGTAGATTTCATTCTCTACTTAACTCTTCTAATGAATTGTTGTTTTTGCTGCAGTTGTTGATCTAAAACTTGTTGTCTATTGTATTCTATCAGATTTTTTTTCCTGTTAAGGACTAACGATAATTTGTTCTATATTATCTTAGTCATAATATTCTTTACTGGGCTAGTTGGGCTCACCCTTTTCTTTTTTGTTCCATTTTTTCTTCTCAGGTGTGGAATGATAGTTCAAGATAGTTATTTTAGTAGTCCTCACTATTTTGTAAAATAGTGTATCAATAATTGTAATGAGGACTTAATTGAGTATAAATACTGTCTAGATGACAATATTTGTATTTAAACTCACAGTATATGTGTTGTCGTATTTTGCACGACAATTGTAATAATAAAGTTGTAGTTATTTCTGTACCATGTATTTGGCCACTCAGAATAGGTTGGGTGGAATGGACCTATTTTGGGGGCGTCACAGTTGGTATCAGAGCTTAGGGATATGATCTCTGGCGGAGATCGGGAAATAGAACTAGGAGGGGAGAGATGAGTAAATCCTTCGCTAGTGTGTCCTACCTAAGCTTATTTGTTGGTCGGTCATAATATAGGAGAATTATGTGATTTGTTAATTTGTTAAATTAACCCTTGTTTTATGGTAGTATTTGAGAATGTCGACTGAGAATGTTAATAGTGGTGTAAATGAGACCATGGAGACACCTTTACTCACCAATCAAGAGAACGTGCAACAGGACGACAATGTTCCTCCTGTAAACAACACCACTGAGCAGATGACGAACGATGGTATATTTAGGAACTTTCTAGAATTCATGCAAAACCAAACGAGAAAGACTACTGTTCAAAATGCAGGTGGAAATACTGGCAACTCACGGATGGTCACAGCTAAGCAGTTCAAGGAGTTAGGACCGCCGGGGTTTTTAGGAAAGCCAGAACCATTTACGACAGAGACGTGGATAAAGCAGATCACTAAGATATTTGATGTCTTGGGATGCTCAGAGGAGCAAAAGGTTCTTTTCGCCACTTTCATGTTTCGTAACGAGACAGATTACTGGTGGGAATCTGTGAAGCGTACCCAGCTAGCCGCACTCAATATGTCTTGGAAAACGTTTTAGAAACTGTTCAATGACAAGTACTTTCCTGAAAGTATTCGTCATATGAAGGAGGTAAAGTTTATTAGACTAGAACAGAATAATATGACGGTGTCCCAGTACGAGGCGAAGTTCGCAGAGTTATCCAGGTTTGCACCTCATTTGGTGGAGAATGAGGAACGTATGACGCGGATGTTTTTGAGAGGTTTGAAACCCGACATACGTCAATATTTCATTTCTCATAAATTTTCTCTATATTCAGATGTTTTGAATAGGGCTCAGTTATTGGAGCGCGATAATGAGTCAGCTCAATCGAAGAATAACGACCTACAACTCGATGATAATCGTACCGATGGCAATGGTCATTAGAACAAGGATAAACATCGTGGAGGAAATTATCGTGCCAGAAATGGTAACCACTTCGGTGGTAATCATGGCCAAGATAATAGAAGAAATAACTCAAGTGGAAATTTCAAGAAGAGAAGATTTAACGATGACGGGAAGATGTCAGCAGTAGCACCAGCACCAGCAACAAATTCTAGGGGAGGAGAACGGCCGCCAGTTAGATGCTACAAATGCGGAGAGGAGGGACATATCAGTCCAAATTATTCACAGCCTTCCAAGGTATGTTTTAGTTGTGGAAAAGACGGTCACATAGCTCGATTTTGTCCTATAGCGAAATCAAGTCTAGATGGGACGGTGGCACCAAAGGCGGATACGGACAAAACAAAGTCGGTAGTTTAAGGATGAGCATTTTTCGTGACGAGGAATCGAACGAAGTTATTACGGGTTAGTTAATTATGAATTCTTACGAAGTTTATATCTTATTAGATACCGGTTCTACCCATTCATTTATCTCTCCTGCTTATACTCAACGTTTAAACTTGACTCTGGAGAAAATTAGACTTTGACTTATTTGTTGAAACTCCGTTAGAAGAAACTTTCTTTACATCCGCTGTTTATAAATCTTGTTTGATCCAAGTTGGCACCATTACATTACCTGTTGACCTTATTTCTTTAAAAATTCTTGCATTTGATGTGACCTTAGGGATTGATTGGTCAACCACTCATCATGCTAAAATTGATTGCTTTTGTAAGGTTGTTATTTTTCATATTCCTAAGCAACCTGTTATTCGAATTTAAGCAACCAAACCATTGAAGTCAAACTCTTTTATATCAAGCCGTAAAGTCATTCGTTTATTGAAAAACGGATGTCAAGCTTTCTTAGCCATGTTATGGACTTGAACAAGAATATGTCAGATTTGAATGATATTTCTATTGTTAGTAAATTTCCTGATGTATTTCCTGAAGAATTTCTTGGCTTACTCCCAAAGTGTGATACTGAATTTTGTATCGACTTTGATCCCGATACAAAACCCACTTCTAAAATCTCACATCGAATGGCTCCTATTGAACTTCAGGAGTTAAAAACCTAACTGTAGAAGTTTGTACCTGAGCCTTTATCTGGTAACTTCCTTTGTAGAATGCACCGAAGCCAGACTCTCCGTAGGGGACGCCATATTCGTGTGGTAGTAAACTGATAGGTGTCATTGTGACGTGCTATCCAAGATTAGGATATGAGTCACAATTGAGAGCAACTTAAGTCAGTAATCGAAATACGTAGCTTTCTAGGCTTAGCTGGTTACTATCGGAGATTCGTGGAAGGATTTTCTCGAATAGCTACTCCATTAACTCAATTGACTCATAGAGATACAAAAATTCGAATGGAGTAAGGAATGTGGGAAGAGCTTCGAAGAACTCAAGGAGAGACTCATTTTGGTACATGTTCTGACCATACCATCCTGGAAAAGCGAACGTGGTAGTTGACGTGTTGAGTAGAAAATCATATGTGGTTACGAGTGCGATGTTTTTAACAAAAAGACGCATTTCGTATGACTTACAAATGATAGAGATAGAGATAGAGTTAAAGACTCTATGGATCACTTGATGATATACGAGTAAAATCGACTTTAATCGATAAAGTTAAAACCGCTCAAACTACACACCGGAGCTGATGAATATAAAGAAAGAGGTACAAGAAGTTGTTATTCCAAAAGCGAGAATCGACGATGTGAGGAAAGCTCAAACCTTCTATTTATTAGTCCATTTGAAATCCTCGATCGAATAGGAACTGTGGCCTATAGACTCGTTTTACCGCCAAGTATGTCCCGTGTTCATAACGTTTTTCACGTATCAAAGTTACGAAATTATGTGGACGACCCGAACCACGTTATTGAGTTAGAACCATACGAAATAGCCGAAGATTTAACGTACGAGGAGGTACCTGTCAAGATCTTGGATAGGAAGGAGCATGTCCTACGCACAAAGGTCATACCACAAGTCAAAGTTTTGTGGAGGAACCATGCTATTAAAGAAATGACCTGAGAGTTAGAAACGGAAATAAAAGCGAGGTATCCTCATCTTTTTGAAATACCAGGTACGTACGTCAATTTCGAGGACGAAATTTCATAAGGAGGGGAGGTTGTAAGACCCCAAATTATTAATAAATGAAATTTAATTCCTCTATTTATTATTTTGAAATAGTAAGGGTTGATTTGAGTAATGTGGTTAGTTAGGGATAAAATGCGCAAATATCTTAAATAAGAAAGTGGTTATAAAATATTCATTGTTGTCTGGGAATATTCGTTTGGTCGTGAAATATTTTTACTGTCGGGGAATATTCGTACGACGGCGCAGCCTTGTGTGGGCCCTATAACGAAAAACGATTGAATGAAGAAAATGACAAGTATAAGTTGTTTATAAATAACGGCGTAGTTGTTACCGTTTATACTGTTGGAATACCCGGTGGTTAAAACACAGTAATATACGTTGTTGCACAGTAGCACACAGTATTGCACCAATTATTGATTCTTACGTAAGAAGGCACTACTCAATAATTGTAACAGTAATTACTGTTCAATAGTTTATTTTATTGATTCAATAATTGCTACGTTGATATTTTATATTACTGTTGTTTCAATAATTATCACTACATAGTATTTTCTATTATCGGAGCAATAATTCATATTATCTTAATAATATTATTAGATAACATTATTGGCAATGTCTAGAAAGTTCTGTCTAAGGAGAGGTTTGGTCATCTAATTGCGCACCAGTAAGGAGAGATCCTTATTGGAAAGCCCCCTCTTTCCTGAAACGGTCTGGTTGTCAGTACTGTGATTCTATAATATTATTTGTGAATAATTAATTATTAATTTATATGATGAGAAAAATATTGATTTTATGTGGATATAGATGGAGAAAATTTTTAATGTGACAATTGTTGAAAATTAATATTTTATCTTTTTCTGATAAAATAATTCATTTAAATATATTATTATATTTTAATAATATAATAATGGTGTTATTTTTACAATGAATGTGGGATATATGAGTATATGAGGAGGAAGAGTATTTTTGTTACATTAAATGATTAACACATGTTTTGTGTGTCGGTGGACCCTATTTTCTTGACTGAAATTTGATTATAGACTGTAAAATCGCCCGTTTGTAGATTTCGGTCAATTTATGTTTGAAATTTGGAAAAACTTTCTTCTGCAAAGTTGTAGAGAATTGAATTTTCTATAAAAGGTTGCAAGATTCAAATTTTCTGTTAAAAGGGTTATTTATTATAAATACCGAAGTTCCGAAATATTTGATTTTTAGAAGTTTTAATTATTTATTTTATGAAAAATGTTTTTTCTTACTTTTTCTAGAAGGTGGGCATGTGGGAAATGCTAAGAGCTGATTTTCAAGGAGGCGTATGAAATTTTATTATTAATAATATATTATATTAAATTTTTTGCTTTGGTGTTCTAAACATTTTCTTATAAATAGGGTGCTTAGGTTAGAATTGAAAATTACACCAGAAACTGAAATCTTCTCTCTCTTTCTCTCTCGATATATTGAGCGTATTCTTATGAGTATTTTGATACTTTGAATGTTGCTATACGGTGCAAGTTCCCTTTAGCACTATATCTAGTATTCCAGTCAAAAGTACTGTCTTTTCGAGGTAAGGGATGTTATTTTTTTTATAAATGATATTATTTCTTTCAATATCATTGTACCGGAATATTGGTAAGATTTTTTTTGTGAAATTCTTATCTTTTCATGTTGGAGTTACTATTCATGAGTTACTATTCACGAGTTACTATTCACGAGTACTATTCACGAAGCATGATGATTTTTTTTTCTTGTGGATTTTCTATCTTTTAGTGTCGAGGGCACTATTCACGTATACGGCACTATTCACAAATATGATACTATTCACAGAAAAATTAAATTTTCTTTTCTGTGTCCAATATATCTATTATGGATACTAGCTTTGATTGTATCCATGTTTTGATCATTCTTGAATTTTACTTCGCTATGATTATTTATGAAGTATTTTTGAACTCGGATTATTTGAAATACGAATCCTTAATATTTATTCTTTTGTTTCACTGGATTCGTCTTCTTTAAAAGATTTTTCATCATTCTCAGTCCTAAATGATGATATAACTGAATATCTTTGGCCAGTAGTGTAAAGATTAATGATTTTATGATGAATATCTTTGGCCCGTAGTGCAAAGATGAACAGGCGTTGAGATGAACATGATCGACTGATTAATATCTTTGGCCTGTAGTGCAAAGATGACTATTTGATTCAAGATGTATATTGATTAATGTTACAGGGATAAAATATCGATGATGGACTTTTAAATTCATAGATGATAATAGATTTCCTTATCTACTTAACTATTCTAATGAATTGTTGTTTCCGCTGCAGTTGTTGATCTAAAACTTGTTGTCTATTGTATTCTATCAGATTTTTTTTTCCTGTTGAGAACTAACGATAATTTGTTCAATATTATTTTAGTCATAATATTCTTTACTGGGCTAGTTGAGCTCACCCTTTTCCTTTTTGTTCTATTTTTCTTCTCAGGAGACGTACGAGAATATAGCGGGAACTAGTCGGGGTGTGGAATGATGGTTCAAGATAGTTATTTTAGTAGTCCTCACTATTTTGTAAAATAGTGTATCAATAATTGTAATGAGGACTTAATTGAGTATGAATACTGTCTAGATGACAATATTTATATTTAAACTCACAGTATATGTGTTGTCGTATTTTGCACGACAATTGTAATAATAAAGTTGTAGTTATTTCTGTACCATGTATTTGGCGACTCAGAATAGGTTGGGTAGAATGGACCTATTTTGGGGGCGTCACAAGCACGGGTGAGTAAGATAAGGGGTATGCACTTGATCCTTGCTTTATATATATATATATATATATATATATATATATATATATATATAGATTACATATCTTATTAATACATGAACAAGTTGTTAAGCTTACTTTCAGGAATCTATAGAGATTTAAAACAAAACAAATACAGAGATTAAAAGTGAAATAAAAGCATAATGACATTCAATAAACAAACTTACATAGGTTTCAAGCTTGAGAATTTCGAACTTAAAACACTCAAAATAAATCTTTTTACAAACACTCAAACTTGAATACAATATGTCTAAATTCTAAATTTCGAATGTTTTAAACAATGGAGCAAAGATTCTTATATAGAATGCTGAACAAACAACAGGGTTAAATAAAAAGTCGACCACTGAACTTTTCTGATATTTGGGTATTGAGCCCCTTTCTTCCGGTCAACGCAAACTAAGCCCCTTTCTATTCAAGAATTTGGATTTTGAACCCCCAGGCGCCACATGTGAGTTGACTTGCTGATGTGGTACACGTGGCGCCTACGTGGCAGTCTGACGTGGTATTTAATATTGTAATTTGACATGTGTCAGCTGCCGACGTGACATCTTTTAAATTTTTTCCAAAAATTGTCTTTCCTCATATTCGAACTCACAACCTCTTGTTTGGAATTTTGGTCATATGACCACTGGAGTACCACAAGTCATCTGTTAATATCTTGCAAGGATTAATATTTATATCAAAACCTGAGATTTCCATCATATATTCATTTCTTCTCCTTCACTACATACCATAAATAATTGAACTAATTGGGTGATAATAATAATAATAATAATAATAATAATAATAATAATGGCGCTAATAATAAATGGCATGTATCAAAGCATTATAATCTTTGAAACAAATTAGGAGAAAATCCAGTTGAACTAACTATTTTTTCATGCGTGGTTGCCAAGGAAAAACATCACAAAGTGGAAGAGAATAAGTTTTTTGATTCTCACACACTTTATCTTTGCATCAGTTTCCAATAAATGGCATGACTTGTTATAAGTTACAGTAATTATTATTATTATTATTATTATTATTATTATTATTATTATTATTATTATTATTATTATTATTATTATTATTATTATTATTATTATTGTTATTGTTATTGTTATTGTTTGTTATTGTTATTGTTATTGTTATTGTTATTGTTATTGTTATTGTTATTGTTATTGTTATTGTTATTATTATTATTATTATTATTATTATTATTATTATTATTATTATTATTATTATTATTATTATTATTATTATTATTATTGTTATTGTTGTTGTTATTATTATTATTGTTATTATTATTATTATTATTATTATTATTATTATTATTATTATTATTATTATTATTATTATTATTATCACGCAATTAGTTATGGTATGTAGTGAAGGAGAAGAAATGAATATATGGGGAAAATCTCAGGTTTTGATATAAATATTAATCATTGCAAGATATTAACAGATGACTTGTGCTGTTTCAACGGTCATATGACCAAAATTCTATACAAGAGGTTGCGAGTTCGAATATGAGGAAAGACAATTTTTGAGAAAAATTCAAAAGACGTCACGTCAGCAGCTGACACATGTCAAATTACAATATTAAATACCACGTCAGACATGCCACGTCTGTCACGTCAGCAGGTCAACGCACATGTGGCGCCTGGGGGTTCAAAGTCTAAATTTTTGAATAGAAAGGGGCTCAGTTTGCGTTGATCGAAAGAAAGGGACTCAATACCCAAATATCAAAAAAGTTCAATGGTCGGCTTTGCATTTAACCCACAAACAACATGATAATATAAAACAAACAACTTTTTAAAAGAAAGGTCCTTTAAGGACGAAATTATTTCATCTTTAAAAAATTAGATTCCTACTTTAATAAGTATGTTGACGCGTGTCCTGGATAAGCTGGAGTCATCTGGACAGCAGGAAAAATAAAAGAACTAGGACCAAACTTACTTTTTTAAAGTCTGTTTTTAGCCTTGGATACCCAAAACCACTTGCTCCACTTAGCACGCCTGAATTATTAAGGCTGAGAGAAGGGACCACACCGAGCATGCCTGAATTATTTTGGCTGAAAACGTGGACCACCAAAAGGATTGTTGGAAGATGATTCTTCATCACTATCCTGCATAGTCTCAATATCACTATGAGATTTTAAAAAATCTAAAATCTCATTCCTAAGAATTCCTTTGAGAGCAGCTTTAAGTTTTCTTGAAGAACTGTTGTAATAATCTATATCATAGCCTTATGGGGGAATGGGTAATTGTGCATCTTTCGCCACTTTATATTCATCAAATTTAGGCCACCATTTAATAGAGGCATGTCTTAGGAGACGACTAACTCCTGATCACGTATGTTGATCAATCACATAGGACCATTTAAAGATCTAAGGAATTTCATAAACACAACAAAACGTAAGCATAGCCTGATTATCATTAAGGCTACTAAAAGTTTAACAATACTTTTCAAATACTTTCTCAATCCTTTTAAGAAAATAAGAGGAAAAAGGGCCCTAAAAGAAAAACCATGATTGAAACCAGGCTGGAAAATCATGCGTCTTCATATTCTTTAGAAGTTTTGGATGAAGAAACCAACTATAGATGTACCTGTCATTTTAATAAAACAAAAAAAAATTCCAAGCCATAATATAATCAAAATAGTTATAAGATTTAAGAATCATGAGGTATTTTCAAATTACTTATGAGTTTTAAGATCACTTCCCCAGTCATTAGGTCTTAAGATCTTTAAGATCTTCACAGTAAAGAATGCTAGATTATAGCGATCTCTGCGTTTATGAGAGACTTTAATTGAACATGTTTCTATTAAAATCTTCTCGAAGAAATCCCTAGTTTTAGGTAGAAATATAGGCAGATCATGAGAATAAGACAACTATAATTTTTCCACTTCTTCTGGAGTTCTTACCGCATTAATGTCCTCAATCATTACTACTTCTTTAATCATAATATCGATATATTGAGGTTCTTTAAGGGCTTTTATTTCATGATCTTTTCCCTTATCATGTGACTTCATAGATCCAGAGGATTGTCCCTTAAGAACTTCTTTTGATCTCCTGTCAACTAGTTGAGTTGGGCGTCTTGGAGACCTATCCACAGAGAGTGTACAAATGTAAGACCCCAACTTTTATGAATAAAGATTATTTTTTCTCTAAATATCATTTTAAATATTATGGTGTGGATTTGATATAATGTTATAGTTGTGGGTAATATTTATAAATTTTACAAAATAAGCAAGTTGTTATAAAATATTCGTTTGGTCGAGGAATATTCTTTTTGTCGGAGAATATTTGTACGATGGCACAATCATTGGTGGACCCATAACAGAATTATTGTCGGAGTTAGAAAACAACAGAAATATCTTTTTTATAAAAAAATAACGGCGAAAGTTTTATTGTTAATTGTCAAAATACCCGGTGGTAAAAGTACAGTAATACGCGTGGTTGTATAGTAGCACACGGTATTGATTATTGATGCTTACGTAAAAAGTCACTCAGTTATACTCAATTATTGCTACAGTAATTGTTGCATAGTATCTCATATTATTGATTCAATTATTATCACAATATCATTTGCATAATATTTTATATTATTAAATCAATAATTGAGAAGATAAAGTTATTCATATTATTATTTGTAATATTGACGATGTCTAGAAAGTTCTATCGAGGGGAGGTTTGGTCACCTAATTGCTCGTTAATAGGGAGAAATCCTTATCGGAAAGCTCCCTCTTTTCTGAAAATAATCTGGTTATTAAATATTGTGAGTTATAATATTAATGACCAATAATTGTTGGAAGATTAAAAATGTGTTGAATTAAGATAAAATGATTTGTGGTAATATTTATTCAATCTTTGATATAAATAAGAAGTCTATTGTGAGACGTTTGTGGTAAGTTTGGTTTATTCTATGGGGGCCCATATGTCATCATCTAAGAGTCACTTTCGTCAATAGTAATTGCATTTACCAGACGTTGAACCACTTGTCATTTTATATTACAGGCGTCGAACCACTTGTCGTTTCACATTACAGGCGTCGAACCAATTGTCGGTTCACATTATAGGCGTCGAACCAATTGTTGTTTCACATTACAGGCGTCAAACCACTTGTTGTTTCACATTACAGGCGTCGAACCACTTTTCTTTTCACATCACCAGTCGTCAAGCCACTTGCCTTTTCACATTGCAAGGGCTAAGCTAGAAATCTTCTATAAATAGAAGCTTATTTCTTCTTTCATTCTCACCAATTCACTATGACTCACAAGAGAATTCTATAGAGAGAGAATCATAGAGAAAGAAGAAGAGTATTCTGTTACTACACTATTTTAGTATCCAATCTCCTACTAAGGTAAGGGGTATTATTTCTTTCGTATTCATAAGGGATATTATTTTTGTTCAATATTCGTATGAAATAATATTTTCTTCCATACTCTGTAGTATGTAAGTAATATTATTTCGTTTCAGATTCTGAATTTTACACTCATGTTTTTAAGTATTGCTTCTATACTTCTTGAAATTAGTAGAATATTCTTGAAATTTGCGCTTCATCTAGTATCGTTCCACAAGAATATTTTTCTGAATATTCTTGTTAAAGTTTAATCTTTTTATGTCAAAGTACTATTCACGGGGTACTATTCACGGGGTACTATTCATAAAGTACTATTCACGGGGTACTATTCATGACAAAAATTAATTTTTTTTTGTCCAAATTATTTTTGATACAATATTATTCTTGAATTTTGCGCCACAAGCATTATCATGTTGACAATTTGGACATTATTGAATTCTGGATAAATTAAATTACAAATCTTTAAAATTTATCCTTACTCTCCTTTAATTGAATTCTTATATCATTGTCATCATCCTCATGCTTATATTATGATGAAAGTCATCTGTGGCCCGTAGGGCATAGATGGACTTGGTATGATTATGATCAGGGATTATTCGGTATAATCATGACCGTAATGTTACAAATAATATGGTAAAAATCATCATTGGGCCGTAGTGCATTGATGGACTGTTGTTGATATGATCATGACCATTGGTGATACTAATGAATTTCCTTGGCCCATAGTGTAGGGATGATTCGAAGATGTGGATTATTTATTAAGCTGAGTCTCAGCGATAAAACTGTTGATAAACTTTTTAAATCATAGAAGATAGTAGATATCATGCTCTACTTGACTCTTCTAATCGATTGCTTGTTCTACTGCAATTAAATTTGATGTTTATTGTATTTTTTAAATTTAACACTGTTGGAGGCTAATGATAATTTATTCTGCATTATCTTAGTCGTAATATTTCTTTCTGAGCTAGTTGAGCTCACCCTTTGCTTTCATTGTTCTCATCAGGAAATGAGAATATAGCTGGGACTAGTCGGGGAACGGAGTGACGGTCTAGATGTTTGCATTTGTAGTCCTCACTATTCTGTGAAATAGTGTAATAATAAATATAATGAGGACTTATTTTGAGTTTGAATACTGTCTAGAAGATAATATTTGTATTAAAACTCACAGCTTATGTTTTGTCGTATTCTACACGACACTTAACAGTTGTATAAATTAAGTTTGTATTTAAATTATGTACCATGTATTTGGCGACTCAAGATGGGTGATGTATACCTATTTTAGGGGCGTCACAGTTGGTATCAAAGCTTAGGGATATGATCCATGACTAAGATGTGAGACTAGAACTAGGGGAGAGAGACAGGAAAATCCTTCGCTAGTATGACCTACCTAAGTTTATTTGTTATTTAATTAGTCTATCATAATATAGGGATAATATGTGGCATGTCAATTAACCCTTGTTTTGTGGCAGTATCTGAAAATGGCATCCGAAAATGTCGAGTTAAGCAATGGAACACATGAGACTGTTGAGTCACCACTGATCAATACCCAGGATAATGTGCATCAGGAAGACAATAATCCTCAGGTGAGCAACAACGCTGACCAAATGGCGAACGACAAAATGTTTAGGAGCTTTTTGCAATTCGTGCAACATCAGGCAAGAGAAACTCCTATTCAAATTGCAGGTGGAAACACTAGCAACACTCGGATGGTCATCGCTAAGCAGTTCAAGGAGGTGGGACCACCGGAGTTTATGGGAGAGCCAAAACCACTTAAGGCGGAGGCGTGGATAAA
Organism: Panax notoginseng; assembly: GCA_016801055.1. Lineage (NCBI taxonomy): Eukaryota > Viridiplantae > Streptophyta > Magnoliopsida > Apiales > Araliaceae > Panax > Panax notoginseng. The sequence continues at coordinate 178,514,280 of CM029015.1, forward strand.
GCAGGTCACCAAGATATTTGATGTATTGGGATGCTCCGAGGAGCAAAAGGTTCCCTTTGCCACCTTCATGTTGCGAGGAGAGGCAGATTACTGGTGGGAATTTGTAAAGCGTACTCAACCTGCCGCACTGAAGATGTCTTGGGAGAAGTTCCAAGAACTGTTTAACGACAAGTACTTTCCTAAAAGTATTCGTCACATGAAGAAGGTAGAGTTTATTAAACTAGAGCAAAACAATATGACCGTGTAACAGTACGAAGCTAAGTTTGCCGAGTTGTCCCGGTTTGGGCCATACTTGGTTGATAATGAGGAGAGAATGACGCGGACGTTTCTAAGAGGTTTGAAACCTGAGATACGTCAATACCTAAATTCTCACAAACTGTGTTTGTATTCAGATGTTGTAAATAGGGCTCAGTTATTGGAGCACGATAACGAGTCAACCCAACCAAGAGAGAGCAACTGGCAAAATGATAATACCAGTGGTAACAGTTATCAAAGCGGTGACAACAAACGTGGAGGGAATCAACATGCCAGAAATGGTAACCACTTCGGTGGAAATCATGGCCAAGATAATAGAAGTAGAAATTTCAAGAAGAGGAGATTCAATAATGATGGAAAGACGTCATCACCAGCACCTGTTGTTAAGGAAGGGGAACGACAGCCAATCGTAAGTTACAAATGCAGAGGGGAGGGACATATCAGTCCGAATTGTACGCAGGAATCTAAAGCGTGTTATAATTACGGAAGAGAAGGTCACCTAGCCAAATTTTGTCGTGCAATAAAGCCAAGTCTAGCTGGGATAGAGGCACCAAAGGCCGTCCCAGAGAAGTCAAAGCCGGTAGTTCAAGGGAGAGCGTTTGTCGTAATCTCCTAAAAAGCGAGGAATCCGAACGAGGTGATCACGGGTAAGCTAATCATAAACTCTAGCAAAGTCTATACCTTATTTGATACCAGTTCTACTCATTCTTTTATTTCTCCTACTTGCGTTCAATGTTTAAATTTAACTCCGGAGAAATTAGACTTTAACTTATCTGTTGAAACTACGTTGGAAGAAACCTTCATTACATCCACTATTTATAAGTCTTGTTTGATTCAAATCGGTAACCGCATGTTACCTGTCGATCTTATCTCTTTAAAAATACTTGCATTTGATGTGATTTTAGGGATTGATTGGTTAACTACTCATCATGCTAAAATTGATTATTTTCGTAAGGTTGTTAGCTTTCATATTCCTAACTAACCTATTATGCGAATTCAAGCAACCAAACCACTAAAATAAATCACTGTCATATCAAGTCATAAAGCTATTCGTTTATTGAAAAACGGATGTCAAGCTTTCTTAGCCCATGTCACGGATTTAAATAAAAATACGTCAGATTTGAATGATAATTCTATTGTTAATAAATTTCCTGACATATTCCCTGAAGAACTTCCTGGCCTACCTCCAGAGCGAGAAATTGAATTTTGTATCGACCTTGAACCCGGTACAAAACCCATTTCTAAAGCCCCATATCGAATGGCTCCTATTGAACTTCAGGAGTTAAAAACCCAACTGCAAGAATTGTTAGACATTGGTTTTAGTCGTCCTAGTATGTCTCCTTGGGGTGCTCCTGTTCTATTCGTAAAGAAGAAAGATGGAAGTATGCGACTTTATATTGACTAGCGGGAGTTGAATCATGTCACCGTCAAAAATAGGTACCCGTTACCTCGAATTGATGACCTGTTTGACCAGTTGAAAGGTGCTAAATTCTTTTCAAAGATCAATCTTCATTCCGGATATCATCAGTTAAAAGTTTAAACTGATGACATTCCAAAGACTACTTTCAGAACTCGGTACGAGCATTATAAATTCCTAGTTATGTCTCTTGGATTGACTAATGCTCCTGCGACCTTCATGGATATGATAAACCGAGTATTCAAGAAATATTTAGATCATTTTGTTGTTGTCTTTATTGATGACATCCTCATATACTCCAAAATCCGTGAAGATCATGAGCAACACTTGAGGCTAATACTCCAAAAGCTTCGTGAAAACAAGCTATATGTCAAGTTGAAGAAATGCGAGTTCTGGCTTGAGAAAGTAGCATTCCTTGGGCACGTGATATCAAATCACGGAATATCTGTTGACCCAGCGAAGATTGAAGCAATTCAAAGCTGGGAGCAACCTAAGTCAGTTACCGAAGTACATAGCTTTTTGGGCTTAGCTGGTTATTATCAAAGATTCGTGGAAGGATTTTCTCGAATTGCTACTCCATTAACTTAGATGACTCGAAAAGATACAAAATTCGGTTGGAGCGAGAAATGTGAGAAGAGTTTTCAAGAACTCAAGAGTAGACTCATTTCAGCACCTGTTCTGACAATATTATCTAGTTCGGAGGGATATGTCATCTATAGTGATACTTCAGGCAGAGGTTTAGGATGTGTTCTCATGCAACATGGAAAAGTCATAGCCTATACCTCGCAACAACTCATAGAATATGAGAGGAATTATCCTACTCATGATCTAGAGTTGGTAGCTGTCATTTTCGCACTTAAAATCTAGAGGCATTACCTGTATGGGGAGAAGGTGGAGATCTTTACGGATCATAAAAGCCTCAAATATTTCTTCACTCAAAAGGAACTCAACATGCGACAATGACGTTGGCTTGAACTATTGAAAGATTATGATCATACTATTCAATACCATCATGGATAAGCGAACGTGGTAGCTGACCTATTGAGTAGAAGATCATAAGCGGGTACGAGAGTGATATTGTCAACGCAAAGGCCCATTTTATATGACTTGCAAAGGATGGAGATAGAGATAAAGACTCCAGAGACCCACGTGAAGATGGCAAATATACGAGTAGAATCGACTTTAATCGATAAAGTTAAAGTTTCTCAAACTACAGACCTGGAGCTGATGCGTATGAAGAAGAAAGTACAAGAAGGTGTTATTTCGGAAGCAAGAATTAATGAAGAAGGAATACTTAGAGTCAACTCCAGACTTTGTGTTCCTAACAACTCTGATTTGAAGTATAAAATCATGATGGAGGCGCACAACACACCATTTGTAATCCATCCTGGAAGTACCAAAATATATCGTGATCTTCGACATACATTTTGGTGGAGCAATATGATGAGGGAGATCGCGGAGTTTATCTCAAGGTGTTTAACGTGTCAACGTGTCAAGGCAGAGCATCAAGTGCTAAAAGGTATATTGCAACCACTTAAAATTCCAGAATGGAAGTGGGAGCACATTACTATGGATTTTGTTACCGGTCTTCCCTAGGTTTCTCAAGGCATAGATGCAATTTGGGCCATTATTGATAGATTGACCAAGTCTGCTCATTTCTTATCTATACGAGAAACTTATACACTTAAACATCTTGCTCGTATGTACATAAATGAGATTTTAAGACGGCATGCTATGCTGTATCCATAGTTTCTGATCGAGACCCAAGATTCATTTCACGGTTTTGGGTCAGTTTACAAAAAGCTATGGGCACGTATTTACGATTTAGTTCGGCATATCATCCTTAAACGGACGGACAGTCGGAGAGGACTATTTAAACTCTTGAAGATCTATTACGACTCTGTGTCCTTGATTTCAAAGGAAGTTGGGACAAGTTCTAGTAATTAGTGAAATTCTCCTACAACAACAGTTATCAAGCAAGTATCGGCATGGCTCCATTCGAGGCGTTGTATGGACGCAAGTGTCATTCTTAAGTATGTTGGGACAAGGTGGGTGAAGCAACGTTGTTGGGACCGAAATTGGTACGTATGACTACAGAAAAGATTCAAATGATCCGGCAACATATAAAAACCTCATAAATTAGACAAAAGAGTTATGCTGATCTTCATCGAAAGAACGTAGAATTCAATGTTAGAGAACATGTGTTGTTATGTGTTGCTCCATGGAAAGGAGTTATAAGATTTGAAAAGAGAGGAAAGCTCAATCCTAGATCCATTGGCCCATTCGAAATCCTCGATCGAGTAGGAACTGTGGCTTATAGACTCGCCTTATTGCCAAGTATGTCTCGTGTTCATAACGTTTTTCACATATCCATGTTACGTAAATATATGAAAGACCCAAACCGCATTATTGAGTTAGAGTCAGATAGCGAAAGATTTAACGTACGAAGAGGTACTTGTTAAAATCTTAGATAAGAAGGAACATATTCTACGCTCCAATGTTATACCTCAAGTTAAAGTGTTGTGGAGAAACCACGATGTTGAGGAAATGACTTGAGAGTTAGAATTTGAAATGAAATCAAGATATCCTCACCTCTTTAACATATCAGGTATGTACCCTAATTTCGATGACGAAATTTCATAAGAAGGGGAGGTTATAAGACCCTAACTTTTATGAATAAAGATTATTTTTTCTCTAAATATCATTTTGAATATTATGGTGTGGATTTAATATAATATTATAGTTGTGGGTAATATTTATAAATTTTACATAGTAAGCAAGTTGTTATAAAATATTCGTTTAGTCGAGGAATATTCTTTTTGTCATAAAATATTCGTACGATGGCACAATCATTGGTGGACCCCACAACAGAATTATTGTCGGAGTTAGAAAACGACAGAAATATCTTTTTATAAAAAAATAACGGCAAAAATTTTACCGTTAACTGTCGAAATACCCGGTGGTAAAAGTACAGTAATACGCGTGGTTGCATAGTAGCACACGGTATTGATTATTGATGCTTACGTAAAAAGCCACTCAGTTATACTCAATTATTGCTACAGTAATTGCTGCATAATATCTCATATTATTGATTCAATTATTATAAAAGTATCATCTGCATAATATTTTATACTATTAAATCAATAATTTAGACGACAAAGTTATTTATATTATTATTTGCAATATTGACGATGTCTAGAAAGTTCTGTCGAGGAGAGGTTTGGTCACCAAAATGCGCGCCAATAGGGAGAAATCCTTATCGAAAAGCCCCCTCTTTTCTGGAAATAATCTGGTTGTTAAATATTGTAAGTTATAATATTAATGATGAATAATTATTGGAAGATTAAAAATGTGTTGATTGAAGATAAAATGATTTGTGGTAATATTTATTCAATCTTTGATATAAATAAGAAGTCTGTTATTAGAAGTTTGTGGTAAGTTTGGTTTATTCTATAGGGGCCCATATGTAATCATCTATGAGTCACTTACGCCAATAGTAATTGCCTTTACCAGACGTCAAATCACTTGTCGTTTCATATTACAAGCGTCGAACCACTTGTCGTTTCACATTACAGGCGTCAAACCCATTGTCGTTTCACATTACAGGCGTCGAACCAATTGTCGTTTCACATTACAGGCGTGTTTCACATTACAGGCATCAAACCACTTTTCTTTTCATATCACCAGTTGTCAAGCCACTTGCCTTTTCATATTGCAAGGGCTAAGCTAGAAATCATCTATAAATAGAAGCTTATTTCTTCTTTCATTCTCACCAATTCACTACGACTCACAAGAGAATTCTATAGAGAGAGAATCAGAGAGAAAGAAGAAGAGTATTCTGTTACTACACTATTTCAGTATCCAATCTCCTACTAAGGTAAGGGGTATTATTTCTTTCGTATTCGTAAGGGATATTATTTTTGTTCAATATTCGTATGAAATAATATTTTTTTCCATACTTTGTAGTATGTAAGTAATATTATTTCGTTTCAGATTCTGAATTTTACACTCATGTTGTTAAGTATTGCTTCTATACTCTTTGAAATTAGTAGAATATCCTTGAAATTTGCGCTTCATCTAGTATCGTTTTACAAGAATATTTTTCTGAACATTCTTGTTAAAGTTTAATCTTTTCATGTCGAAGTACTATTCATGGGGTACTATTTAAGTACAATTCACGGGGTACTATTCATGATAAAAATTAATTTCTTTTCTGTCCAAATTATTTTTGATACAATATTATTCTTGAATTTTACTCCACAAGCAGTATCTTGTTGGCAATTTGGACATTATTGAATTCTGGATAAATTGAATTATAAATCTTTAAAATTTATCCTTACTCTCCTTTAATTGAATTCTTATATCATTGTCATCATCCTCATGCTTATATTATGATGAAAGTCATCTGTGGCCCGTAGGGCATAGATGGACTTGGTATGATTATGACCAGGGATTATTCTATATAATCATGGCCGTATTGTTACAAATGATATGGTAAAAGTCATCATTGGCCCGTAGTGCATTGATAGACAGTTGTTGATATGATTATGACCATTGGTGATACTAATGAATATCCTTGGCCCGTAGTGCAGGGATGATTCGATGATGTGGATTATTTTTTAAGCTGAGTCTCAGCGATAAAACTGTTGATAAACTTTTTAAATCATTGAAAATAGTAGATATCATGTTCTACTTGACTCTTCTAATGGATTGCTTGTTCCACTGCAGTTAAACTTGATGTTTATTGTATTTTATCAGTTTAACACTGTTGGAGGCTAATGATAATTTATTTTGCATTATCTTAATCATAATATTTCTTACTGGGCTAGTTGAGCTCACCCTTTGCTTTCATTGTTCTCTTCAGGAAATGAGAATATACCGGTCCAAATGTTTGCATTTGTAGTCCTCACTATTCTGTGAAATAGTGTAATAATAAATATAATGAGGACTTATTTTGAGTTTGAATACCGTCTAGAAGACAATATTTGTATTAAAACTCACAGCTTATATTTTGTCGTATTCTACACGACACTTAACAGTTAATAAATTAAGTTTGTATTTAAATTCTGTGCCATGTATTTGGCGACTCATGATGGGTGATGTATAACTATTTTGGAGGCTTCACAACAAATGTTAGGAGTATCCTGCAGAAATTCTCTAATTAAGAAATCTGGGATAAAGTTTTATTCTCTAATTATGAATTTAATGTCAAAGTCAAAAACAGCTAATAAGGTCTACCATCTAGCAAATATTTTTTTAGAAATAATATTTTTCACATCCTTCTCTAAAACTTCCTTGGTTGATTTACATTCAACTCGAAGGATAAATCTATGATTTAAGAGATCTTCTTAGAATTTATTAACACAAAAAACTATTGATAGAATTTCTTTTTTAATAGTAGAATAATTCTTCTGTGTAGGATTCCACCCCCACCCCCCCAACCCTCACCCTCTCGATGCGAAACGAACCAAAATGTCTTTAGAATTCTTTATTTGTTTAACAATTCCACCAAAAATCTTGTCAAATGCATCATTTGAAAGTAGTATGCACACAAGACAATCATGTTGATGATAAAGCGTATACTTTATAACAATCTTATTCATTTATTAATAAAAGTATTCATTTACTAAAGGCTTTAATTTATCTACATGGTGTTGTTTTTAATAATATAGGATAAACTCATAATTTTAGGCAATGCTTTTAGAATCATGATGAGATCATGCTAATAAGATCTAAATTCTTAGATAGCTTAAAAACTAAAATGTTCCCAATCGATAGATTACTAAAAAGGGGATTGGTGAATCTAGATAAATTGGTACATACGTTGCTTGCTCATTGGATAAGGATGATTGATCTCATGATCATTTATGTGGAGACACTAAGTAAGTATGTACGTGCTTATTGGAGAATAAGTTCACTGAACGTGGCTAGCTAAGGAATGCCTAATAGAGTTTTACTTGTCTGTCAATAGGAATTCCTGTAGTGATAGTAGTACAAGTGATCCTTGGACTTGAGATCATCATAGTATCTTGTATATTGTAAGACCCCGAATTTTATGAAATAAAAATATTCAATTTTTCTTATAATTACTATTCAGTAAATGGTTTAATTGATAAATGTTAAAGTTAAGGGTGATATATGAATTTTTTTCAAAATACACAAGTGGTTATAAAATAATCATTGTTGTCGGGGAATATTCGTTTGGTCGTAGAATATTCTTTCTGTCGGGGAATATTCGTACGACGGCGCAGCTATTTGTGGGCCCCATAACGAATAACTGTCGGATGACGATAACGACAAAAATTTGAGTTTTTACAAATAACGGCGTAGTTGTTACCGTTAACACTGTTGGAATACCCGGTGGTTAAAATACAGTAATACGCGTTATTGCACAGTAGCACACGGTATTGCATAGTATTTTTGAAATTATTGATTCTTATGTAAGAAGGCACTACTCAATAATTGTTACAGTAATTACTGTTCAATATTTTATTTTTTCAATAATTGCTACGTTGATATTTTATATTATTGTTGTTTCAATAATTGTTGCTGCACAGTATTTTCTATTATCAGATCAATAATTCATATTATTTAAATAATATTATTAGATAGCATTATTGATAATGTCTAGAAAGTTCTGTCTAAGGAGAGGTTTGGTCATTTAATTGCGCGCCAGTAAGGAGAAATTCTTATTGGAAAGCCCCCTCTTTCCTGGGAACGACCTGGTTGTCATAAATGTGATTCTGTAATATTATTTATGAATAATTAATTATTGATTCATATGATAAGAAAATATTTATTTTATGTGGATATAAATGAGGGATATATTTTTGTGGTTAAAAAATGAAGGAGTTAATGTTGAGATTTTTATCCGTATTTTTGTCGGAATGGAGGTATTAAAAATCAGGATTTTTGAGATATTTTGCGGGGGTTATAATTTTTAATCCGACCGTTGGATCGTGGTAATTTTTGGATATGTTATACATATATAAGTTGAGTATATGCCTACAAATTTTGAACCGTTAAAAATGAACGTATGATTTGTTATGAATTTTACGAGATGACTGGTTCAGAAATTGTTGAATTTTCGGAGTTTATCATTTTGGTGGAAAATTCTAGAATTGGTGGGCCTCACTTGTGGTTGGTGAAGAAATGTGCTGAATTATATTTCAAATGTGGTGGGTGGGAATAGTAGCAGGTAAAGCCATCAGGTTGCAGGTCAAACCTACCAAAATTTTCCTATAAATAGAGGGCTAAGTTAGAATTGAAAATCACACCAGAAACATAAGCTTTCTCTCTTTCTCTCTCTATATTATGAAGCATATTTTGTGAGTTTTTAGATACTTGGTGAGTTGCTATTCATCAGTGCAAGTTTTCTTCAGCATCATATCCGATATCCAGTCAGAAGTACTGCTCTTTTGAGGTAAGGGATTGTAAGGGATTGTAAGGGATTGTAAGGGATAGTAAGGGATAGTAAGGGATTTTAAGGGTTGTTATGATTTTCAGTTTCGTAATTTTTCTGAACTTCAAAAATTCTGAAAAAATTTGAAATGATATTTTGATGAGTTTTCTTGATTGTGTCCAAAAATGGTAATTTTTGGATGTATAGATTGAGAGTTATGAATTTTATGAGAAAAGACTATTTTAGAAGTAACAGCTTATAATTCCTTGTGGTTAACTCCAAAATTGATGAAATTTTTATTGGGAGTACATGTATATGATGAAGTATACTCTGTTAATTTCAAAATTTTTGGACAAAAGTACAATTTTTGATAAATGTCTAAATATTCGGCTGTTTTGGCCATATGAAAAATAGTAAATGACTTTTAAAAATTCTGAGAAAAATATATGTTCACTATGGGACTATATTATGCTAAATCCCAGAAAAGAAATATTTTTGAAATTGATTTGGTATTTTTCATGAAAATGGTCTAGTTATGAGTAAATGAATTAAATATGTTTTGTGAAGAAAGAAAATTGGAAAATAGGATTTTATGGCTTGAGAATCCTATATGAGGTATATGCAGATTTTTGATGAGGGTTTTGGTTATTGATGATGAAATTGTAAGAGTTGGCATTTTATGATGATTAAATGCATTAATTAGTAAAGTGTAAACAATTAAAATAAATTGTTTATAAATTTAAGTAATGTTATTCTTTCAATATCATTATACCGAAATATTGGTATGAATTTTATTGTAGAATTTCTATCTTTTGTGTCGGGGTTACTATTCATGAGTTACGAATATTACTCTTGAGATTAAAACTATATGTTGATCATATTATTTTTATCATCATATATAACATTTTTATAACCCTGATGTTGAAATTCTCTTTCACTGGAGTGTAAAGATGGGTAGATTATTGGTATGATCATGACTAGGGTTCTCTTTGGCCTGTAGTGCAAAGTTGAATTGTGACTGGTATGATCATGACCATTGAATTTATAATTGAATATCTTAAGCTTAAGTGCAAAGGTGAATTGATCAACATGGTTATAATTATTGTTTATATAAATTCTGAAATGATTATATATTTCTTTGAGATATGAATATATTTGGCCTGTAGTGCAAATATGAATTGTTGATGAATATCTTTGGCATGTAGTGCAAAGATGGCCTGTTGATGAATATCTTTGGCCTGTAGTGCAAAGATGAACTGTTGTTGAATATCTTTGGCCCGTAGTGCAAAGATGGTTTGTTGATGAATATCTTTGGCCCGTAGTGCAAAGATGGATTTGTTAGTATGATTATAAACAGGAACTGTGATTTGGTATAACCATGATCTTTGATGTTTCAGGTAAAGACAGGTGATGAAAATATTCTTCGTCCTGGGTGCGAAGAAAAATTTATAGTCACAATTATGATTATGAGTTATTCATATGATTGTGGAAAGGAACTGTTGAGTGATGTTACATGGATAAAATATTGTTGGTGGATTTTTAACATGGAGAAGATAATAGACTTTATAGTCTATTTGACTCTTCTAATGGATTGCTCGTTCCGCTGCAACTATGGTTGAAATTTTTATCATTTACCATATGTTCTAAATCTCTGATTTATTGTTGATGAAGGCTATTGATAATTGAATTATCTTTAGTCATGATATTCTTTACTGAGCTAGTTGTGCTCACCCTTTTGCTTCACAATTCCTTTCAGGTAATAAGAGTGTAGCTGGGTCGAGCGGGGGTAACAAGGGAATAGAACGGTGGTCATCATTTAGTAGTTATATTTGGTGAAGAAAATAGGGTGAGGCGAACCCAACGTTGGAAGGGTGTTTTGTCACTATCATACAAGATGTCTAATGACATACAACCTCGTGTCATCATAGGACAGGGTTGTGCTCATCCACTTGCTGAGTATATATACGAGCACTACCTATATAATCTTGGTGTTTGTTTGAAGTATAATTCTCAATTAGAGACAGTGGAGATAATGATAAGTCAAGAGAAGACTCACCATTGGGAAGAATATGATAGTAATCTTTTCGTTTTTCTTTGGGGTCTATTGGGTCAACCAAGAATAATTCTGTGGCCATATGATATCTATCATAACCTAGACGCGTGGCCTCCCATGTACGAAGGTTTCCTTGAGCACTTCCCAAAGATTCTAATTTCTAAAACAGTTTTTGACTGTACCTTTATGTAAGGTACCTTTGTGAGGTGCTGATACATGATGGTGTCCAATGTCACATTTGGTATATATTTGTATCCAAACTCACAGCATATGTGTTGTTGTATTTTGCACGACAATTGTTGTAATAAAGTTGTAGTTGTTTTCTGTACCATGTATTTGACGACTCAGAATGGGTTGGATGGAATGGACCTATTTTGGGGTTGTCACAGGTGGTATCAGAGCTTAGGGATATGATCTCTGGCGGAGATCGGGGAATATAACTAGGAGGGGAGAGATGAGTAAATCCTTCGCTAGTGTGTCCTACCTAAGCTTATTTGTTGGTCAGTCATAATATCGGGATATTATGTGATATGTTAATTTGTTAAATTAACCCTTGTTTTGAAGCTGTATTCTAGAATGATATATGAAATACAGGAGATGAGCAATGGAGAAATTATGATGACAGGGAAGATGGAATCTGAAATGAAAGGAAGGTATTCTCAACTCTTTGAAATACCAGGTACGTAAATTTCGGGGACGAAATTTCATAAGGAGGGGAGATTGTAAGACCCCGAATTTTATGAAATAAAAGTATTCAATTTTTCTTATAATTACTATTCAGTAAATGGTTTAATTGATAAATGTTAAAGTTAAGGGTGATATATGAATTTTTTTCAAAATACACAAGTGGTTATAAAATAATCATTGTTGTCGGGGAATATTCGTTTGGTCGTGGAATATTCTTTCTGTCGGGGAATATTCGTACGACGGCGCAGCTATTTGTGGGCCCCATAACGAATAACTGTCGGATGAAGAAAACGACAAAAATTTGAGTTTTTACAAATAACGGCGTAGTTGTTACCGTTAACACTGTTGGAATACCCGGTGGTTAAAATACAGTAATACGCGTTATTGCACAGTAGCACACGGTATTGCATAGTATTTTTGAAATTATTGATTCTTACGTAAGAAGGCACTACTCAATAATTGTTACAGTAATTACTGTTCAATATTTTATTTTTTCAATAATTGCTACGTTGATATTTTATATTATTGTTGTTTCAATAATTGTTGCTGCACAGTATTTTCTATTATCAGATCAATAATTCATATTATTTGAATAATATTATTAGATAGCATTATTGGCAATGTCTAGAAAGTTCTGTCTAAGGAGAGGTTTGGTCATCTAATTGCGCGCCAGTAAGGAGAAATTCTTATTGGAAAGCCCCCTCTTTCCTGGGAACGGCCTGGTTGTCATAAATGTGATTCTGTAATATTATTTGTGAATAATTAATTATTGATTCATATGATAAGAAAATATTTATTTTATGTGGATATAAATGAGGGATATATTTTTGTGGTTAAAAAATGAAGGAGTTAATGTTGAGATTTTTATCCGTATTTTTGTCGGAATGGAGGTATTAAAAATCAGGATTTTTGAGATATTTTGCGGGGGTTATAATTTTTAATCCGACCGTTGGATCGTGGTAATTTTTGGATATGTTATACATATATAAGTTGAGTATATGCCACAAATTTTGAACCGTTAAAAATGAACGTATGATTTGTTATGAATTTTACGAGATGACTGGTTCAGAAATTGTTGAATTTTCGGAGTTTATCATTTTGGTGGAAAATTCTAGAATTGGTGGGCCCCACTTGTGGTTGGTGAAGAAATGTGCTGAATTATATTTCAAATGTGGTGGGTGGGAATAGTAGCAGGTAAAGCCATCAGGTTGCAGGTCAAACCTACCAAAATTTTCCTATAAATAGAGGGCTAAGTTAGAATTGAAAATCACACCAGAAACATAAGCTTTCTCTCTTTCTCTCTCTATATTATGAAGCATATTTTGTGAGTTTTTAGATACTTGGTGAGTTGCTATTCATCAGTGCAAGTTTTCTTCAGCATCATATCCGATATCCAGTCAGAAGTACTGCTCTTTTGAGGTAAGGGATTGTAAGGGATTGTAAGGGATTGTAAGGGATAGTAAGGGATAGTAAGGGATTTTAAGGGTTGTTATGATTTTCAGTTTCGTAATTTTTCTGAACTTCAAAAATTCTGGAAAAATTTGAAATGATATTTTGATGAGTTTTCTTGATTGTGTCCAAAAATGGTGATTTTTGGATGTATAGATTGAGAGTTATGAATTTTATGAGAAAAGACTATTTTAAAAGTAACAGCTTATAATTCCTTGTGGTTAACTCCAAAATTGATGAAATTTTTATTGGGAGTACATGTATATGATAGAAGTATACTCTGTTAATTTCAGAATTTTTGGACAAAAGTACAATTTTTGATAAATGTCTAAATATTCGGCTGTTTTGGCCATATGAAAAATAGTAAATGACTTTTAAAAATTCTGAGAAAAATATATGTTCACTATGGGACTATATTATGCTAAATCCCAGAAAAGAAATATTTTTGAAACTGATTTGGTATTTTTCATGAAAATGGTCTAGTTATGAGTAAATGAATTAAATATGTTTTGTGAAGAAAGAAAATTGGAAAATAGGATTTTATGGCTTGAGAATCCTATATGAGGTATATGCAGATTTTTGATGAGGGTTTTGGTTATTGATGATGAAATTGTAAGAGTTGGCATTTTATGATGATTAAATGCATTAATTAGTAAAGTGTAAACAATTAAAATAAATTGTTTATAAATTTAAGTAATGTTATTCTTTCAATATCATTATACCGAAATATTGGTATAAATTTTATTGTAGAATTTCTATCTTTTGTGTCGGGGTTACTATTCATGAGTTACGAATATTACTCTTGAGATTAAAACTATATGTTGATCATATTATTTTTATCATCATATATAACATTTTTATAACCCTGATGTTGAAATTCTCTTTCACTGGAGTGTAAAGATGGGTAGATTATTGGTATGATCATGACTAGGGTTCTCTTTGGCCTGTAGTGCAAAGTTGAATTGTGACTGGTATGATCATGACCATTGAATTTATAATTGAATATCTTAAGCTTAAGTGCAAAGGTGAATTGATCAACATGGTTATAATTATTGTTTATATAAATTCTGAAATGATTATATATTTCTTTGAGATATGAATATATTTGGCCTGTAGTGCAAATATGAATTGTTGATGAATATCTTTGGCATGTAGTGCAAAGATGGCCTGTTGATGAATATCTTTGGCCTGTAGTGCAAAGATGAACTGTTGTTGAATATCTTTGGCCCGTAGTGCAAAGATGGTTTGTTGATGAATATCTTTGGCCCGTAGTGCAAAGATGGATTTGTTAGTATGATTATAAACAGGAACTGTGATTTGGTATAACCATGATCTTTGATGTTTCAGGTAAAGACAGGTGATGAAAATATTCTTCGTCCTGGGTGCGAAGAAAAATTTATAGTCACAATTATGATTATGAGTTATTCATATGATTGTGGAAAGGAACTGTTGAGTGATGTTACATGGATAAAATATTGTTGGTGGATTTTTAACATGGAGAAGATAATAGACTTTATAGTCTATTTGACTCTTCTAATGGATTGCTCGTTCCGCTGCAACTATGGTTGAAATTTTTATCATTTACCATATGTTCTAAATCTCTGATTTATTGTTGATGAAGGCTATTGATAATTGAATTATCTTTAGTCATGATATTCTTTACTGAGCTAGTTGTGCTCACCCTTTTGCTTCACAATTCCTTTCAGGTAATAAGAGTGTAGCTGGGTCGAGCGGGGGTAACAAGGGAATAGAACGGTGGTCATCATTTAGTAGTTATATTTGGTGAAGAAAATAGGGTGAGGCGAACCCAACGTTGGAAGGGTGTTTTGTCACTATCATACAAGATGTCTAATGACATACAACCTCGTGTCATCATAGGACAGGGTTGTGCTCATCCACTTGCTGAGTATATATACGAGCACTACCTATATAATCTTGGTGTTTGTTTGAAGTATAATTCTCAATTAGAGACAGTGGAGATAATGATAAGTCAAGAGAAGACTCACCATTGGGAAGAATATGATAGTAATCTTCTCGTTTTTCTTTTGGGTCTATTGGGTCAACCGAGGATAATTCTGTGGCCGTATGATATCTATTATAACCTAGACGCATGGCCTCCCATGTACGAAGGTTTCCTTGAGCACTTCCCAAATATTCTAATTTCTAAAACAGTTTTTGACTATACCTTTATGTAAGGTACCTTTGTGAGGTGCTGATACATGATGGTGTCCAATGTCACATTTGGTATATATTTGTATCCAAACTCACAGCATATGTGTTGTTGTATTTTGCACGACAATTGTTGTAATAAAGTTGTAGTTGTTTTCTGTACCATGTATTTGACGACTCAGAATGGGTTGGATGGAATGGACCTATTTTGGGGTTGTCACAGGTGGTATCAGAGCTTAGGGATATGATCTCTGGCGGAGATCGGGGAATATAACTAGGAGGGGAGAGATGAGTAAATCCTTCGCTAGTGTGTCCTACCTAAGCTTATTTGTTGGTCAGTCATAATATCGGGATATTATGTGATATGTTAATTTGTTAAATTAACCCTTGTTTTGAAGCTGTATTCTAGAATGATATATGAAATACAGGAGATGAGCAATGGAGAAATTATGATGACAGGGAAGATGGAATCTGAAATGAAAGGAAGGTATTCTCAACTCTTTGAAATACCAGGTACGTAAATTTCGGGGACGAAATTTCATAAGGAGGGGAGATTGTAAGACCCCGAATTTTAAGAAATAAAAATATTCAATTTTTCTTATAATTACTATTCAGTAAATGGTTTAATTGATAAATGTTAAAGTTAAGGGTGATATATGAATTTTTTTCAAAATACACAAGTGGTTATAAAATAATCATTGTTGTCGGGGAATATTCGTTTGGTCGTAGAATATTCTTTCTGTCGGGGAATATTCGTACGACGGCGCAGCTATTTGTGGGCCCCATAACGAATAACTGTCGGATGACGATAACGACAAAAATTTGAGTTTTTACAAATAACGGCGTAGTTGTTACCGTTAACACTGTTGGAATACCCGGTGGTTAAAATACAGTAATACGCGTTATTGCACAGTAGCACACGGTATTGCATAGTATTTTTGAAATTATTGATTCTTATGTAAGAAGGCACTACTCAATAATTGTTACAGTAATTACTGTTCAATATTTTATTTTTTCAATAATTGCTACGTTGATATTTTATATTATTGTTGTTTCAATAATTGTTGCTGCACAGTATTTTCTATTATCAGATCAATAATTCATATTATTTAAATAATATTATTAGATAGCATTATTGATAATGTCTAGAAAGTTCTGTCTAAGGAGAGGTTTGGTCATTTAATTGCGCGCCAGTAAGGAGAAATTCTTATTGGAAAGCCCCCTCTTTCCTGGGAACGACCTGGTTGTCATAAATGTGATTCTGTAATATTATTTATGAATAATTAATTATTGATTCATATGATAAGAAAATATTTATTTTATGTGGATATAAATGAGGGATATATTTTTGTGGTTAAAAAATGAAGGAGTTAATATTGAGATTTTTATCCGTATTTTTGTCGGAATGGAGGTATTAAAAATCAGGATTTTTGAGATATTTTGCGGGGGTTATAATTTTTAATCCGACCGTTGGATCGTGGTAATTTTTGGATATGTTATACATATATAAGTTGAGTATATGCCTACAAATTTTGAACCGTTAAAAATGAACGTATGATTTGTTATGAATTTTACGAGATGACTGGTTCAGAAATTGTTGAATTTTCGGAGTTTATCATTTTGGTGGAAAATTCTAGAATTGGTGGGCCTCACTTGTGGTTGGTGAAGAAATGTGCTGAATTATATTTCAAATGTGGTGGGTGGGAATAGTAGCAGGTAAAGCCATCAGGTTGCAGGTCAAACCTACCAAAATTTTCCTATAAATAGAGGGCTAAATTAGAATTAAAAATCACACCAGAAACATAAGCTTTCTCTCTTTCTCTCTCTATATTATGAAGCATATTTTGTGAGTTTTTAGATACTTGGTGAGTTGTTATTCATCAGTGCAAGTTTTCTTCAGCATCATATCCGATATCCAGTCAGAAGTACTGCTCTTTTGAGGTAAGGGATTGTAAGGGATTGTAAGGGATAGTAAGGGATAGTAAGGGATAGTAAGGGATTTTAAGGGTTGTTATAATTTTCAGTTTCGTAATTTTTCTGAACTTCAAAAATTCTGAAAAAATTTGAAATGATATTTTGATGAGTTTTCTTGATTGTGTCCAAAAATGGTAATTTTTGGATGTATAGATTGAGAGTTATGAATTTTATGAGAAAAGACTATTTTAAAAGACTATTTGAAAAATGAGTAAGTGAGGGTCCATGTAATAAGCCAAACTTACAAAAAATACTTCATAAAAATCTCCTTTATTTATATCAAAAATTAATTAAATATTTATCACAAATCACTTATCTTCAATAAACACATTTTTAATCTTTCAACAATTATTCATCATTAATATTATAACTCACAATATTGACAACTGGATCATTCCCAGGAAAAAGAAGGCTTTCTGATAAGGATTTCTCCTTATTGGTGCCTAATTAAATAACCTAACCCCTTTCCTAACTTTCTAGGCATTGCCAATAATACAAATAATAATATGAATAACTGTGTCATCTCAATTATTGATTTAATAATATAAAATATTGTGCAAATGATACTGTGATAATAATTGAATCAATAATATGAGATACTATGTAGTAACTATTGTTGCAATAATTGAATAAAACAGAATGACTTCTTAAGTAAGCATCAATAATCAGAGATACGCATCAGCTCCGGGTCTGTGGCTTGAGCAACTTTAACTTTATCGATTAAAGTTGGTTCTATGCGTATACTTGACATCATTGCACTTATTCCTGCATAGGATCTTCTACTCAATGCGTCAGCTACCACGTTTGCTTTTTCAGGATGGTATTGAATAGTGTGGTCGTAATCTTTCAACAGCTCGAGCCAACGTCGTTGCCGCATGTTGAGTTCTTTTTGAGTGAAGAAATATTTGAGGCTTTTATGTTCTGAATATATCTCCAATTTCTCCCCATATAGATAATGCCTCCAGATCTTTAACGCGAAAACGACTGCTGCCAACTCTAGATCATGAGTAGGATAATTCCTCTCATATTCTTTAAGTCGTCGCGAGGCATAGGCTATAACTTTCCCACATTGCATGAGAACACATCCTAGCCCTTTGCCTGAAGCATCGCTGTAGATAACAAATCCATCCGAACCAGATGGTATGGTCAAAACAGGTGCCGAAATGAGTCTCCTCTTAAGCTCTTGAAAACTCTTCACGCATTCCTCGCTCTATACGAATTTGATATCTTTTCGAGTCAGCTGAGTTAACGGGGTAGCAATTCGAGAAATTCCACGAATCTCCGATAATAACCAGCTAAGCCCAGAAAGCTACGTACTTCAGTCACCGTCTTTGGTTGCTCCCAACTTTGTATTGCTTCAACCTTCGCCGGGTCAACAGATACTTCATGTTTTGACAGCACGTGCCCTAGAATGCTACTTCCTCAAGCCAGAACTCGCATTTCTTCAACTTAGCATATAGCTTGCTATCACGAAGCCTTTGCAGTACCAGCTTCAAATGGTGCTCATGATCTTCACGGCTTTTGGAATATATGAGAATGTCATCAATAAAGACAACAACGAATTGATCCAAATAATCCTTGAATACTCGGTTCATCATATCCATGAAAGCCGCAGGAGCATTTGTCAATCCAAAAGACATGACTAGGAATTCATAATGCCCGTACCGAGTTCTGAAGGCAGTCTTCGGAATATCCTCAGTTTTAACCTTCAGCTGATGATATCCAGAACGAAGATCGATCTTTGAAAAGAATTGCGCTCCTTGTAACTGGTCAAACAGGTCATCAATACGAGGTAGCAGATACCTATTCTTGATAGTGACATGGTTTAATTCCTGGTAATCAATACAAAGTCGCATACTCCCGTCTTTCTTCTTTACAAATAAAACAGGAGCACCCCAAGGAGATGTACTAGGACGAATGAAACCAATGTCCAACAACTCTTGTAGTTTGACCTTTAACTCCTTAAGTTCAATAGGAGCCATTCGATATAGGGTTTTAGAAATGGGCTTTGTACCAGGTTCAAGATCAATAAAGAATTCAACTTCACGTTCCGGGGGTAGACCGGGAAGTTCTTCAGGAAATACGTCAGGAAAGTCAGTAACAACAGGAATATTATTCAAATTTGACATGTCTTTATTCAAATCCATAACATGGGCTAAGAAAGCTTGACATCCATTTTTTAATAAACGAATGGCTTTATGGCTTGATATAACAGTGATTGATTTTAATGACTTAGTTGCTTGAATTCGTACAACAGGTTGGTTAGGAATATGAAAACTAACAACCTTACGAAAACAATCAATTTTGGCATGATGAGTAAGTTAACCAATCAATCCCTAAAATCACATCAAAAACAAGTATCTTTAAAGAGATAAGGTCAATAGGTAAGGTGATGGTGCCAACTTGGATCACATAAGATTTATAAACAGTGGATGTGATGAAAGTTTCTCCTAACGGAATCTCCACAGATAAATCAAAATCTAACTTCTCCGGAGTCAAGTTTAAACATTGAGCACAAGCAGGAGAAATAAATGAATGGGTAGCACCAGTATCTAGCAAGGTACAAACTTCGCATGAATTTATGATTAGCTTACCCATGATCACCTCGTTTGGGTTCCTCGCATGTTGACCAGTCACGACAAACGCTATTCCAGGAACCGTTGACTTTGTCTTTTCTGGGACAGCTTTTTGAGTCACCATCCCCGCTGGACTTGGTTTCACTATAGTGCAATCTCGAGCGATATGTCCTTCCTTCCCATAATTATAACATACCTTAAACTGTTGTGGGTAGTTTGGGCTGATATGTCCTTCTTTTCTGCACTTATAGCATATAACCGGTGGTCGTTCTCCTCCCTTGGAACCAGTTGCTGCTGGTGCTGATGTCTTCGTATTGTTATTGTTGAGTCTCCTCTTTTTAAAATCTCCTCCCGACTCGCTTCTTCTATTTTTATAGCTACGATTACCACCAGAGTGGTTGCCGTTCTTGTCTGTATTTTTCTTTCTCCGCTGGTTATCATTGTTCTGATGACTGTTGTCACCGATATGATCCTGGTTGTGGTCCCTCGGTTGACCGTACTCGTTATCTCGCTCTAATAATTGAGCCCTGTTGACAACATCTGAATAGAGAGAAAATTTATGAGAAATGAGATATTGACGTATGCCGGGTTTCAAACCTCTCAGAAACATCCGCATCATACGTTCCTCATTCTCCACCAAATGAGGTGCAAACCTGGAGAACTCTGCAAACTTCGCCTCGTACTGGGACACCGTCATGTTATTCTGCTCCAGTCTAATAAACTCTACCTCCTTCATATGACGAATATTTTTAGGGAAGTACTTGTCATTGAACAGTTTCTAAAATGTTTCCCAAGACATGCTGAGTGCGGCTGGATGGGTACGCTTCACAGACTCCCACCAGTAGTCTTCCTCGCCACGGAATATAAAGGTGGCGAATGGAACCTTCTGTTCCTCCGTGCATCCCAAGACATCGAATATCTTGGTAATTTGCTTGACCCATGTCTCCGCCTTAATCGGATCCGGCTTTCCCCAGAATTCTGGTGGTCCCAACTCTTTGAACTGCTTGGCTGTAACCAGCTGTGCGTTGCCATTGTTTCTTCCTATATTTTGAACAGGAATCTCCTTCGTCTGGTTTTGCATAAATCGCAAAAAGCTTCTAAACATCTCATCGTTCATCGTCTGCTCAGTGGTGTTGTTCACAGGAGGAACATTGTCAGCCTGTTGCACGTTCTCCTCGTTGGTGAGTATAGGCATCTCCACCGTCTCATTTACTCCACTGTTAACATTCTCAGTCGACATTCTCAAGTACTGCCATAAAACAAGGATTAATTTAACAAATTAACATATCACATAATATCCCTATATTATGACCGACCAACAAATAAGCTTAGGTAGGACACACTAGCGAAGGATTTACTCGTCTCTCCCCTCCTAGTTCTATTCCCCGATCTCCGCCAGAGATCATATCCCTAAGCTATGATACCAACTGTGACGCCCCCCAAATAGGTATACAACACCCATTCTGAGTCGCCAAAATACATGGTACAGAAACAACTACATCTTTATTATTACAACACAAGAACTGTGAGTTTAAATACAAATATTGTCATCTAGACAATATCCACACTCAAATAAGTCCTCATTATAATTATTGATACATTATTTCACAAAAATAGTGAGGACTACTAAAATAACTTCTAGAACCATCATTCCATACCCCGACTAGTACTCGCTACATTCTCGCCTCCTAAGAAAAATGGAACAAAATGAAAAAGGGTGAGCTCAACTAGCCCAGTAAAGAATATTATGACTAAGATAATACAGAACAAATTATCGTTAGTCTTCAACAGGGAAAAATCTAATAGAATACAATAGACAACAAGTTTTAAATCAATATTCGCAGCGGAAAATAATAATTCGTAGAAGAGTTACGTAGAGAATGAAATCTACTATTATCTATGAATTTAAAAGTCCATCATCAATATTTTATCCCTGTAACATCAATCAATAATCATCTTTGCACTACAAGCCAAACATATTCATCAGCTGGTCATGTTCATCTCAACACCTGTTCATCTTTGCACTACGGGCCAAAGATATTCATCAGAAATCATTCATCTTTGCACTACAGGCCAAAGATATTCATTAATATCATCAATTAGGACTGAGGATGATGAAAAATATTTTAAAGAAAACGAATCCAGTGAAGCAAAAGAACAAATATTAGGGATTCGTATTACAGTTTATCCATGTCCAAAAATACCTCATAAACAATCATAGTGGAGTAAAATTCAAGAATGATCAAAACATGGATACAATCAAAGCTAGTATCCATAATAGATATTTTGGACAAAAAGAAGAAAATTTCATTTTTCGGTGAATAATAACTTCTGAATAGTAACTCGTGAATAGTAACTCGTGAATAGTAACCCCGACATAAAAATTTCTAAATTTGATAAAAATTTCTAACCAATATAATGATATTGAAGAAATAATATAATTTTTCAATAAAATAGCATCCCTTACCTCGTAAAGACAGTACTTCTAGTTGAAAAATCGGATATAGGCTATGACTTGAACTTGCACCGTATAGCAACACTCAAAGTATTAAAATACTCACAAGAATACGCTCAATATATCGAGAGAGAAAGAGAGAGAAGTTTTCAGTTTCTGGTGTGATTTTTAATTCTAACCTAAGCACCCTATTTATAGGAAAATGCTTAGAACACCAAAGCAAAAAATTTAATATAATAATAATATATTTATACAATTGTCAAGCCCACCTTAGACAACTGATCTCGGCCCATTTAGATGACATGTTAGCCCACTTGAATGCAAAAAAATGTTTTTCTTCAAAATAATAATTAAAACTTCCAAAAATCAATTATTTCGGAACTTCAGAACTTCAATAATTCATAATAAATAGCCCTTTTATCAGAAAATTTGAATCTCTCATGTTTTTATAGGAAATTCAATTCTCTACAACTTTACAGAAGAAAATTTTTCCAAATTCCAAACAGAAATTGACCGAAATCTATAAACGGACGATTTAACAAGCTATAATCAAATTTCAGTCAAGAAATGGGCCCACAGACATGTTTAACATGTTTTAAATAACTTTTACAACAAAAATACTCTTTCTCCTCATATACTCATATATCCCACATTCATTGTAAAAATATCATCATTATTATATTATAATAATATAATAAAATATTATTTTATTAGAAAAGATAAAATATCGATTTTTAACAATTGTCACTTTAAAAATTTTCTCCATCTATATCCACATAAAATGAATATTTTCCTCATCATATAAATCAATAATTAATTATTCACAAATAATATTACAGAATCACAGTACTGGCAACCAGGCCGTTCCCTGGAAAGAGGGGGCTTTCCAATAAGGATCTCTCCTTACTGGCGCGCAATTAGATGACTAAACCTCTCCTTAGACAGAACTTTCTAGACATTGTCAATAATGTTATCTAATAATATTATTCAGATAATATGAATTATTGCTCCGATAATAGAAAGTACTGTGTAGTGACAATTATTAAAACAACAGTAATATAAAATATCAACGCAACAATTATTGAATCAATAAAATAAAATACTGAACAGTAATTACTGTAACAATTATTGAGTAATGCCTTCTTACGTAAAAAATTAATAATTTGTGCAATACCGTGTGCTACTGTGCAACAATGCGTATTACTGTGTTTTAACCACCGGGTATTCCAACAGTATTAACGGTAACAACTACGTCGTTATTTATAAACAACTTGTTTTTGTCGTTTTCTTCATCCAATCGCTTTCCGTTATGGGGCCCACACAAGGCTGCGCCGTCGTACGAATATTCTCCGACAATAAGAATATTCCACGACCAAACGAATATTTCCCGACAATAATGAATATTTTATGACCACTTGCTTATTTGAAATATTTGCGCATTTTACCCATAACTAACCTCATTAATCAATTTAACCCTTACTATTTCAAAATAATAAATAGAGGAAATTTAAATTTCATTTATTAATAATTTGGGGTCTTATAACCTCCCCTCCTTATGAAATTTCATTCTCGAAATTGACGTACGTACCTGGTGTTTCGAAAAGATGAGGATACCTCGCTTTCATTTTCGTTTCCAACTCCCAAGTCATTTCCTCAATAGCATGGTTTCTCCACAAAACTGTAACTTGTGGTATAACCTTCGTGCGTAGGACATGCTCCTTCCTATCCAAGATCTTGATAGGTACCTCTTCGTACATTAAGTCTTCGGCTATCTCGTCCGGTTCTAAGTCAATAACGTGGTTTGGGTCTTTCACATATTTACGTAGCACAGATATATGATAAACATTATGAACACGAGACATACTTGGAGGTAACGTGAGTCTATAGGCCACATTTTCTACTCGGTCAAGAATCTGAAATGGACCAATAAATCGTGGATTGAGCTTTCCTCTCTTCCCAAATCTTGTAACCCCTTTTCCATGGAGCCACACGCAACAATACATGATCCCCAATGTCAAATTCCACGTCCTTTCGATGAAGATCTGCATAACTCTTTTGTCGATCCTGTGTCATTTGTATACGTTGTCGAATTGTTTGGATCTTTTTCGTAGTCATACGTACCAACTCGGGTCCCAAAAACGTTGCTTCTCCCACCTCATCCCAATATATTGGAGGGCGACACTTTCGTCCATATAATGCTTCAAATGGAGCCACACCTATACTTGCCTGATAACTGTTGTTGTAGGAGAATTTCACCAATGGTAAATACTTATCCCAACTGCCTTTGAAGTCTAGGACACAGAGTCTTTATAGATCTTTAAGAGTTTGAATAGTCCTCTCTGATTGCCCGTCCGTTTGAGGATGGTAAGCCGAACTAAATCGTAAATCCGTGCCCATAGCTTTTTGCAAGCTTACCCAAAATCTTAAAGTGAATCTTGGGTCACGATCCGAAACTATGGATACTGGCATGCCATGCAACCTCACAATCTCATTCACGTACATACTAGCAAGACGTTTAAGGGAATAAGTCTCCCGTATCGGCAAGAAATGAGTAGACTTGGTTAATCTATCAACAATTACCCAAATAGCATTTATGCCTTGAGAAACCGTGAGAAGACCCGTAACGAAATCCATGGTAATGTGTTTCCACTTCCATTTCAGAATCTCAAGTGGTTGCAATGGACCCTTTGGAACTTGATGTTCCGCCTTTACACGTTGACAAGTTAAACACCTCGAGATAAACTTTGCAATCTCTCACTTCATATTGTTCCACCAAAATGTATGTCGAAGATCACGATACATTTTAGTACTTCCAGGATGGATTGTAAATGGTGTATTGTGTGCTTTCATCATGATCTTGTACTTCAAATCAGAATCGTTAGGAACACAAAGTCTGGAGTGGACTCGAAGTATTCCTTCTTCATCGATTCTTGCTTCTGGAATAGCACCTTCTTGCACTTTCTTCTTCATACGCATCAACTCCGGGTCTGTGGCTTGAGCAACTTTAAATTTATCGATTAAAGTTGGTTCTATGTGTATACTTGACATCATCGCACTTATTCCTGCATACAATCTTCTACTCAACGCGTCAGCTACCACGTTTGCTTTTCCAGGATGGTATTGAATAGTGTGGTCGTAATCTTTCAACAGCTCGAGCCAACGTCGTTGCCGCATGTTGAGTTCTTTTTTAGTGAAGAAATATTTGAGGCTTTTATGGTCTGAATATATCTCCACTTTCTCCCCATATAGATAATGCCTCCAGATCTTTAACGCGAAAACGACTGCTACCAACTCTAGATCATGAGTAGGATAATTCCTCTCATATTCTTTAAGTTGTCGTGAGGCATAGGCTATAACTTTCCCACGTTGCATGTGAACACATCTTAGCCCTTTGCCTGAAGCATCGCTATAGATAACAAATCCATCCGAACCAGATGGTATGGTCAAAACAGGTGCCGAAATGAGTCTCCTCTTAAGCTCTTGAAAACTCTTCTCGCATTCCTCGCTCCATACAAATTTGATATCTTTCCGAGTCAGCTGAGTTAACGGGGTAGCGATTCAAGAAAACCCTTCTACGAATCTCCGATAATAACCAACTAAGCCCAGAAAGCTACGTACTTCAGTCACCGTCTTTGGTTGCTCCTAACTTTATATTGCTTCAATCTTCGTTGGGTCAACAGATACTCCATGTTTTGACACAACGTGCCCTAGGAATGCTACTTCCTCAAGCCAGAACTCGTATTTCTTTAACTTAGCATATAGCTTGCTATCACGAAGCCTTTGCACTACCAGCTTCAAATAGTGCTCATGATCTTCACGGCTTTTGGAATATATGAGGATGTCATCAATAAAGACAACAACGAATTAATCCAAATAATCCTTGAATACTCGGTTCATCATATCCATGAAAGTTACAGGAGCATTAGTCAATCCAAAAGACATGACTAGGAATTCATAATGCCCGTACCGAGTTCTGAAGGTAGTTTTCGGAATATCCTCAGTTTTAACCTTCAGCTGATGATATCCAGAACGAATATCGATCTTTGAAAAGAATTGTGCTCCTTATAACTGGTCAAACAGGTCATCAATACGAGGTAGCGGATACCTATTCTTGATAGTGACATGGTTTAATTCCCGATAATCAATACAAAGTCGCATACTCCCGTCTTTCTTCTTTACAAATAAAACAGGAGCACCCCAAGGAGATGTACTAGGACAAATGAAACCGATGTCTAACAACTCTTGTAGTTGGACCTTTAACTCCTGAAGTTCAATAGGAGCCATTCGATATGGGGTTTTAGAAATGGGCTTTGTACCGGGTTCAAGATCAATAAAGAATTCAACTTCACGTTCCGGGGGTAGACCGGGAAGTTCTTCAGGAAATACGTCAGGAAAGTCAATAACAACAAGAATATTATTCAAATTTGACGTGTCGTTATTCAAATCCATAACATGGGCTAAGAAAGCTTGACATCCGTTTTTTAATAAATGAATGGCTTTATGGCTTGATATAACAGTGATTGATTTTAATGGCTTAGTTGCTTGAATTCGTACAACAGGTTGGTTAGGAATATGAAAACTAACAACCTTACGAAAATAATCAATTTTGGCATGATGAGTAGTTAACCAATCAATCCCTAAAATCACATCAAAAGTAAGTATCTTTAAAGAGATAAGGTCAACAGGTAAGGTGATGGTGCCAACTTGGATCACACAAGATTTATAAACAGTGGATGTGATGAAAGTTTCTCCTAACGGAGTCTCCACAGATAAATCAAAATCTAACTTCTCCGGAGTCAAGTTTAAACATTGAGCACAAGCAGGAGAAATAAATGAATGGGTAGCACCAGTATCTAGCAAGGTATAAACTTCGCATGAATTTATGATTAGCTTACCCGTGATCACCTCGTTTGGGTTCCTCTCATGTTGACCAGTCACGACAAACGCTTTTCCAGGAACCGTTGACTTTGTCTTTTCTGGGACAGCTTTTTGAGTCACCATCCCCGCTGGACTTGGTTTCGTTATAGTGCAATCTCGAGCGATATGTCCTTCCTTTAAATAATTATAACATACCTTAAACTGTTGTCGGCAGTTTGGGCTGATATGTCCTTCTTTTCCGCACTTATAGCATATAACCGGTGGTCGTTCTCCTCCCTTGGAATCAGTTGCTGCTGGTGCTGACGTCTTCATATTGTCATTGTTGAATCTCATCTTTTTAAAATCTCCTCCCGACTCGCTTCTTCTATTTTCATAGCCACGATTACCACCAGAGTGGTTGTCGTTCTTGTCTGTATTTTTCTTTCTCCGCTGCTTATCATTATTCTGATGACTGCTGTCATCGATATGATCCTGGTTGTGGTCCCTCGGTTGACTGTACTCGTTATCTCGCTCTAATAATTGAGCCCTGTTGACAACATCTGAATAGAGAGAAAATTTATGAGAAATGAGATATTGACGTATGCCGGGTTTCAAACCTCTCAGAAACATCCGCGTCATACGTTCCTCATTCTCCACCAAATGAGGTGCAAACCTGGAGAACTCTGCAAACTTCGCCTCGTACTGGGACACTGTCATGTTATACTGCTCCAGTCTAATAAACTCTACCTCCTTCATATGATGAATACATTCAGGAAAGTACTTGTCATTGAACAGTTTCTGAAATGTTTCCCAACACATGCTGAGTGCAGCTGGATGGGTACGCTTCACAGACTCCCACCAGTAGTCTGCCTCGCCACGGAACATAAAGGTGGCGAATGGAACCTTCTATTTCTCCGTGCATCCCAAGACATCGAATATCTTGGTAATTTGCTTGACCCATGTCTCCGCCTTAATCGGATCCGACTTTTCCCAGAATTCTGGTGGTCCCAACTCTTTGAACTGCTTGGCTGTAACCAGCTGTGCGTTGCCATTGTTTCTTCCTATATTTTGAATAGGAATCTCCTTCGTCTGGTTTTGCATGAATCGTAAAAAGCTTCTAAACATCTCATCGTTCATCGTCTGCTCAGTTGTGTTATTCACACGAGGAACATTGTCAGCCTGTTGCACGTTCTCCTCGTTGGTGAGTATAGGCATCTCCACCGTCTCATTTACTCCATTGTTAACATTCTCAGTCGACATTCTCAAACACTGCCATAAAATAAGAATTAATTTAACAAATTAACATATCACATAATATCCCTATATTATGACCGACCAACAAATAAGCTTAGGTAGGACACACTAGCGAAGGATTTACTCGTCTCTCCCCTCCTAGTTCTATTTCCTGATCTCCACCAGAGATCATATCCCTAAGCTATGATACCAACTGTGACGCCCCCAAAATAGGTATACAACACCCATTCTGAGTGGCCAAAATACATGGTACAGAAACAACTACATCTTTATTATTACAACACAAGAACTGTGAGTTTAAATATAAATATTGTCATCTAGACAATATCCACACTCAAATAAGTCCTCATTACAATTATTGATACATTATTTCACAAAAATAGTGAGGACTACTAAAATAACTTCTAGAACCGTCATTCCATACCCCGACTAGTACTCGCTACATTTTCGCCTCCTGAGAAAAATGGAACAAAATGGAAAAGGGTGAGCTCAACTAGCCCAGTAAAGAATATTATGACTAAGATAATACAGAACAAATTATCATTAGTCTTCAACAGGGAAAAATCTAATAGAATACAATAGACAACAAGTTTTAAATCAATATTCGCAGCGGAAAATAATAATTCATAGAAGAGTTACGTAGAGAATGAAATCTACTATTATCTATGAATTTTAAAGTCCATCATCAATATTTTATCCTTGTAACATCAATCAATAATCATCTTTGCACTACAAGCCAAACATATTCATCAGTTGGTCATGTTCATCTCAACACCTGTTCATCTTTGCACTACGGGCCAAAGATATTCATCAGAAATCATTCATCTTTACACTACAGGCCAAAGATATTCATTAATATCATCAATTAGGACTGAGGATGATGAAAAATATTTTAAAGAAAACGAATCCAGTGAAGCAAAAGAATAAATATTAGGGATTCGTATTACAGTTTATCCATGTCCAAAAATACCTCATAAACAATCATAGTGGAGTAAAATTCAAGAATGATCAAAACATGGATACAATCAAAGCTAGTATCCATAATAGATATTTTGGACAAAAAGAAAAAAACTTTATTTTTCGGTGAATAGTAACTCTTGAATAGTAACCCCGACATGAAAAGTTTTAAATTTGATAAAAATTTTCAACCAATATAATGATATTGAAGAAATAATATCATTTTCGAATAAAATAGCTTCCCTTACCTCGTAAAGACAGTACTTCTAGTTGAAAAATCGGATATAGGTTATGACTTGAACTTGCACCGTATAGCAACACTCAAAGTATTAAAATACTCACAAGAATACGCTCAATATATCGAGAGAGAAAGAGAGAGAAGTTTTCAGTTTCTGGTGTGATTTTCAATTCTAACCTAAGCACCCTATTTATAGGAAAATACTTAGAACACCAAAGTAAAAAATTTAATATAATAATAATATATTTATACAATTGTCAAGCTCACCTTAGACAACTGATCTCAGCCCATTTATATCACATGTTAGCCCACTTGAATGCAAAAAAATGTTTTTCTTCAAAATAATAATTAAAACTTCCAAAAATCAATTATTTCGGAACTTTGGAACTTCAATAATTCATAATAAATAGCCCTTTTATCAGAAAATTCGAATCTCGCAAGTTTTTATAGGAAATTCAATTCTCTACAACTTTATAGAAGAAAGTTTTTCTAAATTCTAAACAGAAATCGACCGGAAGCTATAAACGGACGATTTTACAGGTTATAATCAAATTTCAGTCAAGAAATGGGCCCACAGACATGTTTAACATGTTTTAAACAACTTTGCAACAAAAATGCTCTTTCCCCTCATATACTCATCTATCCCACATTCATTGTAAAAATATCATCATTATTATATTATAATATTATAATAAAATATTATTTTATCAAAAAAGATAAAATATCGATTTTTAACAATTGTCACTTTAAAAATTTTCTCCATCTATATCCACATAAAATGAATATTTTCCTCATCATATAAATCAATAATTAATTATTCACAAATAATATTACAGAATCACAGTACTGGCAACCAGGCCGTTCCCAGGAAAGAGGGGGCTTTCCAATAAGGATCTCTCCTTACTGGAGCGCAATTAAATGACCAAACCTCTCCTTAGACAGAACTTTCTAGACATTGCCAATAATGTAATCTAATAAAATTATTCAGGTAATATGAATTATTGCTCCGATAATAGAAAATACTGTGTAGTGATAATTATTAAAACAACAGTAATATAAAATATCAACGCAGCAATTATTGAATCAATAAAATAAAATACTGAACAGTAATTACTGTAACAATTATTGAGTAATGCCTTCATACGTAAAAAATTAATAATTGGTGCAATACTGTGTGCTACTGTGCAACAACGCGTATTACTGTGTTTTAACCACCGGGTATTCCAATAGTATTAACGGTAACAAATACGCCGTTATTTATAAACAACTTGTTTTTGTCATTTTCTTCATCCAATCGCTTTCCGTTATGGGGCCCACACAAGGCTGCGCCGTCGTACGAATATTCCCCGATAACAAGAATATTCCACGACCAAACGAATATTCTCCGACAATAATGAATATTTTATGACCACTTGCTTATTTGAAATATTTGCGCATTTTTCTCATAACTAACCTCATTAATCAATTTAATCCTTACTATTTCAAAATAATAAATAGAGAAAATTTAAATTTCATTTATTAATAATTTAGGGTCTTACAGAATATGTTCCATCTTATCCAAGATTTTAACAGGTACCTTGTCATATGTTAAATCTTTCGCTATCTCATCTAGTTCTAATTCAATAATATGGTTTGGATCTTCCACATATTTACGTAACATAGATATGTAAAAAACGTTGTGAACACAAGACATACTTGGCGGTAAGGCGAGCCTATAGGCCATAGTTCCTACTCGGTCGAGAATTTTAAATGGACCAATGAATCGAGGGTTGAGCTTTTCTCTCTTTCCAAATCTCGTAACTCCTTTCCATGGAGAAACACGTAACAATACATGATCTCCAACATTGAATTCCACGTCCCTTCGATGAAGATCAGCATAACTCTTTTGTCGATCTTGTGAGGTTTGTATACGTTATCGGATCATTTGAATCTTTTTCGTAGTCTTGCTTACCAATTCTGGTCCCAACAACATTGCTTCACCCACCACATCCAAGCATACTGGAGAACGACACTTTCGTCCATACAACGCCTCGAATGGAGCCATGCCTATACTTGCTTGATAACAGTTGTTGTAGGAGAATTTCACTAATGGCTAGTATTTGTCTCAACTTCCTTTGAATTCTAGGATACAGAGTCTTAATAGATCTTCAAGAGTTTGAATAGTCCTCTCCGACTACCCGTCCGTGTGAGGATGATATGCAGA
Source organism: Panax notoginseng (assembly GCA_016801055.1). NCBI lineage: Eukaryota > Viridiplantae > Streptophyta > Magnoliopsida > Apiales > Araliaceae > Panax > Panax notoginseng. The sequence goes on from CM029015.1 coordinate 178,546,226, forward strand.
ACTAAATCGTAAATTCGTGCCCATAACTTTCTATAAACTGACCCAAAATTGTGAAGTGAATCTAAGGTCTCGATCAAAAACTATGGATACTAGCATACCATGCAGTCTTACAATCTCATTTACGTATATACTAGCAAGACGTTCAAGTGAATATGTTTCTCGTATAGGTAAGAAATGAGCAGACTTGATTAATCTATCGAAAATGATCCAAATTGTGTCTATGCCTTGAGAAACCTTGGTAAGACTTGTAAAGAAATCCATGTTAATGTGCACCCACTTCCATTCTAGAATTTTAAGTGGTTGCAACGGACCTTTTGGCACTTGATGCTCCGCCTTGACACGTTGACAACTTAAACACCTTAAGATAAACTCCACGATCTCCCTCTTCATATTGCTCCACCAAAATTTATGTCAAAGATCATGATACATTTTGGTACTCCCAGGATGGTTTGCAAACGGTGTGTTGTGTGCCTCCATCACGATTTTATACTTCAAATCAAAGTTGTTAGGAACACAAAGTCTGGAGTTGACTCGAAGTATTCCTTCTTCGTCGATTCTTACTTCTGGAATAGCGCCTTCTTGTACTTTCTTCTTCATACGCATCAGCTCCGGATCTGTAGCTTGAGTAACTTTAACTTTATCGATTAATGTCAGTTCTACTCGTATATTTGACATTGGCACGTGGATCCTTGAAGTCTTTAACTCTATCTCCATCCTTTGTAAGTCATACAAAAAAGGCATTTGTGTTGACAATATCGCACTCGTACCTGCATATGATCCTTTACTCAATGTGTCAGCTAGCACGTTCGTTTTTTCAGGATGGTATTGAATGGTATAATCATAATCTTTCAACAGCTCAAGCCAACGTCGTTGCCGCATGTTAAGTTCCTTTTGGGTGAAGAAATATTTGAGGCTTTTATGATCTGTATAGATCTCCACTTACTCCCCATACAGGTAATGTTTCTAGATCTTTAGCGCAAAAACGACTGTTGCCAACTCTAAATCATGAGTAGGATAATTCCTCCCATATTTTTTAAGTTGTCGTGAGGCATAGGATATGACTTTCTCATGTTGCATGAGAACACATCCTAAACCTCTGCCTGAAGCATCGATGTAGATGACAAATCCCTCCGAACTTGATGATATTGTCAGAACAGGTGTTGAAATGAGTCTCCTCTTGAGTTCTTAAAAACTCTTCTCACATTCCTCGCTCCATCCGAATTTTGTATCTTTTCGAGTCAGCTAAGTTAATGAGTGGAGATTCGAGAAAATCCTTCCACGAATCTCTGATAATAACCGGCGAAGCCCAGAAAGCTACGTACTTCGGTTACTGAATTAGGTTGCACCCAACTTTATATTACTTCAATCTTCGTCAGATCAACTGATATTCCATGTTTTGATATCACGTGCCCAAGGAATGCTACTTCCTCAAGCCAGAACTCGCATTACTTCAACTTGGCGTATAGCTTATTTTCACGCAGCTTTTGGAGTATCAGCCTCAAGTGTTGCTCATGATCTTCACGGCTTTTGGAGTATAGGAGGATGTCATCAATAAAGACAACCACAAAATCATCCAAATATTCCTTAAATACTCGGTTCATCATATCCATGAAGGTAGCAAGAGCTTTAGTCAATCCAAAAGACTTGACTAGGAATTCGCAATGTCCGTATCGAGTTTTGAAAGCAGTCATTAGAATGTTATCAATTTTAATCTTTAAATGATGATATCCGAAACGAAGATCGATCTTTGAAAAGAATTTAGCACCTTGTAACTGGTCAAACAGGTCATCAATGTGAGATAACTGATACCTATTTTTGATGGTGACATGATTCAACTCCCGATAATCAATGCAAAGTCGCATACTCCCATCTTTCTTCTTTACAAATAAAATAAGAGCACCCCAAGGAGATGTACTAGGACGAATGAAACCGATGTCTAACAGTTCCTGCAGTTGGGTTTTTAACTCCTGAAGGTCAATAGGAGCCATTCGATATAGGGGTAGGCCAGGAAGTTCTTCGGGGAATACGTCAGGAAATTTATTAACAATAGAAATATCATTCAAATCTGACGTATTTTTGTTTAAATCTGTGACATGGGCTAATAAAGCTTGACATCTATTTTTCAATAAATGACTGGCTTTATGGCTTGATATGACAGTGATTGACTTTAGTAGTTTGGTTGCCTGAATTCGCATTATAGGTTGGTTAGGAATATGAAAGCTAACAACCTTACAAAAGCAATCAATTTTAGCATGATGAGTAGTTAACCAATCAATCCCTAAAATCACATCAAATATAAGTATTTTCAAAGAGATGAGATCAACAGGTAATGTGAAAGTGTCGATTTGAATCAAACAAAATTTATAAATAGTAAATGTAATGAAGGTTTCTCCCAACGGAGTCTCAACAGATAAGTCAAAGTCTAATCTATCTAGAGAAAAATTTAAACGTTGAGCACAAGCAGGTGAAATAAAAAAATGGGTAGAACCGGTATCTAATAAGGTATAGACTTCGTAAAAATTTATGATTAGCTTACTCGTGATAACTTCGTTCGGGTTCCTCTCTTTTTGGGAGGTCACGACAAACGCTCTCCCTTGAACTACCGGCTTTGAATTGTCTAGGACAACCTTTGGTGTCACCATCCCAGCTGGACTTGACTTCGTTGCATGATAAAATCGAGCTAGGTGACCTTTTTCGTAATTGAAACACGCTTTGGGTTGCGATGTACAGTTTGGACTGATGTGTCCCTCCTCTCTGCATCTGTAGCATACAATCGGTGGTCGTTCTCCTTCCTTAAAAATGAGTGTTGGTGCTGCTACCTTTCCATTATTATTGGACCTTCTCTTTGTGAAATTTTCACTTAACTCATTTCTTCTATTATCTTGGCCAGGATTATCCTCGAAGTGGTTACCATTTCTGGCATGATAATTTCCTCCACGTTTGTTATCACCGATTCGATGACTGTTTCCACTAGTATTACCATTATCATTTTATCGGTTGTTATCTTTTGGTTGGGCTGACTCATTATCGAGCTCCAATAACTGAGCCCTATTCATAACATCCGAATATAAATAAAGTTTATGAGAAATGAGGTATTGATGAATTTCGAGCTTCAAACCTCGCAGAAACATTCGCGTCATACGCTCCTTATTATCTACCAAATGGGATACAAACTGGGATAACACCACAAACTTTGTCTCGTATTGTGATACAGTCATATTATTTTGTTCCAGCTTGATGAATTCTACCTCCTTCATGTGACGAATACTTTTTGGAAAGTACTTGTCGTTGAACAATTCCTGAAATTTCTCTCAAGACATCTTTAGTACGAAAAGATGAGTGTATTTTACAAATTTCCACCAGTAATCTGCTTAATCCACGCCTCTGCCTTAAGTGGCTCTGGCTTTCCCAAAAACTCTGGCGGTCCCAGCTCCTTGAATTGTTTAGAAGTGACCAGCCGAGAGTTGTCATTGATTCCACCTACATTTTGAACAGGAATCTCTCTCGTTTGGTGTTGCATGAATTGTAAAAAGCTCCTAAACATCCCGTCGTTCATTGTCTTCCTGATGCACATTATCCTGGTTATTGATTGGCGATGTCTCAACGGTCTCATGTGCTCCGTTGCTTATCTCAAAATTTTCAAATTCCATTCTCAAACACTGCCACAAAACAAGGGTTAATTGACATATCACATATTATCCCTATATTCCGACCGACCAATTAAATAATAAATAAACTTGGGTAGGACACACTAGCGAAGGATTTACTTGACTCTTCTCTCCTTGTTCTAGCCTCAGATCTCCGCCAGGAATTATATCCCTAAGCTTTGATACCAACTGTAACACCCCCAAAATAGGTCTACACAACCCATTCTAAGTCGCCAAATACATGGTACAAAATTTAAATACAAACTTCATTTATACAACTATTGAACTGCCATGCAGAATACGACAAAACATAGGCTATGAGTTTCAATACAAATATTGTCTCGTAGACAATATCCAAACTCAAATAAAATCCTCATTAAAATTATTATCACACTATTTTATAAAGTAGTGAGGACTACTATAGCTACCATCTTGGACCATCACTTCATTCTCCTACTAGTCTCAGCTATATTCTCATTTCCTGAAGAGAATAATGAAAGAAAAGGGTGAGCTCAACTAGCCCAGTAAAGAATATTATGACTAAGATATTGTAGAATAAATTATCCTTAGTCTTCAACAGTGTAAAATCTTATAGAATACAATAAACAATAAGTTTAGATCAACAACTGCAGCAGAACAAATAATCCATTAGAAGAGTCAAGTAGAGCATGATGTAGACTATCTTCTATGATTTAAAATTTCATCATCAATATTTTATCTCTGTAACACAAGTCAATAAATTTGTCACATCCACGAATTATCCATGCACTACGGGTCAAGAATATTCGTTAGTATCACCAGTGGTCATGATCATGCCAAACAACTATCCATCTATGCACTACGGGTCAAAGAGAATTTTCACCACATCATTTGTTTATAACATTACAGGTTATTATTATACCAATACACAATTCATGGTCATAATCATACCAATCAACATTCCATCTGTGCACTACGGGCCAAAGATGACTTTCACCACAGTATAAGCATGAAGATGATGACAATGATATGACACCCCCAAAATAGGTATATACAACCCATTTTGAGTCGCCAAATATATGGTACAAAATTCAAATACAAACTTAATTATACAATTGTCGTGTAAAATACGACAAAACATAGCTGAGAGTTTTAACACGAATATTGTCTCGTAGACAATATCCAAACTCAAATGGAGTCCTCATTATATTTATTATCACACTATTTCATAGAATAGTGAGGACTACTATAGCCACCATCTCGGACCATCACTCCATTCCCCGACTAGTCCCAGCTATATTTTCATTTCCTAAAGAGAACAATGAAAGCAAAAGGGTGAGCTCAACTAGCCCAGTAAGAAATATTATGACTAAGATAATGCATAATAAATTATCGTTAGTCTTCAACAGTGTTAAACTAATAGAATAAAATAAACAACAAATTTAACTGCAGTGAAACAAGCAATCCATTAGAAGAGTCAAGTAGAGCATGATATCTACTATCTTCTACGATTTAAAAGTTCATCATCAATATTTTATCGTTGTAACACAGCTCAATAATCTATATCATCGAATTATCCATGCACTACGGGCCAAGGATATTCGTTAGTATCACATCCACGAATTATCCATGCACTACGGGCCAAGGATATTCGTTATTTTCACCAATAGTCATGATCATGCCAACAACTGTCCATCAATGCACTACAGGCTAATGAGGACTTTTACCACATCATTTGTAACATTACGGGTCATGATTATACCGATAAAAAATTTATGGTCATAATCATACTAACAACTATCCATCAATGCACTACGGGCCAATGAGGACTTTCATCACAATACACACATGAGGATGATGACAATGATATAAGAATTCAATTAAATGCGAGCAAAGATAAATTTTAAAGATTTAATTATAATTCAATTTATCAAGAATTTAATAATGTTCAAATTGTCAACATGATACTATTTTGTGGAGTAAAATTCAAGAATAATATTGTATCAAAAATAATTTGGACAGAAAAAAAATTAATTTTTGTCATAAATAGTACCCCAGGCGAATAGTACCAGAGTGAATAGTATCCCGTGAATAGTACTCCAGCATGAAAAGGTTAAAACTTAACAAGAATGTTCAGAAAAATATTCTTGAAAAATGGTACTAAATGAAGCGTAAATTTCATGAATGTTCTACTAATTTCAAGGAGTATAGAAGTAATACTTAACAAAATGAGTGTAGAATTCAGAATCTAAAATGAAATAATATTACTTTCATACTACAGAGTATAGAAGAAAATATTATTTGTTATAAATATTAAAAAAAATATCCCTTACCTCAAAAAGAGAGTACTTCTGACTGGTATTGCGGGGATATTCTTGAAAAAAACTTGCATTGTTTTCTACACTCAAAACTTCCTTAAACTCAAAAGAAATACGCTCAATATTATAGAAGAAGAATTCTCTGATTCTGGTGTGATTTTCAATTCTAAACTAAACATCCTATTTATAGGAGAATGGAAGGATACTATTTAGAAAATAAAATCACGGACACACAGTAAAACCATCACGGGCGCAATTCAATCGGCTGAAAAAAAATTATGATTTACTATGCAGCACTATGTTGTACTATGCAAATAATAAAATATAATATATTCTATTTTTTATAAAAAAATAAAACTTATTATTATTATATATATATATATATATATATATATATATTAATTCACCCACCACCACCACACCTACCATCACACCCACGTACACACACATATGATATATATATATATATATAATAAAACAAACTGAGATAATTTTCTACCGACGATTTTAAAAAATAGATAAGTGGGAGTCCATATAATAAGCTAAATTTATAACAAATACTTCATAAAAATCCCTTCTATTTATCTCAATTCACTTAGCTTCATAAAACATATTTTTGATAATATTTATTCATCATTAATATTATAACTTGCAATATTAACAACCAGATCATTCTCAGAAAAGAGGAGGCTTTCTGATAAAGATTTATCCTTATTGGCGCGCAATTAAATGACCTAACCACTTTTCTCGACAGAACTTTTTAGACATTATCAATAATGGAAATAATAATATAAATAAATGTGTTGTCTCAATTATTGATTTAATAATATAAAATATTATGCAGATGATATTGTGACAATAATTGAATCAATAATATGAGATACTATGCAGCAATTACTGTGGCAATAATTGAATAAAACTGAGTGACTTCTTACGTAAGCATCAATAATCAAAGAATCTGTATAATACCGTGTGCTACTATACAACCACGCATATTACTATACTTTTATCACCGGGTATTTCAACAGTTAACGGTAAAAATTTTGTCATTATTTTTAATAAAAGTTGTTTTTGTCATTTTCTAACTCCGACAGTAATTTTGTTGTGGAATCTACCAATGATTGTGTCGTCGTACGAATATTCCTTGATAAAAAGAATATTCCCCGACCAAACGAATATTTTATGACAACTGACTTACTTTGCAAAATTTATAAATATTACCCACAACTATAATATTCACTACTACAAAACAGTAAATAGACAACACTTGAACTACAACGTTTTTTATAAAAACGTTGTGGTATTTTTTTCTACAATGTTTTTAAAAAAAACGTTGTAGATATATATACAAAAACGTTATCTATTTAAAAGGGCATTTTTTGAGTTTAAATTAGATGACGTTTTTTTTAAAAAACGTTGTGTATCAAGAAAAACACGAAGCTTCAAATAAACACGGAAGTGAAAACTTTGAAATTAAAAAACCTCCCCTTCTCGCAGAACTCGCAGCTCTCCATCTCCTTTTCGAAACACTTTTTCTTGCTTGAGTTCTGTTTTCAGTCTTACGGCGGCTAATTTCGTGGGTTAATGGATCTTAATGTTTTGTGCTGGTGTGCTTCGGATGTTGGAAGATGTCCATATTTGGATGGGTTCAGATCTGGGTTCAGATCTGGTGTGCTTCGTCTTTATTATTATCTCTCTTTAATCCTTTTTCTGTCCTTCATCATTCTCCCAACACTGGAAGTTTGAGGTAAAGTAAAACAAAAGAATAAACACCATTTCTTCTTCTTTATGGTATGAGCGGCTTTTGGGGGGCTGGACTAAGGTTTTTTGGTTCAACCAAAAAAGGGGGAAAGCAGGGAAAGGATTTCATTTTTCAGTTGAATAGAGACCCATTTGATTTTCTGCATCATTTGAGGATTTTTGGGTGAGTAATTGAAACCCTAGATCTTACTTATTTTATCGGAATTCTAGTTGTTTCTTGTATAATTTCTTGAATTTTGACATTTTTAGTCATCTATATGTGCTTTGATGACTAGTTCTTCTTCACAGAAAGTGAAATCTCCAAGTGCTAGAAGATCTACAAGAAAAGGTTCTCCGGCTTTTAGTGGTAGACCCATGACTAATAGTGATGACACCTTGAAGAAAGGCAAGTTTGTGGATGAGAACATCGGTAAAGAACTAAATGATTTAAAATCTTGGAAGGTTATTAAAAAAGCCCATTTTGAGAAAGGGGTAGAGATTTTTGGCAGGAACAGGTTAGTGACTTAATTGTGCAGTGAAATTATTATGTTAGTTGTGAAATTGCTTCGATAATAATCCAGTGGTCTCTTGTTGGCAACTTTCTCTGCACATTGTCATTAATTCTACATCTTAAATAAGTGTTACTGTTGTGCTGCATACTGGCGTTACATTTGAACAGCCACATTTTTCCCTAACAACAATCTTCCAGCGCAGATATGGTTCAATAGTATAGTTAATGAACTGAATTAGTAGGATAATTGTGTGATTGGGTATCTTCAAAAAGTAGTAAGAGCACTACACACTCAATGTGCAACATATACTTCCATCTATCTAAGGAACTTGTTGAGCACTTTATTTTTTTACGTGCACCTTGCATTTTGTTCTTCCAATTCATTTATTCACTAACAAGGGTTCACCATTGCAGCTGTTTAATAGCTAGGAATCTTATGAACGGTATGAAGACATGTTCAGAGGTCTTTCAGCTCTTGAATCACTCTGAGAACAAGCAATCCTCTGAAGCAGGCAACGGTTTACATTTTTGAAGTCAATTTTCCAATGGGTCATGTACTCGGTACTTCATTTCTTTTTAATGAGTTGTTGCCCAGGCACTCTATTCTGTTTTGTTTTTAGATGTGGTTATAAGGACAAGAATGTTGTGTTAAATTTCAATGTTTAGTCGTCTTTGTGTTTTGGAATTGGTTGTGCCAGTTATTTGTTCAAGTATGTTAGTAGATGCTTTGTTAATAGTTGTGTGCAGAATCTGCATATTAGCTCCTCTAGTATTCCTGTTTCCATAGATTGCTTGTTGCAGGACCTCTATCTAAGATGAAACTAAGATTTGGTCCAAGGTGTCCCCTGTCGACCAATACGAACATAGATATTGAATACCTTGCCTTCCACTGATTCTTATATCAAATGCGTCATTAATTTAGTGATTCTACCTAATTTCTACAATTCCCCTCTTCTTTTTATGCTCTTCAGGTTCTAAAAAGGCTGCTGTTGGCAGCTCCTCTTTGATCAAATCAAACAGCACCTCCTCTTTTCTCAAGCCCAACAAGCGACGTCCATAAACTAGGACCAACTTCGTGAGTTTGTCTTTGATCCCTACTGGCATTCGTTACTGCTCTGCAGATTTGTACTGTACTATTAAGGTAAAATGGTAGTTACTAGTGATTTTATAATGAACAATTTCCTCTCCATAGAAGATTTATATAGCGTCAAATGCCTTATGAAATGCTGGCAAGTGTAGTACATATTCTCTTCAGCCAAGTAAGAGAAAACTGGCTGATTAAATTTAAGGCTTTTTTTTGAAGTAAAAGAGATTTTCATTTCTAATATTTTGGTGATGTCATTGTTGTATGTATGTTATAATATAAATGTATAACACTTGAGTTACTTTCTGTGTTCTAGTATTCAAGCTCTATTGAGTGCTCCTAACCCAGACGACCCCCTCTCTGAAAACATTGCAAAGCATTGGAAAACAAATGAGGCTGAAGCTATTGAAACATGTACTGCTAGTTGTGGTTGTGGTTCATGTTTTGCTGAATATGGTGACATCACAGAATTACGTATAATAAGTTACTAAAATATACGGAGTCATTGATGTTTATTAACTGTAACGTGATCCTAAGGTGAATACTTTTACTAATATAGTCTCTCGTCTCTCTCAAGAATCAGGATCCATAAACTGGTTTTAATGCAGGGCTGTTATGGATAAGACTGGAGATATAGATGACTGTATTTCAACTCCAGAGGCCGTAGAATTAGCTAAATCACCAAGTGAGAAGGAAATTTAAAATTTGCCACTGCCAGGACAGGTGAATTTTATCAATGGAGGGCCCCCATGTCAGGTTTGTGAAGCTTCTAGCCTGTTTTCTCAAGATATAAAGCTGGGAAATTCCATAGGTAACTTCATGTTATGCATTTGCTGTGTCATTGTAGGCATCTGTATACTGTTCAATAAGGAATTAAATCGTGTGTGGCTGTTCTCTGCCTTGCTGCTGGGGAAAAGTTTTGTCGAGTCAATTTTAACTTAAATCATGTGTGTGGCTTCAACAACAGGGTGTGCAGTCTGCATGTGGGGTGAAGCGCCCCAATGGTAGTTGATTATTGTGCAAAGCTTTAACGTGTCTTGTTACAGTCATATAGTTTGGTTTATTTTGTGGATTGAAAAGTGAATTTGAGATGTATATATAGATAGTTTGGTATATATTTTGTGGATGTAGTAATTTGAAACTATAAACGAATGGTATTATTGGGATGTATTTTGAATGGTTGATACATTTTGGCTATATATTATGGCATTTAGCATATTGCAGGTGCATTAGTAATATAGGTGAATCACATCTTTTTTTTCTTTATCTACAACATTTAAAAAACGTTGTCTGATATACTAAACAACAATGTTTTTATCCAAAAAACGTTATGGAATCATACCTACTACAACGTTTTTAAGCATCTGTTAATTTTTGAAAAACAAATCTACAACGTTTTTTTCCTAAAAAACGTTGTGTATTGTGCTTAACTACAACGTTTTTAAAACGTTGTGTAAGGGTGTCAAATAGATGACACCCTTAACCACGACGTTTTTCCGACTGAAACCACAACATTTTTTTCGCGTTGTCTATTTACTGTTTTGTAGTAGTGATTATACCAAAATCACACCTTATTATTTAAAAAGATATTTAGAGAAAATTAATCTTTATTCATAAAAGTTAGGGTCTTACAACCTCCCTATCTTATAAAATTTCATCCTTGAAATTGGCGTACGTACCTGGTATGTCGAAGAGGTGAGGATATTTAATATCATTTCAAATTCTAACTCCCAGGTCATTTCCTCAACATCGTGGTTTCTCCACAAAACTTTGACTTGAGGAATAACCTTGAAGCGTAGAATATGTTTCATCTTATCCAAGATTTTAACAGGTACCTCTTCATACGTTAAATCTTCCGCTATCTCATCTAGTTCTAATTCAATAATGTGGTTTAGGTCTTCCACATATTTACGTAACATAGATATATGAAAAATATTATGAACACGAGACATACTTGGTGGTAAGGCGAGTCTATAGGCCACAGTTCCTACTCGATCGAGGATTTTAAATAGGCCAATGAATCAAGAATTGAGCTTTCCTCTCTTTCCAAATCTTATAACTCCTTTCCATAGAGCAACATGTAACAACACATGATCTCCAACATTGAATTCCACGTCCCTTCAATGAAGATCAGCATAACTCTTTTGTCGATCTTGTGAGGTTTTTATACGTTGTCGGATCATTTAAATCTTTTCCGTAGTCATGCGTACCAATTTCGATCCCAACAACTTTGCTTCACCCACCTCATCCTAGCATACTGGAGAACAACACTTGCGTCCGTACAACACCTCGAATGGAGCCATGCCTATGCTTGCTTGATAACAGTTGTTATAGGAAAATTCCACCAATGGCAAGAACTTGTCCAGACTTCCTTTGAAGTCAAGGACACAGAGTCTTAATAGATCTTTAAGAGTTTGAATAGTCCTCTCCGACTGCCCGTCCATTTGAGGATGATATACAGAACTGAATCGAAAATAGCTTTCTAAAAACTGACCCAAAACCATGAAGTGAATCTTGGGTCTCGATCAGAAACTATGGATACGGCATAGCATGTCGTCTTAAAATCTCATTTATGTATATACGAGCAAGACGTTCAAGTGAATAAGTTTCTCGTATAGGTAAGAAATGAACAGACTTGGTTAATCTATCAACAATGACCCAAATTGCATCTATACCTTGAGAAACCTTAGGAAGACCAGTAACAAAATCCATGGAAATGTGCTCCCACGTTCATTCTAGAATTTCAAGTGGTTGCAATGGTCCTTTTTGTACTTGATACTCCGTCTTAACTCATTGACAAGATAAACTCCACTATCTCTCTCTTCATATTGCTCTACCAAAATATATTTTGAATATCACGATACATTTTGGTACTCCCATGATGGATTGCAAACGGTGTGTTGTGTACCTCCATCATAATTTTATACTTTAAATCAAAGTTGTTAGGAACACAAAGTCTAGAGTTAACTTGAAGTATTCCTTCTTCGTTGATTCTTGCTTCTAGAATAGCACCTTTTTATACTTTCTTCTTCATACGCATCAGCTCCGGATCTGTAGCTTGAGCAGCTTTAACTTTATCGATTAAAGTCGGTTCTACTCGTATATTTGACATCATCACGTGGGTCCCTGAAGTTTTTAACTCTATCTCTATCTTTTGTAAGTCATACAAAATGGGCCTTTGTGTTGACAATATCGCACTCGTACCCGCATATGATCTTATACTCAACGCGTCAGCTACCACGTTCGCTTTCCAAGGATGGTATTGAATGGTATTATCGTAATCTTTCAACAGCTCGAGCCAACGTCTTTGCCGCATGTTAAGTTCATTTTGGGTGAAGAAATATTTGAGGCTTTTATGATCTGTATAGATCTCCACCTTCTCCCTATACAGGTAATGCCTCCAGATTTTAAGCGTAAAAACGACTGTTGCCAACTCTAGAACATGAGTAGGATAATTCCTCTCATATTCTTTGAGTTATTGTGAGGCATAGGCTATGACTTTCCCATGTTGCATGAGAACACATCCTAACCCTCTGCCTGAAGCATCGCTATAGATGACAAATCCCTCCGAACCAGATGGTATTGTTAGAATAGGTGCTGAAATGAGTCTCCTCTTGAGTTTTTGAAAACACTTCTCATATTCCTCGCTCCAACCGAATTTTGTATCTTTTCGAGTTAGCTAAGTTAACGGAGTGGCGATTTGAGAAAATCCTTCCACGAATCTCCGATAATAACCAGCTAAGCCTAGAAAGTTACGTACTTCGGTCACTGACTTAGGTAGCCACTAGCTTTGTATTGCTTCAATCTTCGCTGGGTCAACAGATATTCCGTGATTTGATATTATGTGCCCAAGGAATGCTACTTTCTCAAGCCAGAACTTGTATTTCTTTAACTTGGCATATATCTTGTTTTCATAAAGCTTTTGGAGTATCAGCGTCAAGTGTTGCTCATGATCTTCACGACTTTTGGAGTAAATGAGGATGTCAACAATAAAGACAACCACAATATGATCCAAATATTTCGTGAATACTCGGTTCATCATATCCATGAAGGCAGCAGGAGCATTAGTCAATCTAAATGACATGACTAGGAATTCGTAATGCCCGTACTGAGTTCTGAAAGCAGTCTTTGGAATGTCATCAGTTTTAATATTTATCTAATGATATCCGAAATGAAGATCGATCTTTGAAAAGAATTTAGCACCTAGCAACTGGTCAAACAGGTCATCAATGCGAGGCAACGGGTACCTATTTTTTATGGTGACATGATTTAACTCCCGATAATCAATGCAAAGTCGCATACTCCCATCTTTCTTCTTTACGAATAAAACAGGAGCACCCTAAGGAGATGTACTAGGACGAATGAAACCGATGTCTAACAGTTCCTGCAGTTAGGCTTTTAACTCCTGAAGGTCAATAAGAGCAATTCGATATGGGGTTCTGGAAATGGATTTTGTACTAGGTTCAAGGTCAATACAAAATTCAATTTCACGCTCTAAGGGTAGGCTAAGAAGTTCTTCGAGAAATACGTCGAGAAATTTATTAACAATAGAAATATCATTCAAATCTGACGTATTTTTGTTTAAATTCGTGACATGGGCTAATAAAGCTTGACATCTATTTTTCAGTAAATGAATGGCTTTATGGCTTGATATGACAGTTATTAACTTTAGTGGTTTGGTTACTTGAATTCGCATAATAGGTTGGTCAGGAATATGAAAACTAACAACCTTACGAAAATAATCAATTTTAGCATGATGAGTAGTTAACCAATCAATCCTTAAAACCACATCAAATGCAAATATTTTCAAAGAGATGAGATCGACAGGTAATGTGAGGGTACCAATTTGAATCAAGTAAGACTTATAAACAGTGAATGTAATGAAGGTTTCTCCCAATGGAGTTTCAACTGATAAGTCATAGTCTAATTTCTCTAGAGTCAAATTTAAATGTTAAGCTCAAGTAGGTGAAATGAAAGAATGGGTAGAACCGGTATCAAATAAGGTATAGACTTCGTAAGAGTTTATGATTAGCTTACTCGTGATAACTTTATTCAGGTTCCTCATTTTTTGGGAGGTCACAACAAACGCTCTCTATTGAACTATCGGTTTTGACTTGTTTGGGACAGCCTTTGGTGCCACTGTCCCAGTTGGAATTGACTTCGCTGCATGATAAAATCTAACTAAATGACCTTCCTTTTCGTAATTGTAACACACTTTGGGCTTCTGCGTACAGTTTGGACTGATGTGTCCTTCATGTCCGCATTTGTAGTATACGACCGGTGGTCATTCTCCTTTCTTGAAAATAGGTACTGGTGCTGACGTCTTTCCATCATTGTTGAACCTTCTCTTCTTGAAACTTCCACTTCTATTATCTTGGTCAGGATTACCACCGAAGTAGTTACCATTTCTGGCATGTTGATTTTCTCCACGTTTTTATCACCGCTTCAATGACTGCTACCACTGGTATTATCGTTTTGTCGGTTGCTCTCTCTTAGTTGGGTTGACTCATTATCGCGCTCTAATAACAGAGCTCTATTCACAACATCTGAATACAAGCAAAGTTTGTAAGAAATGAGGTATTAACGTATTTCGAGTTTCAAACCTCTTAGAAACATCCGCGTCATACGCTCCTCATTGTCTACCAAATGGGATGCAAACTGGGATAACTCCGCAAATTTAGCCTCGTATTGTGACACAGTCCATATTGCTTTACTCCAGCTTGATGAACTCTACCTCCTTCATGTGTCGAATACTTTCGGGAAAGTACTTGTCGTTGAATAATTCTTGGAACTTTTTACAAGACATCTTCAGTGCGGCAGGCTGAGTACGCTATCCAGATTCCCACTAATGATCTGCCTCTCCTCGCAACATGAAGGTGGCAAAGGCAACGTTTTGCTCCTCGGAGCATCCCAAGACATCAAATATCTTGGAGATCTACTTTATCCACGTCTCTACCTTAAGTGGTTCTGGCTTTCCCAAAAAGTCCGGTAGTCCCAGCTCCTTGAACTGCTTAGCGGTGACCAGCCGTGAGTTGGCAGTGTTTCCACCTACATTTTGAATAGGAGTCTCACTCGCCTGATGTCACATGAATTGCAGAAAGCTTCTAAACATCCCATCGTTCATCATTTGGTCGGTGTTGTTGTTTACCTGAAGATAATTGTCTTCCCGATGCACGTTATCCTGGTTATTGATCATCGGTGACTCAACGGTCTCATGTGCTCCATTTCTTAACTCAGCATTTTTAAATGCTATTTTTAAACACTGCCACAAAAAAGGGATTAATTGACATGCCACATATTATCCCTATATTCTGACCGGCCAATTAAATAACAAATAAGCTTAGATATGTCATACTAGCGAAGGATTTTCCTGTCTCTCCCCTCCTAGTTCTAGTCTCACATCTCAGCCATGGAACATATCCCTAAGCTTTGATACCAACTGTGACGTCCCCAAAATAGGTATACACAACCCATTCTGAGTCGCCAAATATATGGTACAAAATTCAAATACAAACTTAATTATTCAACTGTCGTGTAAAATATAGAATAGTGATAACTACTATAGCCACCATCTCGGACCATCACTCCGTTTTTCGACTAGCCCCAGCTATATTTTCATTTCCTGAAGAGAACAATGAAAGCAAAAGGGTGAGCTCAACTAGCCCAGTAAGAAATATTATGACTAAGATAATGCAGAATAAATTATCGTTAACCTTCAACAATGTTAAATTGATAGAATACAATAAATAACAAGTTTAACAGCAGCGAAACAAGCAATCCATTAGAAGAGTTAAGTAGAGCATCACATCCATGAATTTTTCATGCACTACGGGCCAAGGATATTCGTTATTATCACCAATGGTCATGATCATGCCAACAACTGTCCATCAATGCACTACGGGCCAATGAGGACTTTTATCACAATATAAACATGAGGATGATGACAATGATATAAGAATTCAATTAAATGAGAGCAATGATAAATTTTAAAGATTTATAATTCAATTTATCCAGAATTTAATAATGTCTAAATTGCCAACATGATACTACTTTGTGGAGTAAAATTCAAGAATAATATTATATCAAAATAATTTGGACATAAAAAATCAATTTTTGTCATGAATAGTACCCCGACCGAATAGTACCCGAGTGAATAGTATCCCGTGAATATTACTTCGTAAAAAGTACCTCGAGAATAATACCCCGGCATGAAAAGGTTAAAACTTAACAAGAATGTTCAGAAAAATATTCTTGTGAAATGATACTAGTTGAAGCGTAAATTTCAAGAATATTCTACTAATTTCAAAGAGTATAGAAGCAAAACTTAACAAAATGAGTGTAGAATTTAGAATCTGAAATGAAATAATATTACTTTCATACTACAGAATATGAAAGAAAATATTATTTCTTACGAATATTAAACAAAAATAATATCCCTTACCTCAAAAAGAGAGTACTTCTGACTAGTATAGCGGGCATATTCTTGAAAAAAACTTGCACTATTTTTTACACTCAAAGCTTCCTTAAACTCTAAAGAAATATGCTCAATATTATAGAAGAAGAATTTTCTGATTCTGGTGTGATTTTAATTCTAAACTAAGCATCTTATTTATAGGAGAATGGAATGATACTATTTAGAAAATAAAATCACGAACGCACAGTAAAACCATCACGGGCACAATTCAATCGGCTGAAAAAAATTTCTAATATACTATACAGCACTATGCAGTACTATACAAATAATAAAATATAATATATTCAATTTTTCATAAAAAACAAAATTATTATTATTATTATTATTATTATTATTATTATTATTATTATTATTATATATATATATATATTAATTCACCCACCACCACCACACCTACCATCACACCCACGTACACACACATATGATATATATATATAATAAAATAAACTGAGATAATTTTCTACCGACGATTTTGAAAAATAAATAAGTGGGGGTCTATATAATAAGCCAAATTTATAACAAATACTTCATAAAAATCCTCTCTATTTATCTCAATTCACTTGGCTTCACAAAGCACATTTTTGATAACATTGTTTCATCATTAATATTATAACTTGCAATATTAACAATCAGATCATTCACAGGAAAGAGGGGATTTTTCGATAAAGATTTCTCCTTATTGGCGCGTAATTAGATGACCTAACCCCTTTTCTCAACAAAACTTTCTAGACATTATCAATAATACAAATAATAATATGAATAAATGTGTTATCTCAATTATTGATTTAATAATATAAAATATTGTGCTGATGATTCTGTGATAATAATTGAATCAATAATATGAGATACTATGCAGCAATTACTGTGGCAATAATTGAATAAAACTGAGTGACTTCTCACGTAAGCATCAATAAACGAAGATACTGTACAATACCGTGTGCTACTATGCAACCACGCATATTACTGTACTTTTATCACCGGGTATTTCAACAGTTAACGGTAAAATTTTAGCCGTTATTTTTATAAAAAGTTATTTCTGTTGTTTTCTAACTCCGACAGTAATTCTGTTGTGGGGTCCACCAATGATTCTGCTGTCATACGAATATTCCCTGATAAAACAAATATTCCCTGACCAGACGAATATTTTATGATAACTTGCTTACTTTGTAAAATTTATAAATATTACCCACAACTATAACATTATATCAAAACCACATCTTATTATTCAAAAAGATATTTAGAGAAAATTAATCTTTATTTATAAAAGTTAGGGTCTTACAAATGATATAAAAAATCAATCAAGTGAGATCACGGATAAATATTAAAGATTTATAATTCATTTTATCCAGAGTTTAAGAATGTCCAAATAGTCAACATGATAATTAATTGTGGAGTAAAATTCAAGAACGATATTCATGTATCAAGAATAATTTGGACAAAAAAAGCTAATTTTATCGTGAATAGTACCCGAGTAAATAGTACCCCGTGAATATTACCCTAGTAAATAGTATCTCGTGAATAGTACCCCGGCATGAAAAGATTAAAATTTAATAAGAAAGTTCAGAAGAATATTTCCGTGAAACGGTACTAGATGAAGCGTAAAATTCAAGAATATTCTACTAATTTCAGAGAATATAGAAGCAATACTTATCAAAATAAGTGTAGATTAAGGAATATGAAACGAAATAATATTACTTACATACTATAGACAATGGAAGAAAATAATATTTCTTAAGAATGTTGAACAAAAATAATATCTCCTACCTTAGTAAGAGAGTAATTCTGACTAGTATAGTGGAGATATTCTTGAAGAAAACTTGCATTATTTGTCACACTCAAAGTATCTTTATGCTCAAAAAAATACGCACAATATTATAGGAGAAAAATTCTCTGATTCTGGTGTGATTTTTATTTCTTAACTAAGCATCATATTTATAGGAGAATGGCATGACACTATTTAAGAAATCACAGATAAATAGAACAATTCACGTGCGCGAATTCGTCTGATTTTTCTAATTTTTACTATTTATCACTGTGCAATAAAATATTCTAATAAAATAAAAATTTTATATAAAATATAATATATTCTATTTATAATCTAATAAAACAAATAACCTTATATATAATATAAAAAATATTCTATTTTATATAAAAAAAATTCTATTTTATTACTATTATAATAATATAAAAAAAATTGAGATAACTTTCTATCGACGATTTTGAAAAATGAGTAAGTGGGGGTCCATATATTAAGTTAAACTTATAATAAATACTTCATGAAAATCCCCTCTATTTATATCAAAAATTAAATAAATATTTACCATAAATCTCTTATCTTCAATAAACATATTTTTAATCTTTCAACAATTATTCATCATTAATATTATAACTCACAATATTGATAATCAGATCATTCTCAGGAAAGAGGGGGCTTTCCGATAAGGACTTCTCATTATTGGTGCGCAATTAAATAACCTAATCTCTTTCCTCGACAGAACTTTCTAGACATTGTCAATAATACAAATAATAATATTAATAACTGTTTCGTCTCAATTATTGATTTAATAATATAAAATATTGTGCAGATGATACTGTGACAATAATTGAATCAATAATATGAGATACTATGTAGCAATTACTGTGGCAATAACTGAATAAAACTGAGTGACTTCTTAAGTAAGAATCAATAATCAGAGATACTGTACAATACTGTGTACTATAGTGCAATCACGCGTATTACTGTACTTTTATTACCGGGTATTTTAACAGTTAACGGTAAAAGTTTTTGACGTTATTTTTATAAAAAGTTTATTTCTGTCGCTTTCTATATCCGACAGTTATTCCGTTATGTGGGGTCCACCAATTATTGTTTAGTCATACGAAAATTTCCCGACAAAAAAAATATTTTCCGACCAAACAAATATTTTATAACAACTTGCTTACTTTGTAAAATTTGCACATATCACCCATATTATACCATTATATCAAATCATACCTTATTATTCAAAATAACATTTAGAGAAAAATTAAATCTTTATTTATAAAAAAGTTGGGGTCTTACACGTGAATGTAATTCCAAGAGTTAGGAGAGTACATATTTTTCTATGAGAGATAGAAAATCTAGGGTTTTGTCAAGCATCCATCTTCTTGAATCTTTGTTCTTCCTTGGTGGATCACCTCTAGAGGCCAAACACTTGGGTGGCTAACGTTGATCAAAGGAAGGAATCAAACCCGGTGGATTCAAGTTGAACGTGAAAAGGAATTTGAGGTAAAATTGTACATGAGGAAGCTAGTTTCTACAAGGGTATAAATCTATTCTCCATCTATTTTCTATTGATTGTTAATTATGCACAAAGTATGATCATGGTGATGGGTTTGTATGAAAATTTTAAATTCCTATTTTATCGCACTTCCGCACCTTTTGTGTAATTTGATTGTATGATCACGATATATACAAACCTAACAGTTTTCTAATATTTTTTGAGCATCTAGGTCTAAAAGATGTAGACAAGGTAGGAGTTTAGCTTTAAGTTTAACCCTCTTTACTGCATTCGTGCTGTCATCCGTCCAGGCTATAGGAATTTTATTAAGCCTTTTATAGAGAGGAGCGACGTCTATTACTATTTTTTTGTAAACATCAGCAATATAGTTTAAACTTCCCAAAAATCTCTATAATTGAGTTTTATCCAAAATTTTATCGAGAAATTTATCGACAAAAGAAATTACTCTATCAATAAGAACATAACGACCCTGAGAGATGTTATGTCAGAGGAATCTGATCTCAGTTTGAAACAACTGAATCTTTTTTGCCAAGACCACTCTAGCCCCTTCACGTTTTACCATAGACTAAAAAACCTTTAAGTGTTTCCAGTGTTAGTCTATGGTCCGTGAGAATACCATGACACCATCAATATAGACAATCATAAAATCCATAAAAGGATTAAAGATTTCATCTATGATATTCCGGAATTCAGAAGGCGCATTCTTCAACCCAAAAGGCTGAACAATCCATTCGTAATGGCCAAATGGGAATGTAAACACCATTTTATACTTATCTTCTTCTTTAATTTGGATTTGTCAATATTCACTTTTCATATCAAATTTAGAGAAGATATTTGCTTTAAGCAATCTATTCATTAAATCCCTCTTATTTGGGATTGGATATCTTATGTGACGCCCCCAAAATAGGTCTACACAACCCATTTTGAGTCGCCAAATACATGGTACAAAATTTAAATACAAACTTCATTTATACAACTATTGAACTGCCGTGCAGAATACGACAAAACATAGACTGTGACTTTCAATACAAATATTATCTCGTAGATAATATCCAAACTCAAATAAATTTCTCATTACAATTATTATCACACTATTTTATAGAATAGTGAGGACTACTATAGCCACCATCTTGAACCATCACTCAATTCTTCGACTAGTCTGAGCAATATTCTCATTTCCTGAAGAGAATAATGAAAGAAAAGGGTGAGCTCAACTAGCCTAATAAAAAATATTATGACTAAGATAATGTAGAATAAATTATCCTTAGTTTTCAACAGTGTAAAATCTGATAGAATACAATAGACAATAAGTTTAGATCAATAACTGCAGCGAAACAAGCAATCCATTAGAAGAGTCAAGTAGAGCATGATGTCTACTATCTTCTATGATTTAAAAGTTCATCATCAATATTTTATCTCTGTAACACAACTCAATAAATATTTTACATCCACGAATTATCCATGCACTACGGGCCAAGAAAATTCGTTAGTATCACCAGTGGTCATGATCATGCCAAACAACTGTTCATCTATGAACTACGAGACAAAGAGGACTTTCACCACATCATTTGTCTGTAACATTACAGGTCATGATTATATCAATACATAATTCCTAGTTATAATCATACCAATCAACAGTCCATCTATGCACTACGAGCCAAAGATGACTTTCACCACAATATAAGCATGAGGATGATGACAATTATATAAGAAAACAATCAAGTGAGATCAAGGATAAATATTAAATATTTATAATTCAATTTATTCAGAGTTTAAGAATGTCCAAATTATCAACATGATAATTAATTATGGAGTAAAATTCAAGAATGATATTCATGTATAAAAAAAAATTGGACAGAAAAGAAATAAATTTTGTCGATAATAGTACCCCATGAGTAGTACCCCGGGTGAATAGTACCCAGGTGAATAGTACCCCGTGAATAGTACCCCGACATAAAAAGATTAAAATTTAATAAGAAAGTTCAGAAGAATATTTTCGTGAAACGATACTAGATGAAGCGCAAAATTCAAGGATATTCTACTAATTTCAAGGAGTATAGAAGCAATACTTATCAAAATAAGTATAGATTTAGGAATATGAAACAAAATAATATTACTTACATACTATAGAGTATGGAAGAAAATAATATTTCTTACGAATATTGAACGAAAATAATATCCCTTACCTTAGTAGGAGAGTAATTCTAACTGGTATAGAGGAGATATTCTTGAAGAAAACTTGCATTATTTGATACACTCAAAGTATTCTTATGCTCAAAAGAAATATGCACAATATTATAGAAGAAGAATTCTCTGATTCTGGTGTGATTTTTATTTCTTAACTAAGTATCTTATTTATAAGAGAATGGCAGGGCACTATTTAAGAAATCACGGATGAACAGAACAATTCACGAGCGCGAATTCGTCTGATAATATAAATAATATGAATAACTGTATCATCTCAATTATTGATTTAATAATATAAAATATTGTACAGATGATACTATGACAATAATTGAATCAATAATATGATATACTATGCAACAACTACTTTGGCAATAATTAAATAACACTGAGTGACTTCTTAAGTAAGCATTAATAATCAGATATATTGTACAATAGCGTGTGTTACAGTGCAACCACGCGTATTACTGTACTTTTATCATCGGGTATTTCAACAGTTAACGGTAAAAGTTTTTGTCGTTATTTTTACAAAAAGGTTATTTCTGTCACTTTCTATATCCAATAGTTATGCCGTTATGTGGGGTTCACCAATAATTGTGTCATCGTACAAAAATTTCCCAATAAAAAGAATATTCCACTACAAAATGAATATTAAACGAATATTTTATAATAACTTGCTTACTTTGCAAAATTTATACATATCACCCATACTATACTATTATATCAAATCATACCTTATTATTCAAAATAACATTTAAAGAAAAATTAAATATTTATTCATAAAAAAGTTGGGGTCTTACAACCTCCCCTTCTTATAAAATTTCATCCTCGAAATTGATGTACGTACCTGGTATGTCGAAGAAGTGAGTATACCTTGTTTTCATGTCAGATTCTAAATCTTAGTTCATTTCCTCAATATTGTATTCTTTCCATAAAACTTTGACTTGAGGTATAACCTTTGAGCAATGAATATGTTCCTTCTTATCCAAGGTTTTAACATGTACCTCTTCATACATTAAATCTTTCGCTATCTCATCTGGTTCTAATTCAATAATGTGGTTTGGGTCTTTCACATATTTACGTAGCATAGATATGTGAAAAATATTATGAACACGAGACATACTTAGCGGAAAGGCGAGTCTATAGGCCACAGTTCCTACTTGGTCGAGGATTTTAAATAGACCAATCAATCGAGGGTTGAGATTTTCTCTCTTTACAAATCTTGTAACTCCTTTCCATGGAGCAACACGTAACAATACATGATCTCCAACATTGAATTCTACGTCCTTTCGATGAAGATTAACATAACTCTTTTGTCGATCTTGTGAGGTTTGTATACGTTGCCAGATCATTTAAATCTTTTTCGTAGTCATGCGTACCAATTTTGGTCCCAACAACGTTGCTTCACCCACCTCGTCCTAGCATACTGGAGAACGACACTTTCGTCCATACAACGCCTCGAATGGAGCCATGTCTATACTTGCTTGATAACTATTGTTGTAGGAGAATTTCACTAATGGCAAGTACTTATCCCAACTTCCTTTGCATTCTAGGATACAGAGTCTTAATAGATCTTCAAGAGTTTGAATAGTCCTCTCCGACTGCCCGTCCGTCTGAGGATGATATGCAGAACTGAATCCTAAATTCGTGCCCATAGCTTTCTGCAAACTGACCCAAAATCGTGAATTGAATCTAGGGTCTCGATCAGAAACTATGGATACTGGCATACCATGCAGTCTTACAATCTCATTTATCTATATACTAGCAAGACGTTCAAATGAATATATTTCTCGTATAGGTAAGAAATGAGTATACTTGATTAATCTATCGACAATGGCCTAAATTACTTCTATGCCTTGAAAAACCTTAGGAAGACCAGTAACGAAATCCATGTTAATGTGCTCCCAATTCTATTTTGGAATTTTAATTGGTTGCAATGGACCTTTTTGCACTTTATGCTTCGCCTTGACACGTTGACAAGTTAAACACCTTGAGATAAACTCCGCGATCTCCCTCTTCATATTGCTCCACCAAATTTTATATCGAAGATCACGATACATTTTGTTACTCCCAAGATGGATTGCAAACAGTGTGTTGTGTGCCTCCATCATGATTTTATACTTTAAATCAAAGTTGTTAGGAACACAAAGTCTGGAGTTGACTCGAAGTATTCCTTCTTCGTCGATTCTTGCTTCTGGAATAACACATTCTTGTACTTTCTTCTTTATAAGCATCTGCTCCGGATCTGTAACTTGAGTAGTTTTAACTTTATCGATTAAAGTTGGTTCTACTCGTATATTTAATATCATCATGTGGGTCCCTAAAATCTTTAACTCTATCTTCATTCTTTGTAAGTCATACAAAATGGGCAATTGTGTTGACAATATCGCACTCGTACCTGCATATGATCTTCTACTCAACGCGTCAGTAACCACATTCGCTTTTCCAGGATGGTATTAAATGGTATGATTGTAATCATTCAATAGCTCGAGCCAACGTTGTGACTCCCCAAAAATAGGTCCATACAACTCATTCTGAGTCGCCAAATACATGG
Organism: Panax notoginseng; assembly: GCA_016801055.1. Lineage (NCBI taxonomy): Eukaryota > Viridiplantae > Streptophyta > Magnoliopsida > Apiales > Araliaceae > Panax > Panax notoginseng. Next base: position 178,570,998 of record CM029015.1, read on the forward strand.
TATAAAATTCAAATACAAACTTAATTTATACAATTATCAACTATCGTGTAAAATACGACAAAATATAAGTTGTGAGTTTGAATACAAATATTGTCTCATAGACAATATTTAAACTCAAACTAAGTCCTCATTACAATTATTATCACACTATTTTGTAAAATAGTGAGAACTGCTATAGCCACCATCTTAGACCATCACTCCATTCCCTGACTTTTCCTAGCTATATTCTCATTTCCTGAAGAGAACAATGAAAGAACAGGGTGAGCTCAACTAGCCTAGTAAAGAATATTATGACTAAGATAATGTAGAATAAATTATCTTTAGTCTTCAACAGTGTAAAATCTGATAGAAGACAATAGACAACAAGTTTAAATCAACAATTGTAGTGGAACAAGCAATCCATTAAAAGAGTCAAGTAGAGCATGATGCCTACTATCTTCTATGATTTAAAAGTTTATCATCAATATTTTATCTCTGTAACACAACTTAATAAATATTTCACATCCACGAATTATCCATGCACTACGGGCCAAGGATATTTGTTAGTATCACCAGTGGTCATGATCATGTCAAATAATTGTTCATCTATGCACTACGGGCCAAAGAGGACTTTTACCACATCATTTATCTGTAACATTACAGGTCATGATTATACCAATACACAATTCCAGGTCATAATCATACTAATCAACAGTCCATCTATGCATTACGGGTCAAAGATTACTTTCACCACAATATAAGCATGAGGATAATGACAATGATATAAGAAATCAATCAAGTGAGATCACGGATAAATATTAAAGATTTATAATTTAATTTATCCAGAGTTTAAGAATGTCCAAATTTTCAACATGATAATTAATTTTGGAGTAAAATTTCAAGAATGATATTCATATATCAAAAATAATTTGGACAGAAAAAGAAACTAATTTTGTCGTGAATAGTATCTCATGAATAGTACCCCGGCTGAATAGTACCCGAGTGAATAGTATCCCGTGAATAGTTCTCCAGCATGAAAAGATTAAAATTTAATAAGAAAATTCAAAAAAATATTTTCGTGAAACGATATTAGATGAAGCGCAAAATTCAAGGATATTCTACTAATTTCATAGAGTATAGAAACAATACGTATCAAAATAATTGTAGATTTAGAAATATGAAACGAAATAATATTACTTACATACTACAGAGTATAGCTGAAAATATTAATTCTTAAAAGTATTAAACAAAAATAATATCCCTTACCTTAGTAGGATAATAATTCCGACTGGTATAGTGGAGATATTCTTTAAGAAAACTAGCATTATTTGCTACACTCAAAGTATCATTATGCTCAAAAGAAATACGCACAATATTATAGAAGAAAAATTATCTGATTATAGTGTGATTTTTATTTCTTAACTAAGCATTCTATTTATAATAGAATGGCAGGGAACTATTTAAACAAGAATGAACAGTAAAATTTCGAACGAAATCACGGCAGAAATTCGATAAAAATTTTGATTTTTACTATTCATTACTGTGCAATAAAAATTCTAATAAAATAAAATTTTTATATAAAATATAATATATTCTATTTATAATCTAATAAAATGAATAATTTATATATAATATAAAAAGTATTATATTTTATATAAAAAGTTTTCTATTTTATTACTATTATAATAATAATAATAAAACAAAAACTGAGATAACTTTCTACCGACGATTTTGAAAAATGAGTAAGTGGGGGACCATGTAATAAGCTAAACTTACAATAAATACTTCATGACAACCCCTCTATTTATATCAAAAATTAAAAAAATATTTACCACAAATCACTTATCTTCAATAAACACATTTTTAATCTTTCAATAATTATTCATCATTAATATTATAACTCACAATATTGACAACCAGATCATTCTCAGGAAAGAGAGGGCTTTCCGATAAGGACTTCTCCTTATTAGCGCGTAATTAAATAACCTAACTCCTTTCCTCGATAAAACTTTTTAGACCTTATTAATAACGCAAATAATAATATGAATACCTGTATCATCTCAATTATTGATTTAATAATATAAAATATTATACAGATGATACTGTGAAAATAATTGAATCAATAATATGAGATATTATGCAGCAACTATTGTGGCAATAATTGAATAAAACTGAGTGACTTCTTAAGTAAGCATCAATAATCAAAGATACTGTACAATATCATGTGCTACTATACAACCACGCGTATTACTGTACTTTTATCATCGGGTATTTTAACAGTTAACGGTAAAAGTTTTACCGTTATTTTTATAAAAAGGTTATTTCTGTCGCTTTCTATATCCGACAGTAATTCCGTTGTGAGGTCCACCAATGATTGTGTTGTCGTATGAATATTCCCTGATAAAAAGAATATTCTCCGACCAAACGAATATTTTATGATAACTTGCTTACTTTGCAAAATTTTGCACATATCACCCACAACTATAGCATTATATCAAATCCACACCTTATTATTCAAAATAACATTTAGAGAAAATTAAATCTTTATTCATAAAAAGTTGGGATCTTACAACCTCCCCTCCTTATAAAATTTCATCCTCAAAATTGGTGTACGTACCTGGTATGTCGAAGAGGTAAGAATACCTTATTTTCATTTTAGATTCTAACTCCTAGGTCATTTCCTCAATATCGTGGTTTCTCAACAAAACTTTGACTTGAGGTATAACCTTTGAGCGTTGAATATGTTCCTTCTTATCCAAGATTTTAACAGATACCTCTTCATACGTTAAATCTTCTGCTATCTCATCTGGTTCTAATTCAATAATGTGGTTCGGGTCTTCCACATATTTACGTAACATAGATATGTAAAAAACGTTATGAACATGAGACATACTTGGCGGTAAGGTGAGTCTATAGGCTATAATTCCTACTCGGTCGAGAATTTCAAATGGACCAATAAATCGAGGATTGAGCTTTTCTCGCTTTCCAAATCTCGTAACTCCTTTCCATGGAGCAACGAGTAATAATACATGATCTCTAACATTGAATTTCACGTCCCTTCGATGAAGATCAACATAACTTTTTTATCGATCTTGTGAGGTTTGTATACGTTGCCGGATCATTAGAATCTTTTTTATAGTCATGCGTACCAATTCTGGTCGTAATAACGTTGTTTCAGCCACCTCATCCCAACATATTGGAGAACGACACTTTTGTCCATACAACGCCTTGAATGGAGCCATGCCTATACTTATTTGATAACTGTTGTTGTAGAAGAATTCTACTAATGGCAAGTATTTGTCCCAACTTTCTTTGAAGTCTAGGACACAGAGTATTAATAGATTTTTAAGGGTTTGAATAGTCCTTTCTGATTGCCCGTCCGTCTGAGGATGATATGCAGAACTGAATCGTAAATTCGTGCCCATAGCTTTTTGGAGACCCAAAATTGTGAAGTGAATCTTGGGTCTCGATCAGAAACTATAGATATTGGCCTACCATATAGTCTTATAATTTCATTTATGTATATATGAGCAAGACGTTCAAGTGAATAAGTTTCTCGTATAGGTAAGAAATGAGCAGACTTGGATAATCTATCGACAATGACCTAAATTGCATTTATGCCTTGAGAAACCTTGAAAAGACCAGTAATGAAATCCATGTTAATGTGCACCCACTTCCATTCTGGAATTTCAAGTGGTTACAATGGACCTTTTGGTACTTGATGCTCCGCCTTGACACGTTGACAAGATAAACTTTGCTATCTCTTTCTTCATATTGCTCCATCAAAATGTATATCGAAGATCACGATACATTTTAGTACTCCTAGGATGGATTGCAAACGGTGTGTTGTGTGCCTCCATCATGATTTTATACTTCAAATTAGAGTAGTTAGGAACACAAAGTCTGGAGTTGACTCGAAGTATTCCTTCTTCGTCGATTCTTGCTTCTAGAATAGCACCTTCTTGTACTTTCTTCTTTATATGCATCAGCTCCGGATTTGTAGCTTGAACAGCTTTAACTTTATCAATTAAAGTCGGTTCTACTCATATATTTGACATCATCACGTGGGTCCCTAAAGTTTTTAACTCTATCTCCATCCTTTGTAAGTCATACAAAATGGGCCTTTGTGTTGACAATATTGCACTCGTACCCGCATATGATCTTCTACTCAACGCGTCAGCTACCACGTTCGCTTTTTCAGGATGGTATTGAATGGTATGGTCGTAATCTTTTAACAGCTCGAGCCAACGTCTTTGCCGTATGTTGAGTTTATTTTGGGTGAAGAAATATTTAAGGCTTTTATAATCTATATAGATCTCCACTTTCTCCCCATACAGGTAATGTCTCCAAATCTTTAGCTCGAAAACGACTGCTGCCAACATTAGATCATGAGTAGGATAATTCCTCTTATATTCTTTGAGTTGTCATGAGGTATAGGCTCTGACTTTCCCATGTTGCATGAGAACACATCCTAAACCTCTGCCTGGAGCATCGCGGTAGATGACAAATCCCTCCGAACCTGACGGTATTGTCAGAACAAATGCTGAAATTAGTCTCTTCTTGAGTTCTTGGAAACTCTTCTCACATTCCTCGCTCCATCCAAATTTTGTATCTTTCCGAGTCAGCTGAGTTAAGGGAGTGGCGATTCGAGAAAATTCTTTCATGAATCTCCGATAATAACCAGTTAAGCCCAGAAAGCTACGTACTTCGGTTACTGACTTAGGTTGCTCAAAACTTTGTATTGCTTCAATCTTCGCCGGATCAACTGATATTCCATTATTCGATATCACGTGTCCAAGGAATTCTACTTCTTCAAGTCAGAACTCACATTTCTTCAACTTAGCGTATAGCTTGTTTTCACGAAGCTTTTGGAGTATCAGCCTCAAGTGTTGCTCAAGATCTTCACGACTTTTGGAGTATATGAGGATGTCATCAATAAAGACAACCACAAAATAATCTAAATATTCCTTGAATACTCGGTTCATCATATCTATGAAGGCAGCAGGAGCATTAGTCAATCCGAAAGACATGACTAGAAATTTGTAATGCCCGTACCGATATCTAAAAGCAGTCTTTGGAATGTCTTCAGTTTTAATCTTTAACTGATGATATCCAGAATGAAGATCAATCTTTGAAAAGAATTTAGCACCTTGCAACTAGTCAAACAGGTCATCAATGCGAGGTAATGGGTACCTATTTTTTATGGTGGCATGTATCAACTCCCGATAGTCAATGCAAAGTCGCATACTCCCATATTTCTTCTTTACGAATAAAATGGGAGCACCCCAAGGAGATGTAGTAGGACGAATGAAACCGATGTCTAACAATTTCTGTAGTTGGGTTTTTAAATCCTAAAGTTCAATAGGAGTCATTCGATATGGGATTTTGATAATGGGTTTTGTATCGAGTTCAAGGTTAATATAAAATTCGATTTCACGCTCTGGGGGTAAGCCAGGAAGTTCTTCGGGGAATACGTCGAGAAATTTTTTAACAATAGAAATATCATTCAAATCTAACGTATTTTTGTTTAAATTTGTGACATGGGCTAAGAAAGCTTGACATCCGTTTTTCAATAAACTAATGACTTTATGGCTTTATGGCTTGATATAGCAGTTATTGACTTTAGTGGTTTGATTACTTGAATTCGCATAATAAGTTGGTTAGGAATATAAAATCTAACAACCTTACAAAAATAATCCATTTTAGCATGATGAGTAGTTAACCTATCAATCCCTAAAATCACATCAAATGCAAGTATTTTCAAAGAGATGAGATCAATAGGTAATGTGAAAGTATCGATTTGAATTAAATAAGATTTATAAATAGTGGATGTAATGAATGTTTCTCCCAACGGAGTCTCAACAGATAAGTCAAAGTATAATTTTTCTAGAGTCAAATTTAAACGTTGAGCACAAGTTGGTGAAATAAAAGAATAGGTAGAACAGGTATTTAATAAGGTATAGACTTCGTAAAAGTTTATAATTAGCTTACCCGTGATAACTTCGTTTGGGTTCCTCGCTTTTTGGGAGGTTACGACAAACGCCCTCCCTTGTACTACCAGCTTTGAATTGTCTGGGACAACCTTTGGTGTCACCATCCCAGCTGGACTTGGCTTCACTACACGACTAAATCGAGTTAGGTGACCTTCTTTTCCGTAATTGAAACACACTTTGGGTTGCTGTGTACAGTTTAGACTGATGTGTCCCTCCTCTCCGTATCTGTAGCATACGACCGGTGGTCGTTCTCCTTCCTTAAAAATAGGTGCTGATGCTACTGTCTTTCCATCATTATTGAACCTTCTCTTTTTGAAATTTTCACTTGACTCATTACTTCTATTATCTTGGCCAGGATTACCACCGAAGTGGTTACCATTTCTGGTATGAAAATGTCCTCCACGTTTGTTATCACCGCTTCGATAACTGTTTCCACTAGTATAACCATTATCGTTTTTGCTAGCTGTTATCTTTTGGTTGGGCTGACTCATTATCGCGCTCCAATAACTGAACCCTATTCACAACATCCGAATATAAATAAAGTTTATGAGAAATGAGGTATTGATGAATTTCGGGCTTCAAACCTCGCAGAAACATTCGCGTTATACGCTCCTTATTATCTACCAAATGGGATACAAACTGGGATAACACCACAAACTTTGTCTCGTATTGTGATACTGTCATATTATTTTGTTCCAGCTTGATGAATTCTACCTCCTTCATGTGATGAATACTATTTGGAAAGTACTTGTCGTTGAACAATTCCTGAAACTTCTCTCAAGACATCTTTAGTACGAAAAGATGAGTACATTTTACAGATTTCCACCAGTAATCTGCCTCTCCTCGCAACATAAAGGTGGCGAAGGGAACCTTTTGCTCCTCTGAGTATCCCAAGACATCAAATATCTTGGTGATCTGCTTAATCCATGTCTCTGCCTTAAGTGGCTCCGGCTTTCCCAAAAACTCTGGTGGTCCCAGCTCCTTGAATTGCTTAGCGGTGACCAGCCGTGAGTTGCCATTGATTACACCTGCATTTTGAACAAGAATCTCTCTCGTTTGGCGTTGCATGAATTGCATAAAGCTCCTAAACATCCCATCGTTCATCATTTGGTCGGTGTTGTTGTTTACATAAGGATTATCCTGGTTATTGATTGGCTGTGTCTCAACGGTCTCATGTGCTCCATTGCTTATCTCAAAATTTTCATATAACATTCTCAAACACTTCCACAAAATAAGGGTTAATTGACATACCACATACTATCCCTATATTCCGACCGACTAATTAAATAACAAATAAGCTTAGGTAGGACACACTAGTAAAGGATTTACTCGTCTCTCCCCTCCTAGTTCTAGACTCAGATCTCCGCCAGGGATCATATCCATAAGTTTTGAAACTAACTGTGACTGTCATCCCTTTACTTGGATAGCACCTCACATTGATACTGATCAACTTGCCACCATTATTCACGGCGTCCCCTACGAAAAGTCTAGCTTCGATGCATCCCACACAAGAAAGTCACCAGCAAAAGGCTCGAGGCTCTTTACTTATAGCTTTGATACCAACTGTGATGCCCCCAAAATAAGTCTACACAACCCATTCTAAGTCGCCAAATACATGGTACAAAATTTAAATACAAACTTTATTATACAACTATTGAACTGTTGTGCAGAATACGACAAAATATAGACTATGAGTTTCAATGCAAATATTGTCTCGTAGATAATATCCAAACTCAAGTAAAGTCATCATTACAATTATTATCACACTATTTTATAGAATAGTGAGGACTACTATAGCCACCATCTTGGACCATCACTCCATTCCCTGACTTGTCCTAGCTATATTCTCATTTCCTGAAGAGAACAATGAAAGAATATGGTGAGCTCAACTAGCCCAGTAAAGAATATTTAGACTAAGATAATGTAGAATAAATTATCTTTAGTCTTCAACACTGTAAAATCTGATAGAATACAATAGACAACAAGTTTAGATCAACAATTGCAGTGGAACAAGCAATCCATTAGAAGAGTCAAGTAGAGCATGATATCTACTATCTTCTATGATTTAAAAGTTCATCATCAATATTTTATCTCTGTAACACAACTCAATAAATATTTCACATCCACGAATTATCCATGCACTACGGGCCAAGGATATTCGTTAGTATCACCTATGGTCATGATCATGTCAAATAACTGTCCATCTATGCACTACGTGCTAAAAAGGACTTTCACTGTATCATTTATCTGTAACATTACAGGTCATGATTATATCAATACACAATTCCCGGTCATAATCATACCATTCAACAGTCCATTTATGCACTGCGGGCCAAAGATGACTTTCACCACAATATAAGCATGAAGATGATGACAATGATATAAGAAATCAATCAAGTGGGATCAAAGATAAATATTAAAGATTTATAATTTAATTTATTTAGAGTTTAAGAATGTCCAAATTGTCAACATTATAATTAATTGTGGAGTTAAATTCAAGAATGATATTCATGTATCAAAAATAATTTGGACAGAAAAGAAACTAATTTTATCGTGAATATAACCCCGTGAATAGTACCTCAGGTGAATAGTACCCGAGTGAATAGTACCCTATAAATAGTATCCGAGTGAATAGTACCCCGTGAATAATACCCCGGCATGAAAAGATTAAAATTTAATAAGAAAGTTCATAAGAATATTTTTCGTGAAACGATATTAGATGAAGCACAAAATTCAAGGATATTCTACTAATTTCAGGAAGTATAGAAGCAATACTTATCAAAATAAGTGTAGATTTAGGAATATGAAATGAAATAATATTACTTACATAATATAGAGTATGGAAGAAAATAATATTTCTTACGAATATTGAACGAAAATAATATCACTTACCTTAGTAGGAGAGTAATTCCAACTGGTATAGCGGAGATATTCTTGAAAAAAACTTACACTATTTGCTACACTCAAAGTATCCTTATGCTTAAAAGAAATATGCACAATATTATAGAAAAAGAATTCTCTGATTCTGGTGTGATTTTCATTTCTTAACTAAGCATCCTATTTATAGGAGAATGGCAGGGCACTATTTAAGAAATCACGGATGAACAGAATAATTCACAGGCGCAAATTCGTCTGATTTTTCTAATTTTTACTAGTCATTACTGTGTAATAAAATATTCTAATAAAACTAAAACTTTATATAAAATATAATATATCCTATTTATAATCTAATAAAACTAATAACTTTATATATAATATAAAAAGTATTCTGTTTTATATAAAAAAAATTCTATTTTATTACTATTATAATAATAATAAAATAAAACTGAGATAACTTTCTACCGGCGATTTTAAAAAATGAATAAGTGGGGGTCCATGTAATAAGTCAAACTTACAACAAATACTTTATGAAAAACCCCTCTATTTATATCAAAAATGTTGGGGTTTCGATACAGAAACGCACAGCGAAAATTAAAATTTAAAGCAATTTCGAAACCCTAAAACAGGATCTATGGGAAAAACAATTAATTCAATGGTAAGAAATTATACCGATTGTAAAAGCTAGAATCGATGCGGTCGAATCTCCAATGCAATTCAAACGGACTGCGTCTCTACGGTATCCACACGAACGCTCCACACAATTCGTCATACGATCTGCAGAAGAAGGAAACGCGGTACTAGCCACCAAGGATGAGGATTTTCTGAACTGTTTTCTCTAGTCTCTCTCTAAGAGCGGCTAGGGTTTTTATTTTGATATAAAACCTAAAGTGACTGATATATATCATATATATAGCAGTTAGGAGGAATTAATCAAAACCTAATGTTATTAAAATCCGAATTTATATATATCTTAATTAAGTCTTACTTAATTAATATACCTATATATAAATTATCATATTAATTTAAATTCGTAATTTAAAATTCTATCAATCATATTGACATATTTAAATCTTTACAATTTAAATTAATTTCCTTTTAATTACGTTCTTTGTGTGTGACCCTATAGGCTATTATTACGTTGGCAATAATTTAAAAATCATATTATAAAATTATAAACAGTGAGCGGCATCTAGTAATGCATCACTGTTACCCAAGTAATAATAAGATTGATGATTCGATGCAACCTTTTCGTGACCAATGTTTCAATGTAATTTAATCCTTTTAACCTTAATATCCTAGATTAAACTCGAGTCATAGAATGTGTCATACTCTTCATAATTTAATCTTGAGTTTTCTTGATCAATGAGTAGACTATATGAAACAAATCACTATTTGAGCATGGCCATGCATTTCATAGTCCTACTCAATCAAGAGGCCTACAGATATCACCCATAAAATATAGGATTGTTAAATTCCATCTAGATCACTCATATTTCTCACACGATTCACAATGAACCCAATAATCACCTTTATAGTCCACCCTATTAAAGGTGATATTTGATGATATCAAAGTACATAAATTCTCGTGTAGTAATATAGCGGTTTCAGGTCGGAGGACCATTACATCATTGTCACTATGAGAATTGCTAATGACACTTCGTATAATGCTCCATATAGAATTCTCATGGTGGGTCTGCCCAGTACATCGTTCTCTAACATGTACCTATGCATTGACTTAATATCTCATATATTTATGACCAATGAGATTTGGTCATCAGTCAATCTACATACTAGTCTCAATGCATCATTGTTGTCCCATCAACAATGATACTCGACTAGGGACATTTAAGAACAATGATACTAATTGTAATTATATAATCTCATGTTCAAGTCACATACTTGAAACTATATAATTTGTATCATTATTCTAAGGAATTTTATTATGTTAACAATTATATTACGCAGTAAATAAAATCATAATAAAATTATTTATTTATTCAATCAAATATAATATCAAAATGTTAAGCAATTATATCAAATAATTGGCCTCTAGGGCATAAACTCTAACAAAAAATTGAATAAATGTTTACCACAAATCATTTATCTTCAATAAACACATTTTTAATCTTTCAACAATTATTCATCATTAATATTATAACTCACAATATTGGCAACCAGATCATTCCCAGGAAAGAGGGGACTTTTCGATAAGGACTTCTCCTTATTGGCGCTTAATTAAATAACCTAACCTCTTTCCTCGACAGAACTTTCTAGACATTGTCAATAATACAAATAATAATATGAATAACAGTGTCGTCTCAATTATTGATTTAATAATATAAAATATTGTGCAGATGATACTGTGACAATAATTAAATCAAAAATATGAGATACTAGGTAGCAACTACTGTGGCAATAATTGAATAAAACTGAGTGACTTCTTAAGTAAGCATCAATAATCAGAGATACTGTACAATACCGTGTGCTACAGTGCAATCACGCGTATTACTGTATTTTTATTACCGGGTATTTTAACTGTTAACGGTAAAAGTTTTTGTCGTTATTTTTATAAAAAGGTTATTTCTGTCACTTTCTATATCCAACAGTTATGCCGTTATGTGTGGTCCACCAATGATTATGCAGTCCTACAAAAATTCTCTGACAAAAAGAATATTCTCCGACAAAACGAATATTCCCCGACAAAATAAATATTTTATAACAACTTGCTTACTTTACAAAATTTGCATATATCACCCATGCTATACCATTATATCAAATCATACCTTATTATTCAAAATAACATTTAGAGAAAAATTAAATCTTTATTCATAAAAAAGTTGGAGTCTTACATCTTATCCATCTCAAAACTTTATTTAAAGGTTTGTAGTTGATAACCAACCTAAGAACTCCTCATTTTAGTTCGGTTGGATTTTCTACATAGAATTTAGGACAAAACCATGGTGAAAAGCTTTTTCTTATTAATCTCTTTTCTAAGAGATCAACCACTTCTTCCTGGCATAGCTTCAGATATCTTTCATTCATCTGGATTGGTCTTGCTTTTGTTGGGATCAGCTTTTCATTAAATCCCTCTATATAGGGAAGAGAAACAGTATGTTTCTTTCGTTCCCAAAAAGCATCAGGAATATCAACACAAATTTCTGTACCTAGTTCCTTCTAGTAGTTTTCACCTTTAGGTCTAAACTTTTCATCTTTAAGATGCTCCTTTATCTGCTTGCTTTCTAATTTTTGCTTTAAAAAGAAGAGAAAATTCTCTTTTCTCTTAAGGATATAATTAATCCCCTGATATCTTAGTTCATAAATAAAATTGAATCGAACATTTATCCCATCCTTATTAGTGCTTATAGCCTTATTATTAATGGATAATAGGAAGAGAAATCTAATAAATGGAGTACCTAAAATGGTTGCCTGAGTCTTTTTTTTTACTAGGAGAAAAGGAGTTTCGAAACAAAGTCCATTATTGCACACCACCACATCTTAGAGCTTGTAACAATGTGCAATTGACTGTCACCATTTGTATTAAGCATTTGAGCTATTTTAGAGTAATATTTAGAAGGAACTAATCCTTCTACCGGACAATTTAAGTTTGCACCTGAATCAATTAAAGCTTTTGTAGTTACCGAAAACTCTATTTCAATTAATATGTTAATCTTGACATACAACTTTTGAGTGATGATTATGTCAATGGATTAATCTTTAAAGCCACTTTTCAACTAGATTCTCCCAAAAAAATACGTCGATCTTGTAGAGCGAAGTCATAAACTTCGTCTTCTAGATCATCATATTACAAAACTCTTCAATAATAGGATTATGAGGATCCTGATTATATATTTTAACTTTTCCTTTTTCATCCCTATTTTTAATCAAACAGATATCCTTTTTGATTTGCTAAAATTAATTTTGAAGTTCAACAATAACTACTTCACGGACATTATTATTTACCTGAAGGTTAGTGACCATAATCCTTAATTCTTTAGGACTTGGTTCTTTATAGCGATCTCCAGCTTTATCAAAAATCTTCTGTAGAGAGTATTGACTTGGGTCAAGTCTTTCATCATCTTTTTCAAAAGTTTTTTTCTTACTTTTAGTAAGCTGAATATATTTCTCGATCATCTGCCATTTCTTTGTCTCATCATCAAGTTGATCGATTATATCCAGAATTAAACTATCTTCTTTAGATATTACATTTATTGAGAGTCCATTTAAGGTACATAGACAAATTTCCCCTTTGTCACATTGACAATCTTCTAGTTCTGAACATGAAACTTTATTACTATTATCAAAACTGTCAGAACTGCTGTCTTCTGAACTTGAGCTAGAAGAATTACTATCTTCTGCTTCAGAATCAATCATAACTGCTAAAAGTTATCTTTTAAGCCCATCGTCTTTAACCATTTGGTTAATCTTCTTCTTTGTTGTGCACTCAGGACTTTTATGTCTTAGTTTCCCACATTTATAGCAAGTAGGTGGTTTAGATCTTGCACTCTTTCTTCTAGAAGATTTAAACCTTTTAGGTTTAGAATGTTCTTTCTAAGATTATCTTTTAGACCTTTTATGATGGTATTTCTTAGAAGATTTCTTTGATTCTTTAAGAATCATTTTCTTCTGTTTTGCTCTAGGAATTTCAGCAAAACCATATTATTCACAAAAATCACCAAGAGCTTTCTTTCCTTTAAATTTTTCTTTTGAAAGTTGTTTCTGAATCTTAAGGGTATTACATAAATCTGCCCCTTCTACAGCAATTTCAGATGCGATTTCTCTATATGTGTATTCATCCTAAGGAATAACCCCATTATTATTAGTTTTCAATCGAATTTTAATTATGTGAAAATAGAATAGGTAATCCTTCTACAAACTTCTCTTTCTAATAATCGTTGTAAAAATCATTACGAGCAAAAACTTTAGAGAATAATGTATCTCGGTACATAGTATTTAAACTCAGATGGGGATTTACATTTTAAGTTGCTCAGCTATTCATAAGTCTTTGAGACTATGATTATTTCCCACAAAATGTCGCATGATTGTATACAGCAAAGTATTTACTGCATCTTCACCGAATATTGGGGTGCGTATTCATTTCATCTAGACCCTTTTGAACTAGAAAATTAGAAATATTTTCACGAGTTTTACTAGTACAAAGGTTATCCCACCAGAGACCTAATTGTCCTACAACACGAATGATAAGGCTTGAGAAATCATTTTCTCATAATTTCCTTTAATCCTGGCTACTTGAGCATAAATAGTCATATGCTTAAGAAGGGCAATTATTTGATAATTTGAGAGATCATTAAGGTTCCATTCACAGATATGCTCACCACTGAATTGAGCTCCGTCATAAACTGCTTTATTTTCAAATTGAGCATCTATTGGTGAGGGTCGATGATAATAAGGTTGGTTTTTAACCTTTCCCCATGTGATCATGTTTATACTCGCTTGAGGATCTTCTTGGATATTATTTACAATATGGTTTAGATCTAATCCATCTTCTTTAAGAATAGAAACATATAGTTTGATAGGAGTAGATGGCCTAAGGGTCATCTTATACAAGCGGCTTTTAAGCTATTCAAACATCTCATTTGATGAGGATCCCATTTTAAAGTTTTTTAATATCATCAGAGGAGGTTTAAATGGGATTAATATCATTTTTTCTTTCAAATTGTCTTCCTTTAAAGAAGAAGTTGTAATAACTTCTGCCTGATCGAGAAACGCTAGCCATTAAGGTTTTCTCTTTATTAGAGATGACCTTTTTTATTCTTGACGTCTGAGCTCCCAAAGATTGTAAGAACAAGTTTGTGTAGTTATTCTGCTCAATTACTTAATTGATGCAAGAAATATCTACAAACTTCTTTTATGAATCTTTTTCAAACATTTTCTTGTAAGAGGTTGCCTTTGTTTTCCCTCTTACAAAAACAGCCAATGACGGAGGATGGATAGCTGAGACGACTTTATGGTCATCTTGACTATCAACAATTATGTATGGTTTATACGAGTTTTCAATATTATGTATCCTCTTTTCAGAATGGAAAATCGTAACCTTTTATTTTACTCCAGTGTTAAAGAAAAATAAAAAAAGTCAACATTTTTCTTAGATTCCTTTAAGAAATCTTGATAAACGTCACGAATCAAATTCTGAGTTTCTGCATAATTGTTACTAAAAAATAATTTACGTTTTTCTTTATTCTTGGCAGAATTAAACATGACATTTAGCATTGTTTGATTATGAGTAAAATACTTTCAGCATACTCAAAATTAGACAAAGTAGGACTTTGAGTCCTAGGTACTTCTATTAGGGTTTCCACCTGATAAGTAGGTCAACCAATCAGATCTGTTGGATTATTAATTACTCCTTCGAGTGAAGAAGTTGATCTTCTCGATGACACGCCAAGATTCCTTTAAGGAATTGTGGATGTACTTCTTCGTGGTTCATCAGGATTGAGTCTAATAGATCTGCTATTAGAAAATCTAGTTATGACAAATCCATTTGGGTTTTCGATGACATTTTTTAAATGTCCATCGAAGTCATGTACCTTTTTAAGTACTTCATCTGAAACAATCCGGGTCAAATCCCGAGTCCGGAACAAATCTCGGGTCAAATCTCAAGTCCGAATCGAATCAAATCCATTAAAATAAGGCCTCAAACTACTGGCCCAATAATATCTTCTTGGGTCATCTTAGCCCACCACAGGCTCCCAAAAGGTCATGACTTGAAGGTACTATTGGTAGTAACTTATTTTCTTATATGCAGACAAATTTTTCTCCTATCTTTCGATGTGGGACTAGGGTGTTACAAACTCCCCCACTTAAATTTCTGACGTCCCCGTCAGAACCGATCACACACACGGCCCAAAGATCTTTGCCTCTCTAGCCATTGTGGGATAATACCAGCTGGCTTCGTGTCCCCACCTCCGGACCTCCATCTCTCCATTGTGAGATAATACCACCAGCCTTCGTGTCCCCACCTCCAGCAACCCGATCGGATGACCCGACCCGGGCTTTCGAGAGTCGGCTCTGATACCATATGAAATAAACTGGGTCAAATTCCGAGTCCGAAACAAATCTCGGGTCAAATCCCAAGTCCGAATCGAATCAAATCTATTAAAATAAGGCCTCAAACTACTGGCCCAATAATATCTTCTTAGGTCATCTTAGCCCACCACAGGCTCTCAAAAGGTCATGACTTGAAGGTACTATTGGTAGTAACTTATTTTTTTATATGCAGAAAATTTTTCCTCCTATCTTTCGATGTGGGACTGGGGTGTTACATCATCAATCAACTTCCAGTCTTCTGGAACAGAGATCTCATCCCATTTAAGGATTTTAGGAACTAAGATTTGTGTCTTCAATGGATTAATTGGGAAAATTATAGTTTCTCCCCTTTTATCTTTGATAAAATTGTTTTTAAGATTGACATCAGGAGTAACAGTATTCATGGCTTTAATAAAAGTCCTATAAACTAGGACCATATTTGAAGGCAACGGATCCATTTCAAAACATGAGGTCTGAATATTCAATATTAAGGTTTTTAGAATTGTTGGATTTAAAAGAGAGACTGAAAAATTTGGAAAGTTATTAAAATAAATTGGTCCTTCTGAAAGGGATGAGGTTATACATCCTAGCATAGAATCATTAAACCTTAAATGCCTTTTGTCTCTTAAACACAACTTCAAATAAGTGTTTAATCCATTTCTGGTTAACTGTTTAACCGCTACTTGAACCAGACCGATATGAAGAAACTTATACCTCTTTCAGTGGCTTCTTCTAATAACCTTTGATGTAATAACTCAACACTCATATGACCTTGAGTGATTGGAAGAGGCTGCTCAACAGTTTTAATAATATAATCTGATTTAAATAAAAAACTTCCTTTATTATGCACTTGTGTAATAGGAGTTTTAGGTATAGACCAATTTTGTAAATGGTTCTCGATATCTTTGATAGATACAACCTGCTTGATGGTTGAATCCAAAGAAGAACTCATAGATTTAGTTATGTTTCTTATCAAATTTGTCATTAGTCGTATAAACTGATAAAACTTTAAAAGAGATAAGCAGGCAAGGTCTAAATAAAAGGCAAGTCCACCACAGGATTTATGTCAACACGGCTAACAACATAAGAGCCTTAAACGACAACCAACTTACCCCAATTTAAAACCTTAAGCTTGATCCTTTATAGTATCTAAAGGAGTTTATAACAAAATGAGTAAATAATGATCAGATGAAAGCATAAATAATGAGGAATTCAAAGCTTCGACTCTAAATCTCTATCTTGGCTTTGACACCAAATAGGCCAGGAATCTATAAAGATTTAAAACGAAACAAATACAGAGATTAAAAGCGGAATGATATTCAATAAACAAACTTACATAGGTTTGAAGTTTGAGAACTTCGAACTTAAAACACTTAAAAGAAATCTTTTTACAAACACTCGAACTTGAATACAATATGTCAGAAAAAAGTTGTTAGGCATATTGTCTAGATGAGATCGCAAAATTAATATCCATTTTTCTATTATATAGATATGTAAAATAACAAAAGTATTATTTTACAATCAAACGCAAATTAACTATTTTTAATAGTAGATCGATAGATTACGTGTATTATCTTTAAAAGTTACTAACATTATCGATACACTTTTAACATTTATTATATTTTTATTGTGTAAGATTTTATCTCTATAAAAAGAGGCTACTTTATCTAAGAAACAAGTCATAATAAGTCTTTGTTATATTTATTTTTAGTTTAGAAAAGTGAAGAGAGAGAAACTCAAAATTTGCCCCTTCCGTCATGTCTTTTACGGCGACATTTTTAATGTAGAAATAATAAAAATTACTGTAAATTTAACCATTCCCTTTCAAAATACTGATCAAAGTATATAGTCAGTAAGCAATCACTTTCTAAGAATTTATGACTATCAAATATTGTAGTTTTACAAACTAAATTTATTATAATTTTAATTATTTTTTACTTATTATTTGTCCAAAGTCACTCAACTCATAAATTTTATTACGGGTTGATATTTGGGCAACAAAAAAACAAGTCTAACCTCTAAACCCACCTGACTCATACTCAACAAATTTTGTATGAGTTGGGATTGAATTAACCCCTAAACTCGCCCAAATTACACCCTTAGTATATCGCGAATTGTAATCTTAATTCGAATTTTTTTAATTTTAAACATAATAAAAAGGTGTTAAAATCCAAATGAATTTTCCTTTGTTGATAAATAGTGACTAAAAAAATTTGTTAGGAGAGAGAAGTGAGAGTATGGGTATTATAATAATAGTAAATATATCAAAAAAGAGAATAAAAATAACCTAAGTTTAATTAATAAAATTACAAAAGACAAAATTGTCATTGAAAATGATTACACCACATTGAAATACAGAAAAATCACAATTAAGCTTAGCTGTGTTGCAAAATATTATTTCCCCTAAATATATTTATAATATTTTTCATGTTTTTTTCAGTTTATGCAAACAAACAATAAAAGTTGATGTCCTACGTAGTTTTGCATGCCCCTCACATCCTTCCTTAGTTAGGAAGAAATCTTTTTCTCTTTTTTACCCTTCCAATTTTACATTTTTCCTACCCAAAACCAACTGAAGAAAATAATCACATAACTTAAAATTAAATTCAGAAGTTTCTTAGAGTATAATAATTCTAAACAAAAAAAGTGAAGTATAATGGACAAACACTAAACAACATGAAAGTTCATTAGTAATTTATTTATTTATTTGTCATTAACTCTAAATCAAAACTTGTACTCCACTTTATTCCAACAACAATTTTGTCAATGAAATTGATATTTCCAAAAAAAATAATATTTTTATATGAAAAGTGTCGCTATAGATGTATAGCGACGTTGAAAACCGTCGCTATAGAATCTATAACGACCATTTTCTTGTAGAAATATTATTTTATGTTATGAATTTATCAATTTCCTTTTATCATTAGTGAATCACATTAAAATACATATAAGTCCCAATTTATCTTAGTTGTAATTGACTGTTATTTCCCGTAAAATATACTTTCTCCGTCTGAGAGCAAGTCTTAATCGACTTTTAACGCATATTAAGAAAGAATATAAATGAGTCAAATTGTTCATATGTAAATTTTCATTTAATTACATAGTTTTTTGTATATTACTAGTGATACTTCATAAATTTATGCATAAACAATAAACATATGATAATTAATACTAAGGGTATTATAGAAAAATTGTTCTAAAAAAATATATTATTTAAGGTAAATAGATATTTAACTTGAGACTATCTAAAATAGTATTAAGGATTTTTGTCTATTTTATAATAATTTCTAGCAAAAATATTAATTTCATTAGATCATTCTCACATTAATAATAAATACACCTTAAATTAATATGACAATAATCTTGTAAAATTATTACTTTTGTTAGAGAAAATATCAATTCACTCCATGAAATTATGAAGGCCAAATGCCATATCAAATACTCCATTGTCGGAATAAAGTGGAGTACAAGTTTTAAATTAATAGCAATTAATGAACAGAAAGTAAATAGAAAGTAATTCTATTTCATTAATTTTAGTGGAAAGTCCTACTCGCAT
Organism: Panax notoginseng; assembly: GCA_016801055.1. NCBI lineage: Eukaryota > Viridiplantae > Streptophyta > Magnoliopsida > Apiales > Araliaceae > Panax > Panax notoginseng. The sequence goes on from CM029015.1 coordinate 178,590,450, forward strand.
ATAATAAATGACTTTTCCCAAGAATTAAAAGTTAAGAGAAAGTATATATTTTCTTTTTTTAAAAAAACTATAAATTAAAAATATAATTAATTGTTTGTTTAATTAATTATCAATATAAAAGAGAAAAGTGGAATAAATTAGCTGGAAAATGAGAAAAAAAACAAATTTGAACTCCCGCCGTCCTCAAAATTTGTTTGAACACCAGTCATCCTCAAAAGGATGGATTAAATTACAATTTCAAAAAAATAATTTAATGTACAAAAAATAAGGAGGAGTATATTATTTAGTAGGGTCCATTAATATTGTGAATACTCATAAATATGAAAAAAAAAATTACTAAGAAAAAAGTGTATTTATGTATAAGAATATTATATAAATTAAATAATTAATTGCTCTTTAAAATGCACTCCCTCCGCCTCAAAAGATTGAGTAAAATATATTTTTCACACATTAAAAAAAATAAAAGTAGAGAAAAGAGATTAAAAAAAATTCAAATTTATTCTAAGCGACTTCATAAGATTATATAAAGTGATGAATATTTTAATTTTTTATATTAACAAACCCCCACTAAATAATATATTTTATCTCATCTTTTTGGAGGTAAAAAAATTGTACCTTTAATCATTTTTTTAGGACAAAAGGAATACAAAAGACAAAAAAAAATTAATAAATTATTTATATATAGACTAATTTCATATTGAATATAATTTTGATTAATATTAATTAAAACAAATAAATTAATACATGAGTCCCTTCAACTCGTAATCACGTTTAATATCAACATAAATTTAATTGTCGTTATGCAACGAAAAAGAATAAAATAAAATAAAAATTTGAGAGGACTAAGGAAGGTGTATTAATATTAGGACAATATTGTCTTTTCACTAAAGAGTGTGCCGTTGGTATAAAACAGAGACAGAGAGGAGAGAGAAACAATCAATAACTCAACAGCAGAGGAAATTTAAGTATCGAACAGCGTCTCTGTCTTGGCGGTTTCACAGAAGAAGTCTTTTCGGTGCATCATCTAGGGACTAGATAACTTTTCATAGATATTCACGGCGCCATTTTCCTATTTAACAAATTCTTCCATCTCATTTATTCATCCATTTTTCCTTCAATCTTTCTTGGGGTTTATGATCCAATGGGATTTCTGGGCAGTTTCTTGGGGATTCTTGGTTTTGGAATTGGGATTCCTTTTGGGCTATTGATTGGGTTTTACCTCTTCATTTATTCGGAGCCTGAAGATGTAAAGGTGATTGCTTGATCGTTTTTTCATGTGCAGAGTATTTCTTGAATCTTGATCTTAATGGGTTTTTAGGTAGATCATTTTTTTCTGAGTTACATCTGGGTTTTTGGATTTTTGATCTTTTTTTATTGGTGGGGTTTATAGATTTTGTGTGATCATTGCATGTGAAGATTTTATGACGTTTTGGCTACTTTTTTTATCTGTGGGTATAAGTTTTCTGGGGTTTTGTTTGATCATTGCATGTGAAGATTTCATGAAGTTCCGACTGATTTATTTTATTTTATTATGATTTGGGGGTAAAATTGTACTGGGTTTATAAAGTTTGTGCGATCATTGCATGTTGAGTTTTGATTGATTGTTTGTTTTTTGGGATGATACGGGTGTACAATTTAATTTGTGGTGTGTTTTCTTGCTTATTTCATGCCCGCGTTATTGTTTATATATTTTGTGTTTGTGCTTAATAATACTTTATTAGTATTTATTTGAAATTTATTAATGTCTTGTCAAGTTCTATTTGTGTTGTTATTTGGTTCTGTACTGTAATCTGGATGGTATTTTTCTTAGTTGGTTTTATGTGATGGGTTAGTTTCTTAATCTAAATGTAGACTCCGTGGCGTGGCAAAATTGTATTCATTAATTCATTTCTAAAATTAGGTGATAGTGATGGAAATTGGAATAGGTCCACAAAATTACTTATTACCATTTTGACTATAAATTATCTATCTTTCAATTTTTAGCATTTTAGCAACTACTAGTACTCCGTCCGTTCCAAAATTAGGGGTACATCTCTAAAACGACATTTTAAGGATAATTTTATGTTGCCATATGTACCCTTACTATTAGTTAAGAATTCAGTAATTATTGTGTGATGTTAGAAATGATACTAAAAAAATAATGGCCCATTTTAGGTATATCGTGCCACTTTATAGTTCTAAGATGGAAATGTATCTTATTCTTCTTCCTTTTTCTACTAATACGGACTAAAAGAAAATGTATCTTTAATTTCGGAACAGTGGGAGTAATTAATTGTAGCTTTCTTTACTCATGTTTGTTGCAAAGGTATTTTGTGAATATTTGAGTTTATCTTCTGAAAAATATACTAGCAATATAGTAACGTGAACTCATGTTCCTAAGTATAATAAGAATTAAGAAATAAGTTTGGGATTTTCAAGTTTTTCGTTCTTTTTAGATTTTATTAGTAATTATTCCTTTAGCGTAGCATCGGTCAAAGTAATACAGTAATTATTCGTATTGCAGTTTTTTTTTTAAGTTGTAGACAATGTATATCGTTTTTGTTTTATGCATTGTTAAAGTAATCGAACTCTATGACTAGTTCAGTTAATTTAGGTTTAATTGATAGTGTTCCCTGAATTAATTTAATGCCTATATTTGTATTCAATTTTTGTAATAGATATGATTCTGTTGCTTCACTAATTCATTCTTTGATCAAAAAGAAAAAGAAAAAAAGGTGTCTTGCATTTGTGGATTATGATTCAATTTGCCTACAGACTTATATGGTTTAAATTAATTTATTTTATCATAAAATAATTTGCTTTCTGTATGGCTTTAGCCTTTAGTGGAGGAAGAAATGTCTACTTCCAAGTCATTAGAAAGCCAGGGTATATAATGCATCAATAGAATTGTTCTGTTTTTGTGGTCCATTTGCATATGAAAATTAAATTTTGCCCTATAATGGTTTCTAAATCGTCCTATGTCTCAGTCCTTTCAACAATGCGACACAATATTTTGTTTTCTTATTTTTGTTATGTTAAGGAAGTATATATGCCTTCAGCTATGACATTAAGATGGTCTTTATTTTCTTGATTTGTGATTTAGAAATCTCAAACTTGTTTATTCTGTTTACATTTGCCAAAACATGCTAGTTTACTTGGGGCCATTTTCCTTCCTAAAATTCATTGCAGGATCCAATTATTAGGCCACTTTATGAGCTTGATTCAGAGGCTTTGGAAGAGATTATGCCCGAGATACCTCTTTGGGTGAAAAATCCTGATTATGACCGAGTAAGTATCTATTTTCAAACTTCTCTTATACGTCTGATTCTGTTATCTGTTGATTTTCGGTTTATATGTATGATGTGCAGGGGGACTGGATAAACAAATTCTTATTGGATATGTGGCCTTTCCTTGACAAGGTAGTTTATAGCTAATAAATTGAAACTTAATTTCTTGTTAATTGTAGCTGGAATATTAAATTTGTTAATTATTTACAGGCAATTTGCGGAATGATAAGGAGTATAGCCAAACCTATATTTGCTGAGTACATTGGGAAGTTCCAAATCGAAGCTATTGAGTTTGAGAATTTGAGCCTTGGGACTCTTCCTCCTACAATTCACGGTATTTTATGAATACATAGTGGATTTGACTCTCTGTTCTAGCATTGCTCAAGCTTATTTTTGAATGTTATGTTGATTAATTTTACCATTTTAATACCACACATGGTCCGAAGAACTACTAAACAAAATAACGTTTAAATTAAACAGTAACCCGATCTTCACTGTAGAATCCATGCACAAGATGAACATGAATTATGTATGATCGCAATGATTTTCACACCTAATTTGTTGGACAATTAGTTTGAATTGTTGATCTGCTTGTATGACTTACCACTTGACATATCCAACTTTAGTGTGCTTTAATGCTCACTAACTTCATGGCATAACAGGTCTTAAAGTCTATGAGACTAATGAAAGGGAACTAGTCATGGAACCGGCGATTAAATGGGCTGGAAATCAGAACATAACGGTTGCTATAAAAGTTTTATCTATGCGTATTACGATTCAGGTCAGACTTGAAAGAGCCTAAAGACACGGTAGAAGAATGTTCGGTTTTAGTTCTTATCAAGTCTTTCGATATTTAACTAAATCTATGTTTCTTTCTCAGTTGGTGGATTTGCAAGTATTTGCTGCTCCAAGGATTACTTTGAAACCTCTTGTGCCTACCTTCCCATGTTTTGCGAGCATAGTGGTATCTTTAATGGAGAAGGTATGCGGGATAGTTTAATTTTGTCTTAGGTCTTCTCGTTTTTAAGTATCGGGAAAGTGGATGTGATCAATTTATACCTGTTATTATCTTTGATTTTGTTCAGCCGCACATAGACTTTGGAATGAAAGTTCTGGGCGGAGACATTATGTCCATTCCTGGTGTTTATCGATTCGTTCAGGTATTATATTTGTTATTCATAGTTTTGTGGAGAATTATTTATTTATGTTACAGAGTTACTCCTTCCGTCTGTAAGTACACTTTTTGCGCAAATTAAGAAACTTAAAGTAGAAGAGAGAGTATTAAATTAGTTATATTTTTGCCCATGATGGACCCTACAAATAGTATTCTAGGAATCTTTTTCTTTCTTAAATTAGTGGACCCCACCCAAGTACTATTGCGGACAAAATAGTCGTTGTATAACATTTTAGTGTACTTAAGCCATCTTTTATGGGATGGATGGAGTATATTGGAGCCGTCTCCCTAAATGGAATTGTATGTGATCAACTTCATCATCGATCTTTGTAGGACATTATTAAAAAGCAGGTTGCAAGTTTATATCTCTGGCCACAAACTCTTGAAATACCTATCCTTGATTCATCCTCGTAAGTTTTTTGTTTTTTAACATTATAACTTGTTGTATTGCCTTATACAATATATTGTTTTGTTATGTTTTAGTTTTGAAATATTTACTCCTGAAGTATCACATTTCTTTTTATATATAATTTTTGTTTGAATAGAGTTGCTATAAAGAAACCTGTTGGAATACTGCATGTGAAAGTTGTACGAGCAATTAAACTTTTGAAGATGGACTTATTGGGATCATCTGATCCTTATGTTAAGCTCAGCCTGAGTGGAGAGAGGCTACCGGCAAAGAAAACTAGCATCAAAAAGAAGAACTTGAATCCCGAATGGAATGAGAATTTTAAGCTTATCGTGAAGGACCCCCAGTCTCAAGTTCTCAATATAAATGTCTATGACTGGGACAAGGTTTGTCTCTTTAACTTTTACTTTTTGCTTGACGGCTGATGCCAAATCTACTGATTCCATTATTCAAAACAGAAATAAAATTTAAGATAATGACGCTTAAAATAACTTAAATTTTAATTTGGCTATAAAAACATTACAATTAGAGATTTGTTTGATGCCATTTTTGATGTGCTGAAATCTGATAATGGAATACGAAAAAGAACTCAAGTAATGTGCAATGTCCAAGATTCGGACAAGGATTGTCGCATAAATCTTCCCTGTAAAAACAGAAAATAGAAAAGATGCTCTTTATAAAAATTGTTTTTAAGTTAATTCGATTACAAGACTATTATAAGCAAAATGTTCTGTCGTATCCTATTTTTGATGTCCTAAAATCTGAGTTTTGACTCAACGAAGATCTAAGTAATTTACTATTTGCATTTGTATAAAAGGTAGGGGCACATGACAGGTTGGGGTCGCAAGTAGTACCTTTGAAAGTGCTAACACCCCAAGAGCCGAAGGAGTTTACACTTGATTTGCTAAAGAACACAAGTATAAGTGACCCGCAAAAGAAGAAGCACAGAGGGAAAGTTGTGGTTGAGCTGACATATGCTCCTTTCCGAGAAGATAGTAACGGTTTTAGTGGACCTCTTGATGGACTTACAGGGAAGGAAAGTGAAAGTGATAGACCATACGGTAATGAAAGTCCGAGTGGTGCAGGCGTACTTATGGTCACTGTTCAAGGAGCAGAGGATGTAGAAGGGGAGCATCACAACAATCCTTATGCTTTAGTACTCTTTCGAGGAGAAGCGAAGAAATCAAAGGTGAGCTATATTTCCATGAAATATGTTCTTTATAATTGTCCACATACTCCCCCGCACCCTTCTATCTTTTTGTTACGTAAAACAAAAAATACTTAAAAGGTAATTTATTTGTCCCTTTGATCAATTGATATTAGAAGAATTACATATTTAGTTGTCATCATTTGGCAGTTTTTGAACAATGAATTATGGTAATAAAACTTTTTATAAAGTTATTTTACTGTAAAAATAAAATTTCTTCCATAGATTCCGGTATTGCATTTGATGAAAACATATTCTTGGTGTTTTTGGACTAAGAGTTCGATGTGAACTTTGGTATATATTATTTGACATCTTTATTTTTTAATCGAGGGAATTGAGTCCTCTTAGAGCATTCACTATCCCTTCGGAATATGGCTCAGCCTACAACACGGCTTAAAGTCCTGTGCATCAGTCGGATAGATTTGAGTGTGTGACCTCCACATTATTAAAAATGTACCACATGTACCTAGCCAACCACTTTCTTGTTATGAACTTCATTGGTTTTTTTTGCGTACTTGTTTTTTATTTTGCGTTTCAATAAAATCAGATTAATGTAAATATACTTTTTGGATCAGTTACCCCTAGTCTAATAATGTCTATAACTTCATAAATTTTAAAATTGGTCAGATGATGAGAAAAACTCGTGACCCCCTCTGGAATGAAGAGTTCCAATTTATGCTCGATGAGCCTCCTGTAAACGATAAGATTCATGTTAAGGTCTTGAGCAAGCGAACAGGCATTGGTTTCCATTCAAAGGTAAATAATCCCCATCTCTATCCACGTTTAATTAGCAGCTATAACGCTGTTTTCATCCATATATTACAAGTTTAACATCTTGAATTATATCCCCTTGTTTAATTACTTACCTTATACAGGAGTCGTTGGGACATGTAGACATTAACCTTGCTGATGTTGTACATAATGGACGGATTAACCGTAAATACCATCTCATAGATTCAAAGAACGGAATGGTACACGTTGAGTTAAGGTGGAAGACAATTTGAGAAAATGATGAACGGTAATTAAATATCATTTCTCGAGTTTTTTTGGTGAATACTCGGAGGAGCATATACCGAGGAATTCTTTGAATAGAATTTTGACAGGAAGAGATTAGATTACGAAGTTGGAAAGCTTTATAGGCGTGCATCATTTATTATTGGGTTTTCTTAACATGTGCCCTTAAGGCACATGCTAAGCACGGAAATGTGCACAGAATTCACAGAATTCAAAGGATGGGGCCACTGAAATATAATTTTTAAATGCATAAAATAATACTTTAGTGGGGCCATTTTATTTTATGCATTTAAAAATTATATTTCAATAGGCCCCATTCCTTGAATTCAATGCTCATCCCTTGAATTCCGTGCTTAGGACACATGCTAAGAAAACCTTTATTTACTGTATTTTTAAGCATATGAATGATGCATACTATAACTTGTGCATGTTCTTTTCCCCTCTATAAATTCATTTCATATTCTTATTATATTTTCAATAAGATCATGTAGTTATTTTTCCTGTTTTTTGCACTACAATTTTGATTGGAAAATTACATGTTTCTCCAATAGTTGCTGCTCGGTCATCATATGGTGGTCGAGCCTGCAAGGGCAGAGGAGGAGATATATATATATATATATGTTTTTGTTTTTATTTTTATTTTTGGGATAGATGGGGTACCATATTCAAGAGGAATTTCAACTAGCCTTTCTATATATTATTTTTATGGAGATAGATTTATAATGACAAATATAAAAGAGGCACGCCTGATAGTAAGTGGACTCTAGTAAGGCCCGGAAATAATGACTGGTCTTGGCCTAATAAATCATGAACTAGTGGGAGAATGTGTATTGGATTGGGCTTATACAAAATCCGCATGTACTCATTGGTTTATACACTATGAGATAAAGAGATGGGTCCAGCTGAGGCAGCCCAACTACCCAAGAAATGGATGTTAAGCACCTTAAGGTGGTGTTTGTTTGTGTCAGGTACAGATTTGAATTTAAATCTTAACTATTAAGAACTGCCTTTTAATAATTTATTTAAACTGTATAGACAAAAATAGCCTCAATAAATATGGTACTCCTTCAATTTTAAATTTTAAGATCATTCAAATAAAAAAAATTAAATAACTCAAAGGGTTAAAATAGTAAAATATTATCATTCAGATGTTTTATATTTTTTAGTTATTAAATAATTTTTTAAATAATAAAAGAAAATTGAAAAATAAATGTATTAATTATGTTTTGTCTGACTAGACCTGACAAAATATGATTATGGATTAATTTTGATTCAAAATATAATTATAGTTCCATTTATGGTAAGACAGTCTGACCTCCCTCTACCTCTGCTCTCTTTTTCTTTCTTTCTTTTTGGTTTTTTTTTTCTTTCTCATGGATGCATATGAATTAATTTTGACTTGTGCATGGAGCTAAGAAATGAATAATTGAATGAATAGGCATGTGACATCATCATTATTAATGGAAAAAGCTACTAATTCACACAATTTCAACTTTCTTCTTTAATTAACTGTGCTGGATATGCTTAATGCATGCATGGGACTGAATAAAGAATATCATAGCTAGAAAGCTGACTTATTATGCTTCCGCTTTTGCACTTCCTTTTCTGCATCATCTCTCTCTCTCTCAATCCCTCTCTCACTATATATATATATATATATAGTTGTCTAGTATATAATCGTCTATGACGACGGTTTTTTTAGTCTATAGCAACTGAACCATCGCTATAACTATTCTGGTCATCCGTCGCTATAACTTAAAAAAACCGTCGTCATAAATAATTGTATAGTACACAGTTGTGTATATATAGATATATAATTAAAGCTGTTGAAAAGAATAATTTGAGCTCCCTTTTAAGGTTTAAAATACAGGGTAAGTTTTATTTTGTAGTGGAGTACAATTGTTAATATATAGTGCATTTATCACTTTTCACATAAATAATTTTAAGTTCTCTAAACACGTACAATTATATTGATCCTTTCGTACTCATTTTTATCTGTGTTTTTTTTTGTTAAATTTAGTTTCTTAGTTTTTCATATAATTCAACAATAAATAATTTATTTATTTTTCTTTCGTCATTCCTATGAATTTAGAAGATTAATATTGAAATTGTATGCCTAAATTATTTAATTAAATAAAAAAGATTTATATTAGTATTATTAATGCTTGATATGAAGCCCCATATCCAAGAAGGAGAATACCAACGCATGCATGGCATGGCATGGCACAACTAGCTAGGTTACACAAATCCATGTATTTTGAAGGTTATGAGACATTGGGTAATTAATTAATCTAGCTAGCTAGTATGATCTCTAGTTTAGTGGGGAACAAAGTACTTTCCCCGTTCCATAATATTTGAAGTTTTAAAATTATGCATAAGAATTAAAGAAATAATTATATAATATTAATTATTTATAATACTTTTTATTATATATTTATCTCATATTCTCTCATCTGTAACATTTTTTAATAAAAGATAATTTTGAAAAGATTATGGTTAATTCTCTTAGATTATATAAAACGTTAAATAATTTGAGAAAAATAAATTCATCTAAAAGTTGTATATTATGGGACGGGGATAGTACTAAATAAAGGTGTAAATGAGCGAGTCGAGCCTAGTATTGAGTTACCCAGATTTGGTTCACAAAATTTGTTGAGTATAAAATAAAGTTTGATTGAGACTCGTTTAGCTACCGAGTCGAGCACAATCTCAAATCGAGTCCAAGAAGTTTGAACTTTTCGAACTAACATGATCCGAGTATTAATAGAAAATTACAATTTGAGGAGGTTCGAATAATTTATCGAACTTTAGAATTTGGTCATATTTGAATCATATATCTTTCGAATCGAATTTTTAGTCGAACGAGTACGAATCGAATCCGAACTGTTTACTTATTTTACAGTCTTACTAATAAAATGTGGGACATTAATTATTCTTTTAATTATCAATATTAATTTGGATCTTACCAAAACAACAAAATGCCCCTAATTGATTCACCCAAGTGGAGGGCACCATTAGAAGAGAGAACCTAAGTTCCTTAATTTAATCTATTTAGTGTACATAGATAAAGGTCAGCTTTCTAGTTGACTTCCCCCCATAAAGTCTGCCAAATTTAGAGGTGGTAAAGGGAATCCTATCCTCCAATATTCATTAATAAAAGACTCATGAAAAAGAGTAATAAGAAGGATTTCTTTTTTCTTTTTTTCTTCTTTTTTGCCCTATGTCTACTCATTGCATGCATAATGTGATAATGCATTCATTCAAATTTTCTCTCCCTCTATTTTTCAAGTTGGGTTGGGTGACATATTTTTTGCTTTAGACACAAGTTTTAGGTGTTACACACAAGATGACTGAAGTATAAAAAAAATTATCTTACGAAAATATTTAAAATACATAATTCAAATTCAAAATCGTCTTTTTACCTTCAAACATACTTAAGTAGGGATCACTATTTTTTTTATATAAAAAAAAGTAGAATTTTTTATTAAAATGAAACTTATTTATATTTTATATTCATTACTCCATTTTTTTAAATAGAGATGAGATAAGGAGTATGTATGTAACTATGTATTGTGGTCTGAAAAGAAGGGTGAAATGCAAAGGAGGAGAGGGAGGCCAGCAGAGTAAGTTGGTTCCTAGTTGATGTTCTTTTGTGGGGAGAGGAATAACTTTTTGGCAACTCAAAAAGATAGAACCATTTATTTTTTTTGATGAGGGAAGGGAAGGGGAGAGAAAAGTAACTAAAGTGGGAATAGGGAAAATTCCACTCAAACCTTCTAACAATAATAATAATAATCATGCATTCACTTATGAATTGGAGTGGTATAATACTAATTGCTAGCTAGCTAGCTCCTCATCTCTCTCTCTCTCTCACACTCTTCAAAACTTGTTAATTATTTATATATATATTAATTTTTTTTCTAAACATATATTATGAATATTTTCTAAATAAATATTATTTAAAATTTAATATTTGATGTGCTTTCTCAAGCTCATGAAAAAACTCCTTGTCTTGAGATTCTTTCATTTGATGCCCCCATTTATTCTATTATATTCAATGGAGAGAGAGAGAGAAAAAAAAAACTCTTCTACCAATAAAACCACTCCAATATTGGTAGCATGGCACTATCATTTCACCATTTTTTATAAATGGGAGAAGAAATGGAAGAATATATATATATCGCTTAAAGGAGAGCAGATTCTCTGTTCCCATTTTCTCTGTCTTTTTATGTCCCTCTACTTAAATTTTGACACCTAATCTTTTACTTAACACTAATTAATTCTAAAATTAAATAAAAAATTAGATGTTAAAATTTAAATGGGAGAATACAAAGGAGATAAAAAAAAATAGGGACAGATGATCTGCCCTATGCTCAAAGGGAACAATCTTGCATTGCCCCCCGTATAAACCATTACTAATATTCTTCAAAACTAATGGGCATATTTTGGACCCAATTTTCAACCAATGACTTAAATATAACATCATTTAGAATCATTTCAAATGGTCCAATTACACCTCAATGTCTATATCCAATAGAACCTCTTTGTTTTTCCCCTACTCATCCCCCCCCCCCCCCACCCACCTCAAAAAAATGAAAAAATAAATTTAGCATCTACTCAATTTTAAAACACCTCTCAGGCTTACATAAATATTTTCCATTAATTATAAGTTATTTGTAATATCAATATTAATATTTTAACAATCAAATTAAAAAAAAATTAAGGTCAAAATTGATATATTAAATCATTTAATTATAAATTTGAGAAAAGTATAAATTATGTAAAGAAAGCTTTATTATTTTCAAAAAAAAATTTGCATCAATTTTAAATTTAAAAAGTCAAATGTGATTTATCCTAGGAAAAGGAAGAGTATTACTGAACTTGAGATGGTCAACTCAAGAGATTGTGTTTGTAATATTCACACGAGAATTTTCCTTAAGTACACAATAGCTGCTACCCGTTTTGGTGGTTAAAGAAAATTCAACATATGGACTATTTATATTTGTATTTATTTAATTTCCTCATATGTATATATTTGACCCTTAACAACCAATTCCAAGGACACGTGGAAAAATTATTTTTATCTTTTAATATTTATTATCATTTACAAATTTTAATTAAATATTAATTTTTTAGTTTCTAATATTATCTAAGTATTAAATATAGTTTTGGTTCTTTTCACTACTTTTTATCCAATAAAAAATATATATTTTTTTCAATACAAGGACAATATAGGCAATTGACATTATATTTAATAATATATAATCATTTTCTTAATACTTATACACAACTCTAAAACGGGATCCGGTTACCATGAAGTTAACTTTAATGTTGACACGCAGATAGAGAGGTCATCTCTCAACTTGCGTGTCGATACTGTAGTGATCAATTAATCAAAAGAATAGCGTTACAGACACAAACTATTTTATAAACTGTTGATGTGACATACTCCACCTCAGTTTATTAATCAACAAATTATTTCAATGTAGTCTTTGGCCCCACACAATATGTTGAGGTGGAGTATGTCACATTAACAATTTATAAAATAATTTATATCTCTAACGTTATTCTTAATCAAAATTAATTTTATACTGATCATTCGTTATATATTAAGGGACGGAAAGAGTATATTATGTAAGGCACGATAAGTAAATTATATTAATAATTACCGCGTGACAAAAGAACTGAAAATGTCATAATTTAATCATGCATGTGGATGATCATCTTGATTGAAAATTCAACATTTGGTATCCACAATTATATTATATTTTTTATTTGTTGGATGTTCAAGGTCGGTTCAAATTTTGTGGGGGGTCTCAAAGTTAAATATTAAATTAGAGCCTTTTTTAAACTATTTAATATTAAATTAAATAAATATCTATGATTTTTTTAATTAGAAATTTATTTTTTTATTATTTTAGATGTAAAATTATTGGTCTTTTTCTTGCTTTTTAAGATGCAAAATTATTTCTTTCAAGTTTTTTTAATGGACACTAACATATATGTATTAAAATTTGAGAGCCTTCTGAATTTTGGGGGTCTCAAGTCATTGCTTAAATAACTTAATATATGGGTCGGCCCTGTCCATGTTGGATAGTAAAATAAAGGAAATTATTAAATCTACAATAGAAAATATTATTTTCACAACAAAAGTGTCGCTATAGATCCTATAGCGACGATTTTTACAGTCGTTATATATCTATAGCGACACTTTTATTATGAAAATAACAAAAAGTATTATGAATTTAACAATTTCTTAAAATAAATTAATTGGTATATAGATGATATGATCGCATCATTTTATGACAAAATTATTAATAATATACGTACCTTTCTTTAGAGAAAAAAAATATTTAATCCCTATTTCTAATTCAATTTAATTTTAAAATTCAGTGAGTTAATTCTATTAGTGCATGAATTTATTATTATTGGTGGTCACTTAATTATACTTGGGATTAAAAACTTTAAATAAAATTGGGAAATTAAATATGGTTTATGAAATTTAATAAAAAAAACATCACAACTTTTTCCAACTTTACTTAATTATAATGTCCGAATATATTAATATATGAGGAGATTTCATAAATTTTGTGATCGGTGCATAAATGAGATGATTAATAATATATATCACATTTGTTGGGTCATGATATTTTATACATTGGGCCAAATGGATTGGGCCGAATTGTTTGGCTAACCTGTTGGGTCATTTCAGTTGGGCCCAGTTAGTTGGATCATTTCTGTTGGATTTTTATAATATTGAGCCTAGTCATTGGATCGACCCACTAGATAATTAAATATCTACATCTTTGACCGATAATGATGAAAAAATATGATAGTTGACTGTTATATCTGCCAAACATTAATGTGGATGGGATTCATAGTCGGCCGGCGGTGGCAAACAGGGAAAAGAGGGAGCAAGTGAGCTGCCTGTATTCGGCTGAGGTGACTAGGAGTGGGGGACTGTGTTAGTGGGGAGTGGATGGCACAAAAAATCGGACAGAGTGTATATGAGAAGGATCACACATAATCTGGAGGTAACAACACTTAACCAAATTATTATCTCTCTCTAGACACTAGATATTTTTCCTCCATTGTTAACCTTGTGATCGCCTATACTGAATTTCACGCCGGAGCTATCCCCCGACGTCAAGCCGTCAAGCTTTTGGTGTTGATCGTGTTTACTGTGCAGGATCAGAACGTCTTACGTGATTGGGGCGTGACAAAAGATCTTGGCGTTAACATTGGCGCTAGAAGGAGGGCTGAGTTCTAGTGTCCTTGAAGTTTTCAATCACAAACTATATTTGTTCTACGTTGGAATCCATGGTGAAGAGTAGAGCAGGTACTCCGGAGGGATAGCCGATGGTTGTAAGCACGTCTACACCACGAATATCAGTCAAGGATCGTCTGGGTCCTGCTAACAGTGCTCATGCCAGTACGGCCTCCAAACGTGCGTCAGAAGGTTCTCGTTCGAGAGCCATAGGGAATGTTAAGAGAAGATTGATTTTCACTGCCGAAAAAGGGCCTGATCATGGTCGGAAACGTACGGGTAGAAGGCACACCGCCTAGAACCCGACAGCGAAATGATCAAGACGATAAGGCCTCCAAGTTAGCCAGGATGGCAGACGAAGCAGACAATGCCATGGAGGTACTTTTGAAACAAAGACAAGATATAGCCGAACAGATGCTTCGGATGGCGGAGTTGAAGGACGAGGCGTCTAGCTACGTGGAATCCGAAGGATATAGCGGACATATAGACATAAGACAGAGGGAAGGAAAGGAGCTTGCCCATTCGGGTCGCGAATCTCGAGGCCAACCTCGGGAACGAAGAAGATCCAGAAGCCCTACTCCTCAGAGATCGAAGAGGGTACCCCACCCTATCGGTTCTAAGAAGTAGGGTCGAAGCAGACAAAGGGGCAGATCCAGAGAATATACGCCAGAGGATACGAAGAAGGCACCCCGCCTTGGGTATTCTCACCATGGTGACAGAGTCAAGAGGCAAAGCAGATCCAGAGGTCGCACTCCCGAGAATCCACAGAAGGTACACCACCTTGCAGACTCTCGTCGTAAGAAAAGTCCCCCGGGGATTGAGGGTTCGTTTGATAAAGGTCGGTCTACTCAGAAGAGGAGGGAGTCACCGGAGAAAGAGGCCTCATCTCAGCCAGAAGGAGTGGAATATCTGGTTAAAGAGCTAAAGGAGCTTCGGAAACAGCTTGCCGAAGTTCAACAAGTGAAAGATACTTCGAGAAAGAAGGCATCTCCTTTTTCCATGGAGATTTTTAAAGAAAAAGCTGACCCCACCAAAAAGTTGCCTCATATGGAGAGCTATGATAGATCTGGAGATCCTTATGACCACAGTCAGGCGTTCGACAGACTGATGGATTATTATGACTTTAGCGATGCTGCTAAGTGTCATACTTTTGTTACAACACTCCGAAAAGATGCCAGACAGTGGATGGGGACTTTGCCTTCGGATTCAGTCTCATCATGGACAGATTTGTGCAGCAAATTCCATGCTCGTTTTGGGAGAGGAAAACCAACAGGTTCGCTGGCTCAGGTTCGACAATATTCGAATGAGTCTTTGAGCCAATATGTCAAGAGATTTCGAGAAACAGTGGGCTAAGTTACCGACCTTAACGATCTTCAGGCAGTGGGTTTATTTCAAAATGGGTTGGATTTGGTAAAGTCAGAGAAATTGGTGAAGAAGTTGATGTTTCACCATCCGAAGAGTCTCGCAGAAGCTTTCGATAAGGCGGAAGGCTATATAGTAGTAGAAAAGGCTATGAATAGCCTGAAACGTCCTTCTTCGGACAAGCTGAAGGAGACAGATCTAGACAGAACGGACGGGGGCCAAAGGAAGAACGAGGGGAACAACGACCGCTATGATGGGGGGTCGAAAAAGTATAGCAACAACTGGAGACAGGGAGGAAGTCGTCCAGCCGCTCCGGCCCAGAAGGTGAATAGGACGTACACTCAACTGAACACTGACAGGGCTATTATTCTTGATCAGATCAAAAATCAACCCATCTTTGAACCTCTCAGGGACAACCTTAAGCCCGGAGCAGGTAATTCTCGCAAGTATTGTGACTATCATCAAGCTTTGGGGTAACGATACCAATGACTGTGCTAGTCTGAAAGATTTTATTGAGAGGAAGGTTCAAGGGGGTGCCCTGGTTCAGTATATTGCAGCAAGAACGACTCAACAAGCTCAGCAGAGAGAAAGAGAACCTGTTCAGGTTGCTCCGCCAGCTCAACCTGCAGCGACAGCTCTTGGACAGCCAGCAAGGCATGTGGTCGATGTCATCATTGGAGGGACTTCTGACAAATTTGTGGGGAAGAAGCGTCGAGGATACTTGGATTCGGTCATGACATATCTGAGGAACGTGTAAGAGAAATGACACATATTATAGAGAAGATACCTCTGAAGGAATGGAGCTTCGGACTCCTAGGCAAACAAGCATAGTTATATGACCAAAAATTTAAGTTTTTGAATTTATACCGATGCATGATTTATTTTAATCTCCTTAGGAAATATTGATTCTAACTTATTGTTTTTCATCTTCTGCAGTATCCTTAATCAAACCGACGTCCATTAACCGAAAGGATTTAGACAGATTCCTTTTAGGCAAGCCTTCATCGCCTTTGGATGAAATTCCTCCTGAAGAACTTCTGACTTCGGACACACAAAAGGCCGAGGTTCCCCCTGTAGAACCATTTACTACAGAAGAATCTAGTCGACCTCGTAGGAAGAAGAAGGCCGTTCGAAAACCCCCTCAAATCATTCAAGAATCCCAAACAACCTCTTCTGTAAATCTGATTGATATGCCTATGGATGAACGGATGCAGGCTCTTCGAATGAAGAAGAGGAAAACTAAGATAACACCTTTATCTGCTGACGAACTCAGGGTTCCCACTCCTGTGGAAATTCTTGTTTCTGAGGACGAAGGTGAAGAACAAACCGAGGCTTCAGCCCTGTCTCGCAAAAAGAAACAGCCTTCGGGGGACCAGCCACCACCATCTACAGGGCCTATTCCTGTTCAGCCTCCCTCCCCTGTCGATCCACTTACTCAATCTCCTCCTCGCGACGAACCTCCTGTGTTTTCCTCAACACGATCGTCCCCCTCGGCCTTCAGGAATGAAGCCATGTCTTCACCCACAGTATGGCCGGAGTTTAATGGAAACTTTTCTTTTCAATTGTTCGACTCCTTTATCCTGGAGACCGATGACCATCGGTTCGGAAATAGCTCGATTAGGGATTTAATTGAGGAAGGCATGAGCTACCATGCTAAGGTGAGTTAGTTGTTTATCTGTTCGTTTGAAATTATATATATCTCTTGAAGATTAACTATTTATTTCTGAACATCTATAGGCAAATGCTGTCTTTGGGAGGCTTCTTCCCAGATATAAAGAAGTTGAGGCCGAAGAGGACGCAGCTTGACGAGAGAACATCATTATGAAGTCAGCCTTGACTAAGGAAAGAAGTGACCTCGGTATTGCTCTCTACAACAACGAATGCCTCCAAAAAGATGTGAACAAATTAAAAGAGAAAATGGAGGCAGCGGAAGCCACTTACCGAACAGCTGAGGTCAATCACCGAACCATTACCGAGATGAACGTGGATCTGGTTCATAGGAATGAAATCCTTGTTGAAAGTAACAATACGCATGCGAAGACTAACAAAAGCTTGACACTGCAAGTAAATGAGCTCGAAGCCAAGGAATTACGAATTCAGAAGGAACAAGCAAAAGATCGAGAGAAGTTCGAAGAGGAGCTTCATGAACTTTGCGCCCTGAGAGATCTCAGTCCTACCCTGACCGAAGATCTTCGTAAACAAATCCAGGAAGAGTATCGGCAGTCAGCTGAGTTGAATGAGAAAGTGGTTCAGATGTTCTCTGATGGTTATTATGAATGCCGAAGCAAGGATAAGGCAAAACTTGTCTCAGCTAAGGTCGATCCAGCCATAATCGATTCTTCTGAAGACTAGGCTGATGCCTGAAGATGACTTCTTTCCCCTAGTTTGTAGGACTTTTGTAACCATTTCTGCTTTTTCGTGTAAATATCATGATTTTAATGAAATATTAATCTCGTTCCTTGTTACTTCTTTGTTATTAATTTTTGTTAATATTTTAATATCAATCAACTTAAAAAATGTACAAGCTCTTTATCTGAATTTAACTTGAACTGTTAGTAAATAACTAAACAAGTCATATAACAGATGAGAACAAGTTAAGTAATAATGCAATCCGAACTCAACACTTAGGCAAAATTAGGTAATAAAGTAAAGGAATACTTATTCGTTACCGAAGTGTGAGGTAGATCTGCTTCACAGAGAATTTGTTTACCACGAAGGGCCTAACAAATCCACAGGATGACATTTGCCTACCACGAAGGGCCTAACAAATTCATAAGGACCACCTGCCGATAAGGCTACCATCAAATGGTTAGCAAGTCCACTCGAACCTCCTTACACTGAAGACATTTGCCTACCACGAAGGGCCTGAAAAATTCATAAGGACCACCTGCCGACAAGGCCACCATCGAATGGTCAGCGAGTCCACCCGAACCTCCTTACACCGAAGACATTTGCCTACCACGAAGGGTCTGACAAATTCATAAGGACCACCTGCCGATAAGGCTACCATCGAATGGTCAGCGAGTCCACCCGAACCTCCTTACACCGGTGAAGTGAACAACAACAAACATAAGACTTATTGAGAAAAAAGGATCTTTTATTGATGATGATTCAAAATTTTACAGACTTCCGGTATACTGACATTGTATTTACTGATAATACTTCTAAAGCCTGCCAGCATGCCAGGTATTCTTGATCTCTGATCCGTCAATGCCTTCAACCGATTAGTTCTCGGCTTTAGTACTTCAACTACTTCATACGGTCCTTCCCAGTTCGGCATCAACTTTCCCAAATCCTGAGGCTTAGATGCTTCTACTTCCCGGAGAACAAAATTTCTCACTTCAAATCTACGAAGCTTTACCCCATTATTGTAATGTTTAGCCACTCTTCGCTGATAGACTGCTAGTCTAATCAAAGTTGTTTCTCTGACCTCTTCGAGCAAATCCAGATTAACTTTCATCCCCTCTTCATTGTATATCTCCTTGAATTGACTGACCCGAAGTGTGACAACCCCAAAGTAGGTCCATTCCATCCAACCTATTCTGAGTCGCCAAATACATGGTACAAAAAATAACTACAACTTTATTACAACAATTGTCGTGCAAAATACAACAACACATATGCTGTGAGTTTGGATACAAATATATACCAAATGTGACTCATGTTCCAACCGTGAACATCACCTCACAATAACACCTTACATAAAGGTATAGTCAAAAACTGTTTTAGAAATTAGAATCTTTGGGAAGTGCTCAAGGAAACCTTCGTACATGGGAGGCCACGCGTCTAGGTTATGATAGATATCATATGGCCACAGAATTATCCTTGGTTGACCCAATAGACCCCAAAGAAAAACGAGAAGATTACTATCATATTCTTCCCAATGGTGAGTCTTTTCTTGACTTATCATTATCTCCACTGTCTCTAATTGAGAATTATACTTCAAACAAACACCAAGATTATATAGGTAGTGCTCGTATATATACTCAGCAAGTGGATGAGCACATCCCTGTCTTATGATGACACGAGGTTGTATGTCGTTAGACATCTTGTATGATAGTGGCAAACCACCCTTCCAACATTGGGTTCGCCTCACCCTATTTTCTTCACCAAATATAACTACTAAATGATGACCACCGTTCTATTCCCTTATTACCCCCGCTCGACCCAGCTACACTCTTATTACCTGAAAGGAATTGTGAAGCAAAAGGGTGAGCACAACTAGCTCAGTAAAGAATGTCATGACTAAAGATAATTCAATTATCAATAGCCTTCATCAACAATAAATCAGAGATTTAGAACATATGGTAAATGATAAAAATTTCAACCATAGTTGCAGCGGAACGAGCAATCCATTAGAAGAGTCAAATAGACTATAAAGTCTATTATCTTCTCCATGTTAAAAATCCACCAACAATGTTTTATCCCTGTAACATCAATCAACAATTCTGGTCCACAATCATATGAATAACTCATAATCATAACTGTAGTTCTAAATTCCTCTTCTCATCCAGGACGATGATAATTTTCATCACCTATCTTTACCTGAAACATCAAAGATCATGGTTACACCAAATCACATTTCCTGTTCATAATCATACTAATAACTTCATCTTTGCACTACGTCCAAAGATATTCATTTGTATCACCAGTTGGTCATGTTTATCTCAACATCTGTTCATCTTTGCACTACTGGCCAAAGATATTCAACAACATGTCATCTTTGCACTACGGGCCAAAGATATTCATCAACAATTCATCTTTGCACTACAGGCCAAAGATATTCATCAATATTTCATCTTTGCACTACAGGCCAAAGATATTAATATCTCAAAGAAATATATAATCATTTCAGAATTTATATAAACAATAATTATAACCATGTTGATCAATTCACCTTTGCACTTAAGCTAAAGATATTCACTTATAAATTCAATGGTCATGATCATACCAGTCACAATTCAACTTTGCACTACAGGCCAAAGAGAACCCTAGTCATGATCATACCAATAATCTACCCATCTTTACACTCTAGTGAAAGAGAATTTCAACATCAGGGTTATAAAAATGTTATATATAATAATAAAAATAATATGATCAACATCTAGTTTTAATCTCAAGAGTAATATTCGTAAATCAACTATAATTTGGTTAGAAAAAGAAACCAATTTTTATCGTGAATAGTAACTCGTGAATAGTAACTTATAAATAGTAAATCCGACACAAAAAGGTAGAAATTCCACAATAAAATCCATACCAGTATTTCGGTATAATGATATTGAAAGAATAATATTTCTTATGCTTATAAACAATTTATTTAAATTGTATACACTTTACTAAATAATGCATTTAATCATTCTAAAATACCAAACTCATAAGATTTTATCACCAATAATCAAAACCCTCATCAAAAATCTGCATATACCTCATATAGGATTCTCAAGCCATAAAATCCTATTTTCCAATTTTCTTACTTCACATAACATATTTAATTCATTTACTCATAACTAGTCTATTTTTATAAAAAATATCAAATCAGTTCCAAAAATATTTCTTTTCTGGGATTTAGCATAATATAGTCCAATATTGAACATATATTTTTCTCAGAATTTTTAAAATTCATTTACTATTTTTCATATGGCCAAAACCACCGAATATTTAGACATTTATCAAAAATTATACTTTTGTCCAAAAATTCTGAAATTTACAGAGTATACTTCTATCATACACATGTACTCCCAATAAAAATTTCATCAATTTTGGAGTTAACCACAAGGAATTATAAGCGGTTACTTTTAAAATAGTCTTTTCTCATAAAATTCATAACTCTCAATCTATACATCCAAAAATCACCATTTTTGGACACAATCAAGAAAACTCATCAAAATATCATTTCAAATTTTTCCAGAATTTTTGAAGGTCAGAAAAATTACGAAACTGGAAAATATAACAACCCTTAAAATCCCTTACTATCCCTTACAATCCCTTACTATCCCTTACTATCCCTTACTATCCCTTACCTCAAAAGTGCAGTATTTCTGACTGGAATGCAAAATCGAAGGAAACTTGCACTGAATAGCAACTCTCAAAGTATCTAAATACTCACAAAATATGCTTCATAATATAGAGAGAGAAAGAGAGAAAGCTTATGTTTCTGGTGTGATTTTCAATTCTAACTTAGCCCTCTATTTATAGGAAAATTTTGGTAGGTTTGACCTGCAACCTGATGGCTTTACCTGCTACTATTTCCACCCACCACATTTGAAATATAATTCAGCACATTTCTTCACCAACCACAAGTGGGGCCCACCAATTCTAGAATTTTTCACCAAAATGATAAACTCCGAAAATTCAACAATTTCTGAACCAGTCATCTCGTAAAATTCATAATAAATCATACGTTCATTTTTAACGGTTCAAAATTTGTGGACATATACTCAACTTATATATGTATAACATATCCAAAAATTACCACGATCCAACGGTCGGATTAAAAATTATAACCCCCGCAAAATATCTCAAAAACCCTGATTTTTAATACCTCCATTCCGACAAAAATACGGATAAAAACCTCAACATTAACTCCTTCATTTTTAACCACAAAAATATATCCCTCGTTTATATCCACATAAAATAAATATTTCTTTATCATATGAATCAATAATTAATTATTCACAAATAATATTACAGAATCACATTTATGACAACCAGGCCGTTCCCAGAAAGAGGGGGCTTTCCAATAAGGATTTCTCCTTACTGGCGCGCAATTAGATGACCAAACCTCTCCTTAAACAGAACTTTCTAGACATTACCAATAATGCTATCTAATAATACTATTCAAATAATATGAATTATTGATCTGATAATGAGAAATACTGTGCAGCAACAATTATTGAACAATAATAATACAAAATTTCAACGTAGCAATTATTGAATCACTAAAATAAAATATTGAACAGTAATTACTGTAACAATTATTGAGTATTGCCTTCTTACGTAAGAATCAATAATTTCAAAAATACTATGCAATACCGTGTGCTACTGTGCAATAACGCGTATTACTGTATTTTAACCACCGGGTATTCCAACAGTGTTAACGGTAACAACTACGCCGTTATTTGTAAAAACTCAAATTTGTCGTTTTCTTCACCCGACAGTTATTCTGTTATGGGGCCCACAAATGGCTGCGCCGTCGTACGAATATTCCCCGACAGAAAGAATATTCCACGACCAAACGAATATTCCCCGACAACAATGATTATTTTATAACCACTTGCTTATTTTGAAAAAAATTTCATATTTCACTCATAACTTTAAACTTTTATCAATTTAACCATTTACTGAATAGTAATTATAAGAAAAATTGAATACTTTTATTTCATAAAATTCGGGGTCTTACAATCTCCCCTCCTTATAAAATTTCGTCCCCGAAATTTACGTACCTGGTATTTCGAAGAGTTGAGAATACCTTGCTTCTATTTCAGATTCTATCTCTCAGATCATCATGATTTCTCCATTGCTCATCTCCCATGATAACTTCATTTGGGTTCCTCATTTGTTGGGAAGTCATGACAACCGCCATCCCTCGAACTACTCGGCTTTGACTTGTCTGGAGTAGCATTTGGCGTCATCATTACCGTTGGAATATACCTTTCTATAGGACATATTCCTCCCTCAACTGCCTCTTCGTACTCCTCATTCATGATCTGAATCATCAATCTTCGATCCATATCGGATTCAGGTTGACCGCTATGTACAGGGTAATTCAAAACTCGATGTTGGGTTCTCCCAATTGCTTTCCAAAAAGAGAAATTCATATCATCTATTTTAGCCTTCTTAGATCGAACATCTCTTTCCACAATATCCACGTGTCGTGCGGCTTTTGCCCATGCATCACTTATTCTCACTCGTTCAGTTTTTTCTTCTCTCAGCTCAGATTCTATTTTTATCATCTTATACTCTGCCAAAGAATGCTTCTGTTCAAGCATCACATATCGGGTAACACAAGCTTGAATTGTTGCATCCTTTTGTTCCACGACCGCCTGTCGTTCTTCTGCCTGCTCTTCTAACTCATGAATACGATTTTGAAATTCTACATTTTGATCATATAATACCTCTAATAAACTCTCCTCTGGTACTTCTTCTTCCTCTTCTTCCTCAGTCTCAGCTGTTACCTCTGCGACTATCTCGGGTGTAACTATCAATTCTTCACTCACCACATGGATATCTCTAATTCTTTCTTCGTCTGACATCACATTATCACGGTTAGTGATTAGAGGTATCCCCACAGTCTCATTCACTCCATTATTAGCATTCTCAGCTGCCATTCTCAAATACTGCCATAAAACAAGGGTTAATTAAATAAATTAACATATCACATAATATCCCAATATTATGACTGACCAACAAATAAGCTTAGGTAGGACACACTAGCGAAGGATTTACTCATCTCTCCCCTCCTAGTTGTATTCCCCGATCTCCGCCAGAGATCATATCCCTAAGCTCTGATACCACCTGTGACAACCCCAAAATAGGTCCATTCCATCCAACCTATTCTGAGTCGCCAAATACATGGTACAAAAAATAACTACAACTTTATTACAACAATTGTCGTGCAAAATACAACAACACATATGCTGTGAGTTTGGATACAAATATATACCAAATGTGACTCATGTTCCAACCGTGAACATCACCTCACAATAACACCTTACATAAAGGTATAGTCAAAAACTGTTTTAGAAATTAGAATCTTTGGGAAGTGCTCAAGGAAACCTTCGTACATGGGAGGCCACGCGTCTAGGTTATGATAGATATCATATGGCCACAGAATTATCCTTGGTTGACCCAATAGACCCCAAAGAAAAACGAGAAGATTACTATCATATTCTTCCCAATGGTGAGTCTTCTCTTGACTTATCATTATCTCCACTGTCTCTAATTGAGAATTATACTTCAAACAAACACCAAGATTATATAGGTAGTGCTCGTATATATACTCAGCAAGTGGATGAGCACATCCCTGTCTTATGATGACACGAGGTTGTATGTCGTTAGACATCTTGTATGATAGTGGCAAACCACCCTTCCAACGTTGGGTTCGCCTCACCCTATTTTCTTCACCAAATATAACTACTAAATGATGACCACCGTTCTATTCCCTTATTACCCCCGCTCGACCCAGCTACACTCTTATTACCTGAAAGGAATTGTGAAGCAAAAGGGTGAGCACAACTAGCTCAGTAAAGAATGTCATGACTAAAGATAATTCAATTATCAATAGCCTTCATCAACAATAAATCAGAGATTTAGAACATATGGTAAATGATAAAAATTTCAACCATAGTTGCAGCGGAACGAGCAATCCATTAGAAGAGTCAAATAGACTATAAAGTCTATTATCTTCTCCATGTTAAAAATCCACCAACAATGTTTTATCCCTGTAACATCAATCAACAATTCTGGTCCACAATCATATGAATAACTCATAATCATAACTGTAGTTCTAAATTCCTCTTCTCATCCAGGACGATGATAATTTTCATCACCTATCTTTACCTGAAACATCAAAGATCATGGTTACACCAAATCACATTTCCTGTTCATAATCATACTAATAACTTCATCTTTGCACTACGTCCAAAGATATTCATTTGTATCACCAGTTGGTCATGTTTATCTCAACATCTGTTCATCTTTGCACTACTGGCCAAAGATATTCAACAACATGTCATCTTTGCACTACGGGCCAAAGATATTCATCAACAATTCATCTTTGCACTACAGGCCAAAGATATTCATCAATATTTCATCTTTGCACTACAGGCCAAAGATATTAATATCTCAAAGAAATATATAATCATTTCAGAATTTATATAAACAATAATTATAACCATGTTGATCAATTCACCTTTGCACTTAAGCTAAAGATATTCACTTATAAATTCAATGGTCATGATCATACCAGTCACAATTCAACTTTGCACTACAGGCCAAAGAGAACCCTAGTCATGATCATACCAATAATCTACCCATCTTTACACTCTAGTGAAAGAGAATTTCAACATCAGGGTTATAAAAATGTTATATATAATAATAAAAATAATATGATCAACATCTAGTTTTAATCTCAAGAGTAATATTCGTAAATCAACTATAATTTGGTTAGAAAAAGAAACTAATTTTTATCGTGAATAGTAACTCGTGAATAGTAACTTATAAATAGTAAACCCGACACAAAAAGGTAGAAATTCCACAATAAAATCCATACCAGTATTTCGGTATAATGATATTGAAAGAATAATATTTCTTATGCTTATAAACAATTTATTTAAATTGTTTACACTTTACTAAATAATGCATTTAATCATTCTAAACTACCAAACTCATAAGATTTTATCACCAATAATCAAAACTCTCATCAAAAATCTGCATATACCTCATATAGGATTCTCAAGCCATAAAATCCTATTTTCCAATTTTCTTACTTCACATAACATATTTAATTCATTTACTCATAACTAGTCCATTTTTATGAAAAATATCAAATCAGTTCCAAAAATATTTCTTTTCTGAGATTTAGCATAATATAGTCCAATATTGAACATATATTTTTCTCAGAATTTTTAAAACTCATTTACTATTTTTCATATGGCCAAAACCACCGAATATTTAGACATTTATCAAAAATTATACTTTTGTCCAAAAATTCTGAAATTTACAGAGTATACTTCTATCATACACATGTACTCCCAATAAAAATTTCATCAATTTTGGAGTTAACCACAAGGAATTATAAGCGGTTACTTTTAAAATAGTCTTTTCTCATAAAATTCATAACTCTCAATCTATACATCCAAAAATCACCATTTTTGGACACAATCAAGAAAACTCATCAAAATATCATTTCAAATTTTTCTAGAATTTTTGAAGGTCAGAAAAGTTACGAAACTGGAAAATATAACAACCCTTAAAATCCCTTACAATCCCTTACTATCCCTTACTATCCCTTACCTCAAAAGTGCAGTATTTCTGACTGGAATGCAAAATCGAAGGAAACTTGCACTGAATAGCAACTCTCAAAGTATCTAAATACTCACAAAATATGCTTCATAATATAGAGAGAGAAAGAGAGAAAACTTATGTTTCTGGTGTGATTTTCAATTCTAACTTAGCCCTCTATTTATAGGAAAATTTTGGTAGGTTTGACCTGCAACCTGATGGCTTTACCTGCTACTATTCCCACCCACCACATTTGAAATATAATTCAGCACATTTCTTCACCAACCACAAGTGGGGCCCACCAATTCTAGAATTTTCCACCAAAATGATAAACTCCGAAAATTCAACAATTTCTGAACCAGTCATCTCGTAAAATTCATAATAAATCATACGTTCATTTTTAACGGTTCAAAATTTGTGGGCATATACTCAACTTATATATGTATAACATATCCAAAAATTACCACGATCCAACGGTCGGATTAAAAATTATAACCCCCGCAAAATATCTCAAAAACCCTGATTTTTAATACCTCCATTCCGACAAAAATACGGATAAAAACCTCAACATTAACTCCTTCATTTTTAACCACAAAAATATATCCCTCGTTTATATCCACATAAAATAAATATTTCTTTATCATATGAATCAATAATTAATTATTCACAAATAATATTACAGAATCACATTTATGACAACCAGGCCGTTCCCAGGAAAGAGGGGGCTTTCCAATAAGGATTTCTCCTTACTGGCGCGCAATTAGATGACCAAACCTCTCCTTAGACAGAACTTTCTAGACATTGCCAATAATGCTATCTAATAATACTATTCAAATAATATGAATTATTGATCTGATAATGGGAAATACTGTGCAGCAACAATTATTGAACAACAATAATACAAAATTTCAACGTAGCAATTATTGAATCACTAAAATAAAATATTGAACAGTAATTACTGTAACAATTATTGAGTATTGCCTTCTTACGTAAGAATCAATAATTTCAAAAATACTATGCAATACCGTGTGCTACTGTGCAATAACGCGTATTACTGTATTTTAACCACCGGGTATTCCAACAGTGTTAACGGTAACAACTACGCCGTTATTTGTAAAAACTCAAATTTGTCGTTTTCTTCACCCGACAGTTATTCTGTTATGGGGCCCACAAATGGCTGCGCCGTCGTACGAATATTCCCCGACAGAAAGAATATTCCACGACCAAACGAATATTCCCCGACAACAATGATTATTTTATAACCACTTGCTTATTTTGAAAAAAAATCATATTTCACTCATAACTTTAAACTTTTATCAATTTAACCATTTACTGAATAGTAATTATAAGAAAAATTGAATACTTTTATTTCATAAAATTCGGGGTCTTACACGAAGACTTGGAAATCCAATTTCAACTGGGACTAAGGCTTCAGTACCATAGGCCAGCTTGAAAGGTGAATCCCCCGTTGTAGTTCTTGGTGTAGTCCGATAGGCCCATAACATGTTAAGCAGCTCTTCTGGCCATCTTCCCTTAGCCTCATCCAATCTACACTTGATCCCATTTAGCAGCGTTCTGTTGGTCACCTCGACTTGTCCGTTCGACTGTGGATGTGACGCCCCCAAAATAGGTCCAATCCATCCAACCCATTCTGAGTCGCCAAATACATGGTACAGAAAATAACTATAACTTTATTATTACAATTGTCGTGCAAAATACGACAACACATATACTGTGAGTTGAAATACAAATATTATCATCTAGACAGTATTCATACTCAATTAAGTCCTCATTATACTTATTGATACACTATTTTACAAAATAGTGAGGACTACTAAAATAACTGTCTTGAACCATCATTCCATACCCCGATTAGTACTCGCTACATTCTCGCCTCCTGAAAAGAAAAATGGAACAACAAGGAAAAGGGTGAGCTCAACTAGCCTAGTAAAGAATATTATGACAAAGATAATATACAACAAATTATCGTTAGTCTTCAACAGGGAAAAATTTAATAGAATACAATAGACAACAAGTTTTAAATCAATATTCGCAGCGGAAAATAATAATTCATAGAAGAGTTACGTAGAGAATGAAATCTACGATTATCTATGAATTTAAAAGCCCGTCATCAATATTTTATCCCTGTAACATCAATCAATAAATATCTTGAATCAAATAGTCATCTTTGTACTACAGGCCAAAGATATTCATCAGTTGGTCATGTTCATCTCAACACCTGTTCATCTTTGCACTACGGGCCAAAGATATTCATCAGAAATCATTCATCTTTGCACTACAGGCCAAAGATATTCAGTTATATCATCATTTAGGACTGAGGATGATGAAAAATATTTTAAAGGAAACGAATCCAGTGAAACAAAATAACAAATATTAAGGATTCGTATTTCGATTTATCCATGTCCAAAAATACCTTATAAATAATCATAGTGAAGTAAAATTCAAGAATGATCAAAACATGGATACAATCAAAGCTAGTATCCAGAATAGATATTTGGACGAAAAGAAGAAAATTTTATTTTTCGGTGAATAGTAACTCGTGAATATTAACTCATGAATAGTAACCCCGACATGAAAAGTTCCAAATTTGATAAAATATTCAGATCAATACTTCGACATAATGATATTGAAGAAATAATATCATTTTCGAATAAAATAACATCCCTTACCTCGTAAAGACAGTACTTCTAGTTGAAAAATTGGATATAGGCTATGATTTGAACTTGCACCGTATAGCAACACTCAAAGTGTTAAAATACTCACAAGAATACGCTCAATATATCGAGAGTGAAAGAGAGAAGATTTCAGTTTCTGGTGTGATTTTTAATTCTAACCTAAGCACCCCATTTATAGGAAAATACTTAGAACACCAAAACAGAAAATTTAATATAATATTAATATATTTATCAAATTTTCCTTAGCCCACCTCTAGACATCTGATCTCAGCCCATTTATATCACATGTTAGCCCACTTAAATGCCAAAAAAATGTTTTTCTTCAAAATAATAAATAAAACTTCTAAAAATCAATTATTTCGGAACTTCAGAACTTCAATAATTCATAATAAATAGCTCTTTTATCAGAAAATTCAAATCTCGCGAGTTTTTATAGGAATTTCAATTCTATACAACTTTGCAGAAGAAAGGTTTTCCAAATTCCAAACAAAAATTGACCGATATCCACACCCGGACGATTTTACAGGCTATAATCATATTTCAGTCAAGAAATGGGTCCACTGACACACAAAATATGTGTTAATCATTTAATCCAACAAAAATACTATTCCTCCTCATTTATTCATATATCCCACATTCATTGTAAAAATATCACCATCAATATATTATTAAAATAATATATTTAAATGAATTATTTTATCAGAAAAAGATAAAATATTAATTTTCAACAATTGTCACATTAAAAATTTTCTCCATCTATATCCACATAAAATCAATATTTTTCTCATCATATAAATCAATAATTAATTATACACAAATAATATTACAGAATCACAGTACTGGCAACCAGGCCGTTCCAAGAAAAGAGGGGGCTTTCCAATAAGGATTTCTCCTTACTGGCGCGCAATTAGATGACCAAACCTCTCCTTAGACAGAACTTTCTAGACATTGCCAATAATGTTATCTAATAATATTATTCAGATAATATGAATTATTACTCCGATAATGGAAAATATTGCGTAGTGACAATTATAAAATATCAACGTAGCAATTATTTAATCAATAAAATAAAATATTGAATAGTAATTAGTGTAACCATTATTGAGTAGTGCCTTCTTACGTAAGAATCAATAATTGGTGCAATACCGTGTACTACTGTGCAACAACACGTATTACCGTGCTTTAACCACCGGGTATTTCAACAGTATTAACGATAACAACTACGCCGTTATTTATAAACAACTTATTTTTGTCGTTTTCTTCATCCAATCGTTTTCCGTTATGGGGCTCACAAAAGACTGCGCCGTCGTACGAATATTCTCCGACAGTAAGAATATTCCACGACCAAGCGAATATTTCCCGACAACAATGAATATTTTTTAACCACTTGTTTATTTAAAATATTTGCGCATTTTACCCATAACTAACCACATTAATTAAATCAACCCTTACTATTTCAGAATAGGAAATTAAATTTCATTTATTAATAATTTGGGGTCTTACAACCTCCCCTCCTTATGAAATTTCGTCCTCGAAATTGACATACGTACCTGGTGTTTCGAAAAGATGAGGATACCTCGCTTTCATTTCCGTTTCCAACTCACAGGTCATTTCCTCAATAGCATGGTTTCTCTACAAAACTTTAACTTATGGTATGACCTTCGTGCGTAGGACATGCTCCTTCCTATCTAAGATCTTGACAGGTACCTCTTCGTACGTTAAGTCTTCGGCTATCTCGTCTGGTTCTAACTTAAAAACGTGGTTTGGGTCTTTCACATATTTACGTAGCACAGATATATGAAAAACAATATGAACACGAGACATACTTGGAGGTAACACGAGTCTATAGGCCACGTTTCTTATTCGGTCAAGAATCTGAAATGGACCAATAAATCGTGGATTGAGCTTTCCTCTCTTCCCGAATCTTGTAACTCCCTTCCATGGTGCAACACGTAATAATACATGATCCCCAATATTAAATTCCACGTCCTTCCGATGAAGATTCGCATAACTCTTTTGTCGATCCTGTGCCGTTTGTATACGTTGTCGAATCGTTTGGATCTTCTCTGTAGTAATGCGTACCAACTTTGGTCCCAACAATATTGCTTCACCCACCTCGTCCCAGCATACTGGAGAATGACATTTTCTTCCATACAACGCCTCGAATGGAGCCACACCTATACTCGCCTGATAACTGTTGTTGTAGGAGAATTCCACCAATGGTAGGTACTTATCCCAACTCCCTTTGAGATCTAAGACACAAAGTCTTAATAGATCTTCAAGAGTTTGAATAGTCCTCTTTGATTGTCCGTCCGTTTGAGGATGGTATGCCGAACTGAATCGTAAATCCGTGCCCATAGCTTTCTACAAGCTAACCCAAAATTGTGAAGTGAATCTTGGGTCACGATCTGAAACTATGGATACTGGCATGCCATGCAACCTCACAATCTCATTCACGTACATACTAGCAAGACGTTCAAGGGAATAAGTCTCACGTATCAGCAAGAAATGAGCGGACTTGGTTAATCTATCAACAATAACCCAAATCGCATTTATGCCTTGAGAAACCTTGGGAAGAACCGTAACAAAATCCATAGTAATGTGTTCCCACTTCCATTTTGAAATCTCAAGTGGTTGCAATGGACCATTTGGTACTTGATGCTCCGCTTTTACACGTTGACAAGTTAAACATCTCGAGATAAACTCTGCGATCTCTCTTTTCATATTGCTCCACCAAAATGTATGTCGAAGATCATGATACATTTTGGTACTCCCAGGATGGATTGCAAACGGTGTGTTGTGTGCCTCCATCATTATTCTATGCTTCAAGTCAAAATCATTAGGAACACAAAGTCTGGAGTTGGCTCGAAGTATTCCTTCTTCATCGATTCTTGCTTCTGGAATAGCACCTTCTTGCACTTTCTTCTTCATACGCATCAGCTCCAAGTCTGTAGCTTGAGCAGCTTTAACTTTATCGATTAAAGTCGGTTCTATTCGTATATTTGATATCATCATGTGGGTACTTGGAGCCTTCATCTCTATCTCCATCCTTTGCAAGTCATATAAAATGGGCCTTTGTGTTAACAACATTGCACTCGTACCCGCATATGATCTTCTACTCAATGCGTCAGCTACTACGTTTGCTTTTCCAGGATGATATTGGATGGTATGATCGTAATCTTTCAACAGCTCGAGCCAACGTCGCTGCCGCATGTTGAGTTCCTTTTGGGTGAAGAAATATTTGAGGCTTTTATGATCTGTATAGATCTCCACTTTCTCCCCATACAGGTAGTGTCTCCAGATCTTCAACGCAAAAACGACTGCTGCCAACTCCAAATCATGAGTAGGATAATTCCTCTCATATTCTTTGAGTTGTCGCGAGGCATAGGCTATAACTTTCCCACGTTGCATGAGAACACATCCTAACCCTTTGCCTGAAGCATCGCTGTAGATAACAAATCCATCCGAACCAGATGGTATTGTCAAAACAGGTGCCGAAATGAGTCTCCTCTTAAGCTCTTGAAAACTCTTCACGCATTCCTCGCTCCATACGAATTTGATATCTTTCCGAGTCAGCTGAGTTAACGGGGTAGCGATTCGAGAAAATTCTTACACGAATCTCTGATAATAACCAGCTAAGCCTAGAAAGCTACGTATTTCGATTACTGACTTAGGTTGCTCTCAACTGTGACTCATATCCCAATCTTGGATATCACGTCACAATGACACCTATCAGTTTACTACCGCACAAATATGACGCCCCCTACGGAAAGTCTGGCTTCGATGCATTTCACAAAGGAAGTCACCAGATAGAGGCTCGGTTATCAACTTCTATAGTTGGGTTTTTAACTCCTGAAGTTCAATAGGAGCCATTCGATATGAGATTTTAGAAGTGAGTTTTGTACCAGATTCAAAGATGATACAAAATTCAATATCACACGTAGGCCAAGAAATTCTTCAGGAAATACGTCAGGGATTTACTAACAATAGAAATATCATTCAAATCTGACGTATTTTTGTTCAAGTCCATAACATAGCTAAGAAAGCTTGACATCCGTTTTTCAATAAACGAATGACTTTACGGCTTGATATGAAAGAGTTTGACTTCAATGGTTTGGTTGCTTGAATTTGAATAACAGGTTGCTTAGGAATATGAAAACTAACAACCTTACGAAAGCAATCAATTTTGGCATGATGAGTAGTTAACCAATCAATTCCTAAAATCACATCAAAAGCAAGTATCTTTAAAGAGATAAGATCAACAGGTAATGTGATGGTGCCAACTTGGATCAAACAAGATTTATAAACAGTGGATATAACGAAAGTTTCTCCTAATGGAGTTTCAACAGATAAGTTAAAGTCTAATTTTCTTCGGAGTCAATTTTAAACATTGAGTATAAGCAGGAGAGATAAATGAATGGGTAGAACCGGTATCTAATAAGGTATAGACTTCGCAAAAATTTATAATTAACTAACCCGTGCTAACTTCGTTCGGGTTCCTCGCATTCTGACCAGTCACGAAAAACGCTCTTCCAGGAACCATTGACTTTGACTTTTCTGGGACAACTTTTTGAGTCACCACCCCCGTTGGACTTGGTTTCGCTACAGTGCAATCTCGAGAGATATGTCTTTCCTTTCCACAATTATAGCATACCTTGAACTGTTGTGGACAGTTTGGGCTGATATGTCCCTCTTTTCCGTACTTATAGCATATGACCGGTGGTCGTTCTCCTCCCTTGGAACCAGTTGCTGCTGGTGCTGACGTCTTCGTATTATCATTGTTGAATCTCCTCTTTTTAAAATCTTCTCCCGATTCGCTTCTTCTATTTTCATGGCCACGATTACCACCAGAGTGGTTGTCGTTCTTGTCTGTATTTTTCTTTCTCCGCTGGTTATCATTGTTCTGATGACTGTTGTCACCGATATGATCCTGGTTGTGGTCCCTCGGTTGACTATACTCGTTATCTCGCTCTAATAATTGAGCCCTGTTGACAACATCTGAATAGAGAGAAAATTTATGAGAAATGAGATATTGACGTATGCCGGGTTTCAAACCTCTCAGAAACATCCGCGTCATACGTTCTTCATTCTCCACCAAATGAGGTGCAAACCTGGACAACTCTGCAAATTTCGCCTCGTACTAGGACACCGTCATGTTATTCTGCTCCAGTCTAATAAACTCTACCTCCTTCATATGACGAATACTTTCAGGAAAGTACTTGTCATTGAATAGTTTCTGAAATGTCTCCCAAGACATGCTGAGTGCGGCTGGATGGGTACGCTTCACAGATTTCCACCAGTAGTCTGCCTCGCCATGGAACATAAAGGTGGCGAATGGAACCTTCTGTTCCTCCGTGCATCCCAAGACATCGAATATCTTGGTAATTTGCTTGACCCACGTTTCCGCCATGATCGGATCCGGCTTTCCCTTAAATTCTGGTGGTCCCAACTCTTTGAACTGCTTGGCTGTGACCAGCTGTGCGTTGCCATTGTTTCTTCCTATATTTTGAACAGAAATCTCCTTCGTCTGGTTTTGCATGAACCGCAAAAAGCTTCTAAACATCTCATCGTTCATCGTCTGCTCAGTGGTGTTGTTCACAGGAGGAACATTACCAGTCTGTTGCACGTTCTCCTCGTTGGTGAGTATAGGCATCTCCACCGTCTCATTTACTCCACTGTTAACATTCTCAGTCGACATTCTCAAATACTGCCATAAAACAAGGGTTAATTTAACAATTTAATATATCACATAATGTGTCGCCCCCAAAATAGGTATACAACACCCATTCTGAGTCGCCAAATACATGGTACAGAAAGCAAACTACAACTTCAATAATACAATTGTCATGCAAAATACGACAACACATACTGTGAGTTTAAATACAAATATTGTCTTCTGGACAATATCCACACTCAAATAAATTCTCATTACAATTATTCAAACACTATTTTACAGAAATAGTGAGGACTGCTAAAATATCTTTCTAGAACCATCACTCCATACCCCGACTAGATCCTGCTATGTTCTCACCTCCTGAGAAGAAAAATGGAACAAAAAAGAAAAGGGTGAGCTCAACTAGCCCAGTAAAGAATATTATGACTAAGATAATATACAACAAATTATCGTTAGTCTTCAACAGGGAAAAATCTGATAGAATATAATCGACAACAAGTTTTAGATCAACAACTGCAGCGGAAACAGTAAACCATTAGAAGAGTCAAGTAGAGAAAGAATTCTACTATCTTCTAAGATTTAAAAGTCCATCATCAATATTTTATCCCTGTAACATCAATTAATAATCATCTTTATCCAAATATTCATCTTCGCACTACAGGCCAAAGATATTCATTTGTATCACCTGTCAGTCATGTTCATCTCAACACCTGTTCATCTTTGCACTACAGGCCAAAGATATTCATCAAGTAATCATACATCTTTGCACTACAGGCAAAAGATATTCAGTAATATCATCATTTAGGACTGAGGATGATGAAAAATATCTTAAAGAGAACGAATCCAGTGAGACAGAAGGACAAATATTAGGGATTCGTATAACAGTTTATCCAAGATCAATAATACTTCATAATAATCAATTGTGAAGCAGAATTTAAAAAAATAAAGATCAAAACATGGATACAATCAAAGATAGTAACCATAATAGACATCTTGGACAAAAAGGGAAAATTTTTATTTTTCGGTGAATAGTGTCGTATTCATGAATAGTACCGTATACGTGAATAGTGCCGTATACGTGAATAGTAATTTCGACACAAAAAGTTCTAAATTTGATAAAAACTCATATCAATATTTCAGCATAATGATATTGAAGAAAATAATATCATTAAGAAGAAAATAATATCCCTTACCTCAAAATATCAGTACTTCTGGTCGGAATACCGGTATAAGGCTGAAAGAAACTTGCTCTGATGAATAGAAACTCTCAAAGTATCTAAATACTCACAAAATACACTCAATAATCTAGAGAGAGAGAGAGAGAAAAAGAGAAAACTTGTTTCTGGTGTGATTTTCAATTCTAACTTAGCCCTCTATTTATAGGAAAATGTTAGCACGCCGAAGCAGACTTAACCTGCAACCTGATGGCTTTACCTGCTACTATTCCCACCCACCATATTTGAATAAAAATCTCAGCACATTTCTTCACCAACCAAGAGTGGGGCCCACCAAATCTAGAATTTTCCATCAAAATGATAAACTTCGAAAATTCAACAATTTCTGAACCAGTCATCTCGTAAAATTCATAATAAATCATACGTTCATTTTTAACGGTTCAAAATTTATGGACATATACTCAACTTATATATGTATAATATATCCAAAAATTACCACGATCCAACGGTCGGATTAAAAATTATAACCCCCGCAAAATATCTCAAAAACCCTGATTTTTAATACCTCCATTCCGACAAAAATACTGATAAAAACCTCAACATTAACTCCTTCATTTTTAACCACAAAAATATATCCCTCATTTATATCCACATAAAATCAATATTTTTCTCATCATATAAATCAATAATTAATTATACACAAATAATATTACAGAATCACAGTACTGACAACCAGGCCGTTCCAAGGAAAGAGGGGGCTTTCCAATAAGGATTTCTCCTTACTGGCGCGCAATTAGATGACCAAACCTCTCCTTAGACAGAACTTTCTAGACATTGCCAATAATGTTATCTAATAATATTATTCAAATAATATGAATTATTGATCTGATAATGAAAAATACTGTGCAGCAACAATTATTGAAACAACAATAATATAAAATATCAACGCAACAATTATTGAATCAATAAAATAAAATATTGAACAATAACTACTGTAACAATTATTGAGTAGTGCCTTCTTACGTAAGAATCAATAATTGGTGCAATACCGTATGCTACTGTATTTTAACCACCAGGTATTCTAACAGTATTAACGGTAAAACTACGCCGTTATTTATAAATAACTTATACTTGTCGTTTTCTTCATCCAATCGCTTTCCGTTATGGGGCCCACACAAGGCTGCGCCGTCGTACGAATATTCTCCGACAGCAAGAATATTCCACGACCAAACGAATATTCCCCGACAAAATGAATATTTTATAACCACTTGCTTATTTTGCAAAATTTGCACATTTCACCCATAACCAAAGTATTATATTAAATTAACCCCTTATTATTCACAATAATATTTAGAGAAAATTTGATTTTATTCATTAATAAGTTGGGGTCTTACACATAATATCCCTATATTATGACTGACCAACAAATAAGCTTAGGTAGGACACACTAGCGAAGGATTTACTCGTCTCTCCCCTCCTAGTTCTATTCCCCGATCTCCGCCAGAGATCATATCCCTAAGCTCTGATACCAACTGTGACGCCCCCAAAATAGGTCCAATCCATCCAACCCATTCTGAGTCGCCAAATACATGGTATAGAAAATAACTACAACTTTATTATTACAATTGTCGTGCAAAATACGACAACACATATACTGTGAGTTGAAATACAAATATTGTCATCTAGATAGTATTCATACTCAATTAAGTCCTCATTATACTTATTGATACACTATTTTACAAAATAGTGAGGATTACTAAAATAACTGTCTTGAACCATCATTCCATACCCCAACTAGTACTCGCTACATTCTCGACTTCTGAAAAGAAAAATGGAACAACAAGGAAAAGGGTGAGCTCAACTAGCCCAGTAAAGAATATTATGACTAAGATAATATACAACAAATTATCGTTAGTCTTCAACAGGGAAAAATTTAATAGAATACAATAGACAACAAGTTTTAATTCAATATTCGCAGCGGAAAATAATAATTCATAGAAGAGTTACGTAGAGAATGAAATCTACGATTATCTATGAATTTAAAAGCCCATCATCAATATTTTATCCCTGTAACATCAATCAATAAATATCTTGAATCAAATAGTCATCTTTACACTACAGGCCAAAGATATTCATCAGTTGGTCATGTTCATCTCAACACATGTTCATCTTTGCACTACGGGCCAAAGATATTCATCAGAAATCATTCATCTTTGCACTACAGGCCAAAGATATTCAGTTATATCATCATTTAGGACTAAGGATGATGAAAAATATTTTAAAGGAAACGAATCCAGTGAAATAAAATAACAAATATTAAGGATTTGTATTTCGATTTATCCATGTCCAAAAATACCTTATAAATAATCATAGTGAAGTAAAATTCAAGAATGATCAAAATATGGATACAATCAAAGCTAGTATCCAGAATAGATATTTGGACGAAAAGAAAAAAATTTCATTTTTCGGTGAATAGTAACTCGTGAATAGTAACTCATGAATAGTAACCCCGACATGAAAAGTTCCAAATTTGATAAAAAGTTCAGATCAATACTTCGGCATAATGATATTGAAGAAATAATATCATTTTCGAATAAAATAACATTCCTTACCTCGTAAAGACAGTACTTCTAGTTATAAAATCGGATATAGGTTATGACTTGAACTTGCACTGTATAGCAACACTCAAAGTATTAAAATACTCACAAGAATACGCTCAATATATCGAGAGAGAAAGAGAGAGAAGATTTCAGTTTCTGGTGTGATTTTCAATTCTAACCTAAGCACCCTATTTATAGGAAAATGCTTAGAACACCAAAGCAGAAAATTTAATATAATATTAATATATTTATCAAATTTTCCTTAGCCCACCTCTAGACATCTGATCTCAGCCCATTTATATCACATGTTAGCCCACTTAAATGTCAAAAAAATGTTTTTCTTCAAAATAATAAATAAAACTTCCAAAAATCAATTATTTCGGGACTTCAGAACTTCAATAATTTATAATAAATAGTCCTTTTATCAGAAAATTCGAATCTCGCTAGTTTTTATAGGAATTTCAATTCTCTACAACTGTGCAGAAGAAAGTTTTTCCAAATTCCAAACAAAAATTGACCAAAATCCACAAACGGACGATTTTACAGGCTATAATCATATTTCAGTCAAGAAATGGGTCCACCGACACACAAAATATGTGTTAATCATTTAATCCAACAAAAATACTCTTCGTCCTCATTTATTCATATATCCCACATTCATTGTAAAAATATCACCATCAATATATTATTAAAATTATATATTTAAATGAATTATTTTATCAGAAAAAGATAAAATATTAATTTTCAACAATTGTCACATTAAAAATTTTCTCCATCTATATCCACATAAAATCAATATTTTTCTCATCATATAAATCAATAATTAATTATACACAAATAATATTACAGAATCACAGTACTGGCAACCAGGCCGTTCCAAGGAAAGAGGGGGCTTTCCAATAAGGATTTCTCCTTACTGGCGCGCAATTAGATGACCAAACCTCTCCTTAGACAGAACTTTCTAGACATTACCAATAATATTATCTAATAATATTATTCAGATAATATGAATTATTGCTCCGATAATGGAAAATACTGCGTAGTGACAATTATAAAATATCAACGTAGCAATTATTTAATCAATAAAATAAAATATTGAACAGTAATTAGTGTAACCATTATTGAGTAGTGCCTTCTTACGTAAGAATCAATAATTGGTGCAATACCGTGTGCTACTGTGCAACAACACGTATTACCGTGCTTTAACCACCGGGTATTCCAACAGTATTAACGATAACAACTACGTCGTTATTTATAAACAACTTATTTTTGTCGTTTTCTTCATCCAATCGTTTTCCGTTATGGGGCCCACAAAAGACTGCGCCGTCGTACGAATATTCTCCGACAGTAAGAATATTCCACGACCAAGCGAATATTCCCCGACAACAATGAATGTTTTATAACCACTTGCTTATTTAAAATATTTGCGCATTTTACCCATAACTAACCACATTAATCAAATCAACCCTTACTATTTCAGAATAGGAAATTAAATTTTATTTATTAATAATTTGGGGTCTTACAGTGGATGAGCTACCAAAGTCTGCCTGTGCTGGATGCCTAACTCCTTCAAAAATGCTTCAAATTTCGATCCCACAAACTGATGTCCGTTGTCCGATATCACCA
This sequence comes from Panax notoginseng, assembly GCA_016801055.1. Lineage (NCBI taxonomy): Eukaryota > Viridiplantae > Streptophyta > Magnoliopsida > Apiales > Araliaceae > Panax > Panax notoginseng. The sequence continues at coordinate 178,630,921 of CM029015.1, forward strand.
CCTTAGGAATGCCGAAACGAAACACTACTGACTCCTTCATGAACTTCAAGCATTCTTGTTCCGTTATCAACTTAAGTGGCTTTGCCTCTACCCATTTGATCATATAATCGATGACAACTATAACAAAACTGACCTGACCTTTAGCTTTCGGTAATGGACCCAGTATATCAACCCCCCAGACATCAAAGGGTATATGAGATAAGATCGAGTATAGCTCTTCTGGTAGCTGATGTGGGATCGGACTGTTAAGTTGATACTTCTCGCACTTCTTGACGTACTCCGTAGCTTCCTTAAAGATTGTAGGCCAGTAGTACCCCTGACGAAGTACTTTGTAGGCTAATGACTTAGCAGCCATATGGTCACCACAGATGCCCTCGTGAACTTCTCGAAGAGCATATTCAGCTTCGGATGGAGTCAAACATTTCAGCAATGGAGACGAAAAGGCCCTTCGAAAAAGATTCCCATCTATCAGAACGAAGTTAACACTTTTGTATTTGATTTTCTTGGTCAGTATCTGATCCGAAGGTAAGACGCCATCTGCAAGATACTCTAGATATGGAGTCAACCAGTAGTTGGAGTAATCAATGCACATTACCGATTCATGTTGAACACTAGGATGCTGTAAAATTTTTAAGTAAACGGACCCAACAATAATGTTAGCATCCGTAGTGGCCAGCTTTGAGAGTGCATCGGCAATGGAATTATTGTTACGTTCAACTCCTTGAAATTCATATGACGAGAAATACTGAAGTTGATCCTTCAGTTCTGCCAAGTACTTGACTATTCTCTGATCTCGAGCTTCGTATTCCCCGGAGACTTGCTTGACAACTAATTGAGAATCACGAAAGATGACTATGCTCTGCACTTCGAGACTCTTAGCCAGTCGTAACCCTGCTAGCACTGCCTCATACTCTACCTCAATATTCGTTGCCCTGAATCCGAACCTGATGGCCTGCTGCACTTTAAATCCCTCAGGACTAGTCAAGATAATCCCTGCTCCACTGACGTCCGCAGTAGAAGACCCATCTGCATACAGCGTCTGTGACGCCCCCAAAATAGGTATACAACACCCATTCTGAGTCGCCAAATACATGGTACAGAAAGCAAACTACAACTTCAATAATACAATTGTCGTGCAAAATACGACAACACATACTGTGAGTTTAAATACAAATATTGTCTTTTGGACAATATCCACACTCAAATAAATCCTCATTACAATTATTCAAATACTATTTTATAGAAATAGTGAGGACTGCTAAAACATCTTTCTAGAACCATCACTCCATACCCCGACTAGATCCTGCTATGTTCACACCTCCTGAGAAGAAAAATGGAACAAAAAGGAAAAGGATGAGCTCAACTAGCCCAGTAAAGAATATTATGACTAAGATAATATACAACAAATTATCGTTAGTCTTCAACAGGGAAAAATCTGATAGAATATAATCGACAACAAGTTTTAGATCAACAACTGCAGCGGAAATAACAAACCATTAGAAGAGTCAAGTAGAGAAAGAATTCTACTATCTTCTAAGATTTAAAAGTCCATCATCAATATTTTATCCCTGTAACATCAATTAATAATCATCTTTATCCAAATATTCATCTTTGCACTACAGGCCAAAGATATTCATTTGTATCACCTGTCAGTCATGTTCATCTCAACACATGTTCATCTTTGCACTACAGGCCAAAAATATTCATCAAGTAATCATATATCTTTGCACTACAGGCCAAAGATATTCAGTAATATCATCATTTAGGACTGAGGATGATGAAAAATATCTTAAAGAAAACAAATTCAGTGAGACAGAAGGATAAATAGTAAGAATTCGTATAACAGTTTATCCAAGATCAATAATACTTCATAATAATCAATTGTGAAGCAGAATTCAAAAATAAAGATCAAAATATGGATACAATCAAAGATAGTAACCATAATAGACATCTTGGACAAAAAGGGAAAATTTTATTTTTCGGTGAATAGTGCCGTATTCGTGAATAGTGCCGTATACGTGAATAGTAACGTATACGTGAATAGTAACTCCGACACAAAAAGTTCTAAATTTGATAAAAACTCATATCAATATTTCAGCATAATGATATTGAAAAAAATAATATCATTAAGAAGAAAATAATATCCCTTACCTCAAAATAACCGTACTTCTGACTGAATATCGGATATGAGGCTGAATGAAACTTGTGCTGACTAGCAACTTTTAAAGTATCTAAATACTCACAAAATACACTCAATAATCTAGAGAGAGAAAGAGAGAAAACTTATGAATTCTGGTGTGATTTTCAATTCTAATTTAGCCCTCTATTTATAGGAAAATGTTAGCACGCCGAAGCAGACTTAACCTGCAACCTGATGGCTTTACCTGCTACTATTCCCACCCACCACATTTGAATAAAAATCTCAGCACATTTCTACACCAACCAAGAGTGGGGCCCACCAATTCTAGAATTTTCCATCAAAATGATAAACTCCGAAAATTCAACAATTTATGAACCAGTCATCTCGTAAAATTCATAATAAATCATACGTTCATTTTTAACGGTTTAAAATTTGTGGACATATACTCAACTTATATATGTATAACATATCCAATAATTACCACGATCCAACGGTCGGATTAAAAATTATAACCCCCGCAAAATATCTCAAAAACCCTGATTTTTAATACCTCCATTCCGACAAAAATACTGATAAAAATCTCAACATTAACTTCTTCATTTTTAACCACAAAAATATATCCCTCATTTATATCCACATAAAATAAATATTTCCTTATCATATGAATCAATAATTAATTATTCACAAATAATATTACAGAATCACATTTATGACAACCAGGCCGTTCCCAGGAAAGAGGGGGCTTTCCAATAAGGATTTCTCCTTACTGGCGCGTAATTAGATGACCAAACCTCTCTATAGACAAAACTTTCTAGACATTAGAAATAATGTTATCTAATAATATTATTCAAATAATATGAATTATTGATCTGATAATGGAAAATACTGTGCAGCAATAATTATTGAAACAACAATAATATAAAATATCAACGCAACAATTATTGAATCAATAAAATTAAATATTGAATAATAACTACTGTAACAATTATTGAGTAGTGTCTTCTTACGTAAGAATCAATAATTGGTGCAATACCGTGTGCTACTGAACCACCGGGTATTCCAACAGTATTAACGGTAACAACTACGCCGTTATTTATAAATAACTTATACTTGTCGTTTTCTTCATCCAATTGCTTTCTGTTATGGGGCCCTCACAAGGCTGCGCCGTCGTACGAATATTCCCCGACAGCAAGAATATTCCACGACCAAACGAATATTCCCCGACAAAATGAATATTTTATAACAACTTGCTTATTTTGAAAATTTTGCACATTTCACCCATAACCAAAGTATTATATCAAATTAACCCCTTATTATTCACAATAATATTTAGAGAAAATTTGATTTTATTCATTAATAAGTTGGGGTCTTACAGCGTCCACGAGCTCTGCTTCTGCTGTTGAAGAACTTCAACTGCTCTGTCTGATCATTTGGCTTCTGTCACAGCATCGTCCACTTCAAAAAACGAACACGCGACCACAAAATCAGCCAAGGCCTGCCCCTTAATAGCTGTTCGGGGATGATATTCAATAAAAAATTGGGACAACTCCATCGTCCATGCAGCTAATATTCCCGAAACTTCAGGTTTGCCCATAATTTTCTTTAAAGGCTGATCTGTGTATACCACTAACAACCTATCCTGGAAATATTGTCTAAGCTTTCTACTAGCTATCATCAAAGCAAAGGCAAAAGTTTCAATATTTGGGTACCTTGTTTTAGCATCCCTAAGGACATGACTTACATAGTAAATCGGATGCTACTTACCTCCTACTTCATGCACCAAAACTGCTCCTACTGCCAACGAACTAGCTGCTAAGTACAAATATAGAGGCTCAGCAGGAGCGGGCTTCACCAACAAAGGCGTCGAAGACAAATAGGTCTTTATACTCTAGAAAACGTCTTCACATTCCGAAGTCCACTGGAACGTCTTCGCATTCTTCGGCCCTTTCAATATGTCAAATAACGGTAAACACCTTTCTGCCGACCTGGACATGAATCTCCTCAAAGCTGCAATCCTTCCAGTCAGACGTTGGACATCCTTGAACGACTGAGGAGTCTTCATACCCAAGATTGCCTGAATCTTTTTCGGGTTGGCTTCAATACCTCTCTGACTGACAAGATAACCCAGAAATTTGCCAGCACCAAGATTGAAGGTGCACTTAGTCGGATTCAGCCTCAAGTTGTGATGACGAACCGTTTGAAAACACTCTTCTAAATTGTCTAAGTGCTTCTGTACAAGCATGCTTTTAACAATCATGTCATTGAGGTACACCTCCATATTTCTGCCCAACCGGCGTCTGAAGACAAAATTCATCATCCTCTGGTACGTGGCTCCCGTATTGATCAGGCCGAAGGTCATCTTCTTGTAGGCATAAATCGAACGATGTGTAATGAACGCCGTCTTCGATATATCCTCTTTACACATGGAGATTTGATGGTAATCAGAGAAAGCATCCATGAAGCTCAATAATGCATATCCCGAAGTCGCATCGATGAGCTGATCGATGTGGGGTAAAGGATAGAAGTCCTTTGGGCAAGCTTTGTTCAAATCCGTGTAGTCAATACAGACTCGCCACTTTCCATTCTGCTTCTGGACCAGCACCATATTTGCTATCCACTCTGGGTAATCGATCTCAAAAATGAAGTCTGCAGCCAACAACTTTGCAATCTCTTCATCAATGATCCGTTTGCGCTCCGGTGCAAACATTCGCCTCTTCTGTCGAACTGGCTTTTTGGATGGATCTACCTCTAGCCGATGCTCAGCAATCTTTCGACTCACCCCTGGCATATCTTGAGGCTCCCACGCAAAGATATCAGCATAACAGCGTAGAAGCTCCATAAGGTTCATCCAGAGAGGTTCCAACCTATCTTTACAGTCTTGTCTCTTTTGCCCAGGATAAGCTCGAACTCCTCTGTCTCCCCTGCTGGCATGACCGATGGTTCTGAACTGCTTTCGGTGAAGGGCTCGATCTCTATCGCCATTGTCTGTTTCTGCTTCGACACCCCTACTCCTGAAGTAATCACTACATTTCTATAATACCGTCGGGCCAAATCTAGATCCCCCTTCACCTCTCCAACTCCGTGGGCCGTAGAAAATTTGATTTTGAAGTGAGGGATTGAAGTTACAGCTTGTAGAGTAGTCAGAGTAGGCCTCCCCAGAATGGAATTATAGGCAGAATCTACATGCACAACATAAAATTTACAAGTAATTTTTACCTGTTGGAGAGTCGTTCCGAAGATGACCGGCAACTCAATAGTTCTAGCCACCTCGACTGGATTGTTGCTGAAGCCATATAAGGGAGCCTCCTGCCCAACCTCCATCTTCCGCCCATCCAGATGCATCCTCTGATAAGCGTGGGCATAGAGAATATCCACAAAAGACCCATTATCGATCATCATTCTCTTCATGTCGACCGAACCCACTTGTGCCGTTATCACCAGCGTTCCTTCATGGGGTTCAATGGGCTCCGAAGGGTAATCTTCGTTAGTAAAAGCAATTACCGTGCCAGGATAAGGTCTATCAGTCTTCGGGAGCGTACCCGCCATCTGCAGAGACGCGATCAGAAGTAGTCCAATCCGGAATGGAGGAGGTTTCGGGTCCGTTGACAAAGAACCATCTATTGTGCCATCCTCGGTTGCTTGAAGGAGTGTCCATTAGAGGTCGTTTCTCGATTCTGGCATTGGGCTTGGGGGCTATTTTGCTCAGCACCTTGAAACCCCGTTCCCGAGACTTCCCAATTGAGAAAAGGGTGAAGAATGAATCAACTGTAGGTGGAACTCCTATTTCATAGCAGAATGCGATGTAGGCCAGAATGTGGATATATGAATTCGGCACCAATTGTGCGAACCCAACCCCAATAAACCCTAGAAGGGTAACCAAAAAAGCGTGAAGGGGAAATCTAACCCTTTTATCCAAGAATGTTACCGGGACAGCGATCCAACCATTGGGTCGCTGGTACATTCTCTCGTAAGCTGTTGTAACCCTTACTCTGTGAGTATCTGGAATATGGTAGCGGATCTGAATATTACCAAGCTCGGTCTCAGTAACTGTGGAAGGGGTGTTGGCATGAGGGTATTGTTCTTCATCCTTAAAAAATTCGGAAGGGTTAGGTAAAGGCTTTGGTAATGTATTCTTGCTTGGGGAAGTGGTGGATTGGGGGTCTGAGGCCGAAGCCGCCCTGACAGTGTTCGTAGAAGGAGGAATGGTGGAGATAGGGATGGCGACGATTGGGATGGAATCATCTGAACTCTGGGACGCCATTACTAAGATTGTGTAAGTAGAGGAGAAATCGAAAGGAAGAAGATAGAAAGAAGAAGACTGAGATTTGAAATGGTTGGTAAAACTGTCAAATTTGGGGGAAAAGGGCTTTTATACTAACTGTCTTTTAAAATTTTCCACGAAACTCGAGGGCGGTGCATTAATGGCATACAATGATGGTGAATTGGAAGGGGTAGCGTCTATTTTTGGTCCTAGTTTTTAATCAGGTTGGACTTCTTTAATGGGTCTCCGGTTTTATTTAAATTATTGACTGGTGCTCAACATTTGGGCCTCGGCGAACTGTTTATTGAACTTTTCATCACATCATGGACCATTTATAGTTTTCTATTAAACATCCCGTTCAATAAAAAATTAGGGGGCAATGTTGGGTCATGATATTTTATACATTGGGCCAAATGGATTGGGCCGAATTGTTTGGCTAACCTGTTGGGTCATTTCAGTTGGGCCCAGTTAGTTGGATCATTTCTGTTGGGTTTTTATAATATTGAGCCTAGTCATTGGATCGACCCACTAGATAATTAAATATCTACATCTTTGACCGGTAATGATGAAAGAATATGACAGTTGACTGTTATATCTGCCAAACATTAATGTGGATGGGATTCATAGTCGGCCGGCGGTGGCAAACAGGGAAAGGAGGGAGCAGGTGAGCTGCCTGTATTTGGCTGAGGTGACTAGGAGTGGGGGACTGTATTAGTGGGGAGTGGGTGGCACGAAAAATCGGACATAGTGTATATGAGAAGGATCACACATAATCTGGAGGTAACAACACTTAACCAAATTATTATCTCTCTCTAGATACTAGATATTTTTCCTCCATTGTTAACCTTGTAATCGCCTGTACTGACTCTCACGCCGGAACTATCCCCCGACGGTCAAGCCGTCAAGCTTTGGGTGTTGATCGTGTTTACTGTGCAGGATCGGAACGTCTTACGTGATTGGGGCGTGACAAAAGATCTTGACGTTAGCAACATGTTTAGAAATTTATAATTATAATATTTAGATAAATTTTATATATTAATATTCAAACAGCTATTATTAAATTCCAAATCCAAAAAAACCCCTCATACTATAAATTGTTTCAAAATTTTCATCGTCGTGATATTTTTTATTTTCAAAAATCCCTCATAATTTTTATTTTATATTAATTATTTTATTAAAGTAATTAATAACTTTTTCTTTTTTAAAAAAAAAAAAAGAAATTTTAGTAGATTTAAATTTGGTCCAAAGGACAAAATGAAAATAAAGAAAAGTATAAAATGTGAGGAAAAAACAAACTTGTTTTTGAATATGATAATGTCAACAGCTAGCGTTGACAACGGGTATAAAGAGGTTTAAAAGGCGGGTGAAATGATTTGCACGTGTGGAGTAGTACTACTATGATCATCATTATATTCATTAACATTATAAATAAATAAATAAAAAACATTATTTTGACTCATAAATTCCCATGCCCAACAATGATACATCATAATTAGTCCAGCTCTAGCCCATTCATTATATACTACTAGTACCACTATTTTGTAGTATTCTTTAATAATGGAGTATGTATTATGATGTTTTTCAGAAGAATTCGATAATCGTGAAATTAATTTTATATTACTTTCTTTCTTAAAATATTATTATTTAAAAAATTTATACATAAATTAAAAAAATTATTTAATATTTTCTTTTAAAAATTAAAATTTATTTTAAATTCTATCATTATTTCTTTATGTGAAGTTAAAAATTATTAATACAAAAGAGATAATTTATTGAGAAAATAAGAGAAGGTAAGGGTGATATAGGAAAATAAATAATTTATTCTCCTAAAAAATTGTAAACGACAAATAAATTGGTACAATTTTTTTTTCTAAAATGACAATCTTTTAGGAACGGATGGAGTAGTAAGTTAGTCAATTAATTAATATAGTGCTGACATGCAGATAAAAATATCACCACCCGCTTATGTGTCGATATTGTATTAGTCAATTAATAAAAATTAACTTTATGTTAACCACCCATTTTAGAAAGAGATTTGACATAATCCACTATAATTAGTTTTTGATTTTTTTATATAGTTAAGTTTTTTTCAAACAAGTTTAATTTTGAATTGATTAGGGTGTTCTTTTTACTACAAAAGAGAGGAAAAATCATGGGAATCAAAATTTAGATTTTAAATCCATATCGTACATGAAATTATTTATCGAGTCATATCCTGTTAGGGAATGTTTGATAAAAATTGAATGAATCTGAATCTGAATGAGTTGAATATGAATCTGAATGAAAAATATTGTTTGATAATTGACATGTCTGAAACATATGAATGACAAAACTTTATTATTTTACCCCTCTGAAAAAATTTAAAATTGTTGTAAATTTATTTAATATTACTTAATATAATAGTTAATATTTTTTTTAATTTTTTTACTTCATTCAGCTAAAAAAATTTGATTTAGCAATTCATCTCCTCCATCTTACCGATTCAGCCATTCAGACAAAAATAAACGTACTGACCGATTTAACCATTCAAATTCAGCTCCATTCAATTATAAATAAACACCCCATTTGTCTCAAATTCGATTCTTACTTATTTGAGTATATTTGTTTCTGTATTGTGGAGTGTTTTTTTTCCTTTATGTAAAGTATATTTTTTCCTTTATTTGAAATTTGACTTAACTATTGACATTGTAAAGACTTTGTTTGTTTAGCTATTAACTTTTAATTTTACTTTTGCTTCTAAAAAGCTGCTTCTGATTCTAATTCTTTAAAAGTTGTTAATTACTCTCTCTATCTCATAATACAAGGCGTTTTAGAGTTATATACAATAATTAAAAAATAATTATATAACATTAAATATAATATAAATTATCTATAATACTCTTAAATTTTTATAATTATCATACTTATTTCATATTTTCTCTCACATCTGTAACATTTTCTCATGAGAGATAATTTTAGAAAGATTGTAGTTAATTCTCCGATATTATATAAAATGACAAATAATTTTAAAAAAATTAAATCTATCTAAAACGTCATATATTATGGGACGGACAGAGGGATGTTTATTAAACTAATTTCGTTTTTTTATGTAAAGTGTAGTTGATTATAAAATTTATTGGATTCTCAAAACAAAAATTTTATGTGAACATGAAAATTAGACATAAGTGTATTTAAATTTTATTTATTTATAAATATAAAAAAATAAAATTTAAATATACTCGTATTTAATTTTTATGTGCGCCTAGAACTCTTCTAAAAAAAAAAAAAAGAAAGAAAGAAAAAGAAGTCTAGAATACAAAATTTAGTGAAAGCTTTGTTCTTAGCTTTCCTTATTCAACCAAAACGTGCCTTGTTTTTTATTGCTTTTGTATTGAAAAGAAATTACTACCATCTCTCGCAATCAACTTGTATCATTTTTTTTCTTTTCTTTTTTACATTTATTAGAAATTTTTATTATTATATCTATTTAAATATATTTTTTTCTAATATTGCACCTTTTGTCCTGCAATAAAATCTCATATATCAATTTTTGTCATTTTTTGTGAACTTATACTATTATACTACTACATTTAGATTAAAAATAAAAAATAAAAAAATGTAATAATTTTAATGAGACAGGATGACGAATTATCATATTCTACATTCATTCGATTGAAATATATTTCATTCCACATTATCCCACATGGAATGAAAATCAAGTTAATAGAATAAATTATTATTTTATCGAAATCAAAATGATCATTAAATATAATTTTTCATTCTAATTTATTCAATTCAAATGAAACATTACATTTTAATTGTATAAATTACATCTCATCATTGGGTCCAAAGGGAACCTGAAAAAGGGGAAGGAAAAAAAGTATATTTTTTTAAGAAAAAAGTCATTTTTAATTTAATTTATGATGGGTGATTGATTAAAAGGATAGACTTAAATATACGATCTTGCATAGTATAAGTATAGATTTGTTATTCACGATTTGGGAATCACTCACTATTCGTATAAAAGATATTATGTAAAAATATTAATTTTTTATGTAATAAATATCAATTTCCTTATGCTATGGCTTTTACAAGGAAATGTACTTTCTATATCATAATTTTAGAATTATGTAATTGCTATTAAAATAACAATTTATTACAAACAATAAAAATACTTCTTTAACTCTATAAAATTTGCAAATGAATTTCATTTATCAATTAAAAAAAAGACTATATCAAAAACAAATTGATTAATTTCCTTTTGTATAACAAACTTAATAACTCGCGCAAAGTACATTAAACTTCAAAAGACTTATTAAGTAAATTTGAAAATGACATTTTAATTGATTTCGAGTTAACTTAACGGTCTAAATTTGGTAAATTGATAGTTTTTTTTTTTCTTGTTTTTTTTTTTTTATCTTTACTCAATTCTTAGTGATAAAGTATACGTAAAGGTAAGGGTGTAAATGAACCGAGTCGAGCCTTGTATTGAGTTTCTCAGATTTAGTTTATTAAATTTATTGAGTTTTGATTAAGGCCCGTTTAGCTACCGAGTCAAACATGATTTTAAATCGAGCCTGAGCAGTTTGAACTTTTTAAACGAATATGATCTGAGTATCAATAAAAATTACAATTTAAAAAAATTCGAGAAATTTATCAAACTTTAAAATTTATTCATATTTAAATAATTTATATTTCGAATTGAGCTCGAATCAAATTTTTAATCAAATGACTATAAATCGAGTTTAATTGTTTACTCATTTTATAGTCTTAAGTATATGTTGTATCTTTAATAATAAATATGTACTAAAATTTTATATAAAAAAAATATAACTTTTAAAGTTTTGAGTTGACTTTTAAAAATAACAAAATTTATGACTTAAAAATCAAAAAAATTAAAACAAAATTTTAAACTATTGAGACAGTAAATTTGAATGACTGAATTGTCTTCGGACGGACTAAAATAATTTGGTATTTATCTTTGCTATATATTGGTATATATAAATTGATATAGATAGATAAATTTATACTAAAAATTAAAATATGGTCAGAAATCAAAGAAGTATCTGATGTTACGAATCTCTCTCTCTCCTTTCAGTGCTTTCAATTCTCAACTCCCCATGTCAAAAACCCACAAACGCACACCATTCTCTCTCCTCAACATTTCTGCCGCCATAAAGAGTAGGAAAGCAGACCCTCACGGCGTCCCTTCTTCGACTCAGTCCTATTCTTATCCATCCTTATAGCCTTCCTTCTCCTTGTTTATTTCCTCACCAAATCCAACTCCCCTTCTCTCTCAATGTCTCAAACTTTCTTGGTTTTCGTGTAACACTTAACTTTCCTAAAACACCATTTCTTATTTTATGATTAATTGATTCCCCATTTCAATTAATTACCCATTTCAAGATCTGCTTCGTCTTCTTCTTGGAGGGTAGAATTCAGTTTATTTTATTTGTTTTTGAATTTTTTTGGGTGAAATGGGAAGCAAATGGAGGAAAGCTAAGCTCGCACTTGGGTTAAATCTCTGTGTTTATGTGCCGCCGGGGGAAACTGAAGATGACTCGCCGCCGGTGTCAGAGAAATGTTCCGATGCTGCTCTGCTTTCGCCGTTGGTTTCTCCGGGGAGCTGGAGCTTGGGTGCTGCTCGGTTATCAAAAAGCTTCAGTAGATCATCAAAGGTTTGTAATTTTGTTATTTAATGCCACCTTTACTTTTATTATATGTATTTAATCAGAAATACCGATTTAAACTTTGGACTTGTTTGGTAGCTGAGAAAGTAGAATAAAATAGCAGAAATTTGATTAAAAAGTTTTGAGTCCTTTCTTTTCCCCTTTTTAGTGGTTATTGTTTTTTGTTCAATTTTCTTATTTTGATAAATGGATTTCTGGGTGTCCTTTATTTTTAAAACAATAAATAGAACTGTATTGATTGTTGTTGGGTGTAGTCATTATGTTGATTCTGACTTCCCAAGAAATAATGAAAGAAACAAAATCATAATTTAGAGTCAAATGGCTGTGTTATGCCTCCTTGGGTGGATGTTTATTTTCTGTGGTGTCTCAAGCATGAAAAAATTTAAGCTTTTCTATCTTGTTATTACTTCTATTGCTTATATTTTTAAGCTAATAAAATTTATGTTTACATGTTTCTTGTTTTACTGCTACTTCAATTATATGAGTAACTGGAATTTACCCATTTTTTTGAATTTGTTTAAAAACATGTGATTTGAAATTGTAAGTTCTTGTTGTTTTCCATCTTTTGTATTTTTTGATATGGGTTGGAGGAGAGCAATTGTTTTTAAAATTCTTTGGCTTGAGATTATATGTTTTTATTTACATGTCCATGTCAGAGCCCTTATCATTTTGCCTAAATGGTGAAAATAAGACTACAGGTTTACGTTTTCTCATCCTATTTCCCTTATTGGAAAAGTTTTTTTGTAGGTGACCTCATCTGTTGACTGATAATCTATGTGCTCTTGTGCCTTTCTTTTGGATGGATGTGTTTTTTCTTTGGCTGTTTTAAAAAGTTTTGTTTTTGCATGTCCTTTTATAGTTGATTATCATTATTTGATTGATCTAATGAAGGAAGCTACATGGGTCATCCATATATTTATGGATGAAAATTCATAAAGACTTGATCCTGCAATCGGGTTAGATTAGCAAGTTGTAAAATTGACCATATAACTCAACCATAAGTCATTTGGCACCTTATTTGTTTGACCTCTCTCTCTCTCATTTGACTTGGTTCTTCATTTTTAAACTTTGTTGCTAAGCTAATCCTAAATTTATATAACAACCTGCAATCAGTTTTTGTATCAACTTTTGGCTCTACGAAACTGTATACCCATCTACGTGTACCAAAAAAAAAGAGAAGTTATAACAAACAAATAATAAGAGACTGGAAAAGATGATTGAAAGTTGATGCTTGTTACTTGTTTCTAGTACTATTAGTTAGAATCATCTTGAAATATTGAAAGTAACGAAAGATAACTCAAAAACATACCACTTCTTACAAAAATTGGTCAAGGTCTCTTTTTCCCAGTACATGCATCAGCTGCATAAGTCATTGCTGGTATACACCTGCATATACTTTTATGAAGTTAAATTTTTTTCCCAAAAAGAAACAAAAAATATAGGTTTGAAAAATCACTTAATTATGGACAGATAGAAGTTAAAACGGAAAGGTTCATTTGGCCTTGTGATTGAAATGAATGCAATTTAGATATTGCTAGAAAGAAATGGAAATACACTTGATCATTTCCATCAGAATCAATTTATTATCTCCATATCCTTTTGAGGTAGCCCCTTTGTTGCAACCGGCGAATATTATATATTGCATACGAGTTTTAAAGTACAAAGCCTACCAATTTTATCAAATGAAATATATATATATATATACCACTTGCTCTAATTTTTTCAGTGCTCGCAATCAATGTTGAGCAGTTATCAACTATTTCATCTGGTGAATGAGATGTGCTTTATTCTCCGAACTAAAATGCTATCTGGACTTCCAAATATTTTTAGATAATCTCCATTTAATAGATCTTCATATTCTGAATTTAGTGCTTTAGCAAGTAGTTAATATTTTCCCCCAGTATATTTGAGTCCAAAGATGTGGTATTTGCATTATCTACATTCTTCTATCAACTTTAGCACTCTTAACAATATTGTTGACTGTTTCTAGCTTCGCAATGTAAATGAGACTGAAAAAAATAACATCTTCTGTAGTCTGGTTACAAATTTGTCTTGTTGGTGCCCTTTGATAATGTGATTATTTACTCGGCACAAATTTATGCATATCACACTATTGTTCAACCTGAATGCGGTCAGATGCAGTCTTTTCTTTTTTATTATATCTCTATTTTATTCTTTCTTAACTCATTTGATTTGTACTTTCAGAAAACATGCTCAATATGTTTGGCGACAATGAAGCGTGGAGATGGCAATGCTATTTTCACAGCAGAGTGTTCGCATTCCTTCCATTTCCATTGTATTGCGTCAAATGTGAAGCATGGCAACCAAATTTGCCCAGTGTGCAGAGCTAGGTGGAAAGAAATTCCCTGGCAAGGTCCTACTTTGGAACCTCCTCCTGGAAGGGCTAGAATCAATCCTGTTGAGTGGGCCCAGAACAATGCTTTGATGAACGTTGTCCGTCAACTGCCTCCCTCTCGTCCTAATTCCAGTAGACATGTCACACAACTATTTCAGGCTCCTGAGCCTGCTGTGTTTAATGATGATGAATCCTTGGATCATAAATCAGAGAACGTTGAGCAAATCTCCAAGAATAAAAATCCTGCAGATAGCGACTCTCGCAGAACAATAATGATCCAAACATACCCAGAAGTTCCAGCAGTCCCACGGTTCAATTCTTATGATAACTTCACTGTTCTGATCCATCTGAAAGCTCCTGTTTCGTTTTCCAGACATAATCACAATATAAATCAGCCTAACTTGACCCAAATTTGTCAAACTTCTCGTGCTCCAGTTGACCTTGTCACGGTGCTTGACATCAGTGGTAGCATGGCAGGTACCAAGCTTGCATTGCTAAAGCGGGCCATGGGGTTTGTGATACAGAACCTTGGCCCCAATGACAGGTTGGCAGTCATAGCCTTCTCATCAACAGCCCGCCGCCTCTTTCCCCTTCGCCGCATGTCTGAGACAGGACGACAGCAAGCACTGCAAGCGGTCAACTCTTTGGTTGCAAATGGTGGGACAAATATTGCTGAAGGCTTGAGAAAGGGTGCCAAGGTGATGGAAGATCGGAGGGAAAAGAACCCAGTTGCCAGTATAATACTTCTGTCGGATGGACAGGACACATATACTGTCAATGGTTCTGGTGGCAGCAAAAATTTGCCCAATTATGAGTTGCTGCTTCCTACGTCTATTCATGGAAAAGACAGTTCAGGCTTCAAAATTCCAGTGCACGCTTTTGGGTTTGGGACGGACCATGATGCTTTCTCAATGCACTCGATTTCAGAGACTTCAGGAGGGACCTTTTCTTTCATCGAAACTGAAGGTGTGATCCAGGATGCATTTGCACAATGCATTGGAGGGCTTTTGAGTGTTGTTGTCAAGGAGCTGCAAGTGATTATCGAGAGTGTCCACTGTAGCCTTTGCCTCGACTCTATAAAAGCTGGAAGTTATCCGAATCATGTATTGCCAGATGGCAAGTCTGGTTATATTGAAGTTGGAGATCTGTATGCAGATGAAGAGAGGGATTTTCTCGTGACAATGAACATTCCAAAAGAGTTTTCAAGCAACGAAACATCGTTGTTAAAAGTAAGATCTGTTTATACCAATCCGCTGACAAAAGACACGGTGACATTGGAAAGTGAACAAGTTAGGATTAAGAGACCCGAAATTGCTGGACAAGAGGTAGTGTCAGTAGAAGTGGACAGGCAACGGAACAGGCTACAAGCAGCGGAGGCAATGGCACAAGCTCGAACCGCAGCTGAAAAGGGAGACCTGGCAGGCGCAATTTCCATCCTCGAAAATTGCCGTAAGGTGTTGTCACAAACTGTATCAGCCAAGTCTCATGACCGGCTATGCATTGCACTGGATGCTGAGCTCAAGGAGATGCAAGAGAGGATGGCGAGCAGGCATGTATATGAAGCATCGGGAAGGGCATATATATTATCAGGACTAAGCTCACACTCATGGCAGAGAGCAACTGCACGAGGTGATTCTACAGATGGTTCTAGTCTTGTTCAGGCCTATCAAACCCGATCAATGGCTGAGATGCTTAGTCGGTCTCAGGCTACATTATTGGGTAGTCCAATAGCTCAAAGGCTTGTTCGTCCAAAGCCGAGGTGATGTCCTAAGCTTTTCATGAAGAATTTCCTACGTCTTAAAAGGTTCAAAATGCCTATGTTGTTATTTTTGTTTTGGGTTTGGGGATAAATTGGAGTGATAAGAGGAGCAGTTTTGGTTGTCAATATTGTTCCTGTTTTTATTTGGCGAAAGAATAAAACTCGATGAAGCATGGTGGAGATATATATATACATGAGGGAGGGTAAAGAAAAAATGGAACATTAGGTAGGTTCTACATCTTTTTCATTTTTTTTTATGTTGTTTCTTGTATCGTTTGTGTTATTGTTGGGGGTGATGTACATAAGAACTGGTTTCATTTCGAAGAGGCTTAAGTTTGTAATTGTAGGAATATTTGGGTGAAACTTTTGATCTACTACTATATAAGATACCTGCATTGTGATTTTCCTAGCAATGTTTTGCTGATGACTGGAGTCATTTCTTTTAATTCTTGAAAGAGTGGTGGTGTAATATTTGGCTTGTGTTATTATGTGGTCTGAAAACTATATCAAGATACTGTTGGCTAAGCCCTATAATGCATTATGTCTGTATGTGATGCCATAATCTGAGCTCTTTGAGATAACTAAGCAGTACAACAGAAAGAAATCAAGAATATAAACCATTTAATGTTAAAACTGAAACCAACCAACTTTTGTAGAATACTTCTCCCCCCCCCCCCCCCCCCCCTCCTAAAAAGAGTCCTATTTGGAAAAGTTGAATATGAATCTTTCTTGTTTTATGTTTACCCTATAAATAATAAGTTTGGTGTGGTGATAATGGAGTTATGATACTGTCTTAATTTATACTCGAAAAAAAAATAGTGATAAATATGATTTTTTTTGTGAGTCAGAAACAAAAACAAAACACTTTCTTAACCCCTTTCCATCTTGCTGATTAGCAGCCACTTTTAGTGTCTAGTCATTAGGCCTCCCTTTATTTTCCACCAAAACGTTTTTGGTTTAAAAAAGAAATGGATCAGTACCTAAAATGGTACTAGATCATTTCCCTAAAAAAATAAACATAATTGTGCAATAAACCCTACACCAATTTCCATTGACCACTTCCATTTTTGGCATGCCAAACACCTGAAAATGTTGAAAAAGTTTGGTTCTCTCTTCTTCTTTTTTTCCATGAAACAATCCTAGAGGCTGCATTGAAGTCAATTTGTAAATTTTGAAATTTGATATAATTTTATTTGATACAATCATATTGTTATTATAAATTATTTAATAATATAAAGAGTCATGCTATATATTGCAAAAGATTTTTGCTAAATTATGATTGCGATGTATATCAATATATGAGATTGGATAAGATTATAAAATTGGTCCACTGTATCAAATACATAGTAAAAAGTATTATCAATTAGATTTATTCACGTAATTCGCAATAAAAAACTCGACATATAAAGACGTAATATATATCATTTTCTAAATATAAATTACTACAAATTTTACTGATTCCAAAACTTGTATGATTTCATCAATATTGAATTTTAGATTCTTACAAGACAACTTTTAAAAATAAAAATAAAAATACGACTCTTTTTATGAAACTAAAGGAAAGGAGTATAGGTTTTCATTTCCAAATCCCAGAAGTTTCTAACACTCTGTTTCTGAGTTTTGAACATAAAAGAAAAGAATAGAAAACTTAAATTAGAACAGAAAAGAAAAGAATAGAAAACTTCAAGTTTGCTTTTGTGTTGTTTCTGAGTTTTTAATTGAAAAAAATAGAAAATTTAAAATTGAGGACATGAGTTGTAATTTAAAATTTATTATATTAAAAGTTGAGGGTAATATGGGAATTATAAAAAAAATTATTTATTCTAATTTCTTTTCTGTCCAAATCAGACCAATTTTGGACAGAAAACTTTGGCAAGAAAAATGACTAAATTCTTTTCTTTTCTTTTCTTTTATATCCATTTCAAAACTCATAAACATAGCGTAAGAGTCAATATCAGGCAGCCAAATTAGGTGTCCTCAATAATTAGAGCCCATGATCTAACTTTTCATTTCTTTGCATAATTGCATGTTCTTACTTTATTCCACTGGATTCTCTGGTAGATAAACATAAAAAGGACTAACTATTTTTTTTTAAATTTTTTGCAAACTGATATTTCTACATGATTCCGTGGAATAGTCCTACCTTCGTGTGAGAATAAATTATATAAAAATATTAAAAATATATGTGAAAATAGTATTTTTGTGTTTTTTTTTCTTCCCTTACGAGTCTTTCTTAATTGTTGATTTCCCTAACAAATCAAATTTAAAAAGTTTTCCACCTTTTATATAGGGTAATTACCATTAAGCCATCTTTAGTAACTCCATTTTAAATATTAAAATTGAAATTAAGTGTCAAATTTTAATTTTTCAGATTTATAAATTTATTTCTAATTGAAATTTCAAAAGTTGGTATTGAGTCCTCAAACATCTCGTAAAAGTTGTTCCTTAGGTGGTGGTGTCCCATGTCGATGACTCCGAGATGAAATAGAATAAAAAATAAAATTGTAAATTTAATTGCTAAAATTTGACTTATTTCATAGATAAAACGTAGCTTTCTCATCTGTATTCACTTTTGGTTACACCTTGTGGCCCATGGCACAAAGCTTCCACTATAATTTTAGCTGCTACTTGTTGAACTATTTTTTCCCCATGTTTATCATGTCAATGATTAATTTGGCACTTTCCTATGGATGGATATTATTGACTTTTCTCATAGTCACTAGGAATCTAGGATGTTAGTGATATATTATTCTTTTTTGTTTTTATCTCTAAAAATGATAAATAGTTAGGCTAGATAGATTAAGGCTCATCCTGTAATCATGAAATTAACTTTATGATAAGTTGGTTAATTGACTAATACAATGCTGACATGCAGAGAAAAATTATTTTGATCAATTGACTAATACAATGGTGACATGCAGAGAAAAATTATTTTTCAGCTTGCGTGTCGACACTGATTTGATCAATTGATCAAAGTTAACTTCATGCTAACCACTCCTGATTAAGACCGTCAAACATTTAGTAATAAAATTTTAATAACTAATATAAAAAGTGTCATTTTACGGTACTATTTGCATTTTAAATTATTGACTTTTAAAAATTAATTTAAAATTTTTTAAAATTCAAAATTTAGATAATTTATTCAAAAAAATAAATTTTAGTGTAAAAATGCAATTTAACACATGGTTTATACGTTGCTGCATGTCACTACTTGTAGTTTAAAAACAATCAAATTACGACTTGTAGTTTTCCAAAATTTGCATGTTACCTCAAATTGAGTGTGACTTATTGTCCAACAATTATATTCCTTATCCAAAAGTCTTTAATGTCCTCCATATCTCCTATTTAACATACTAGCCACTTTTATTTGTTTTTACTTTAATTATTCTCTTTTTATCACCATCTACTTATCAAAATCAACCCCCCAAAAATTCATGAATGATATTTGATAACTCAAATCGTTGAGGTGAAAAAAAATATATTTTATTTTTGTAATCTTTATATTAAATTATGTCTTATTTAATTGTTGCCTAAAGTTGTTTATAAAATGCCCAAGTTTTATTTATTGTGTTTTTTGGTTAGGGAAAAAAAATCAATTTCAAAAATTTCTATAAAATTTTTGGTAATAAAGTAATTGCTACTAATAGGTTGTTTAAGATCTACATTAGCAGATCAACTACATTGCTATTATTTATAGCACCACACCACCATTATTACATTCTTTAATTAATATTAATATGCATTTAAAAATGTTAAATTATTTTCAAAAATTATCATTTTATAAACATCTGTACTTTTTTCAGAACGGATGGAGCAGTTTACAATTATGAAAATTAAAATTTAATTAAAAAAGACGAAATGAAATAACGTTAATCTTAGAAAATCAAATTGGTTATAAGAAATTATATAATTTGGATGTTTAATTTCCTAAAATATCATAATACTAGAAAGAGAAATAAATCCTAGCAGTGGCCACTGAGTTAACAGCATTAACTAAAAAATGGTTAAATGAGGAACGTAGGGTAACTTTTAAGAAACTACGACAGATAATTTGGTGGTTTGTAAACCACAGGTGGTGACATACAACAACATAGGTGGTAAATTACATTTACCTACATTTTATAATCAATAATACTTCTTATATAGTTTACAATATTCATTATTGCATCCTATCGACTAAATTAAAATAAATTTAACAGGACAGAATTACGAATAGGTAAGGAAACTGATATTTCCACATGTAAAAATGATATTTTCACACAAGCCTCCCACATGAAAGTGAGATCCACTCACTATTCATATGATTATATGAGACGAATCATGTAAAAATATCTATTTTTTAATATGAAAATATCAATTCCAATAGTTAATCATCAATTAAGAAGGCACATTCTTTTATAACCTCACTGCAACTAGGTATAGAAGAGAGGAGTGGTTAGCATGAAGTTAACTTTGATCAATTGACCAATACAGAAAGCAGGCCAGGAGGTGATCTCTCTCTGCATGTCAACACTGTATTGATCAATTTAAAATTATCATGAAGTTAACTTCATAGTAACGGGATCCATAAGAGAGAATCACTAACAGAAGAATCAAAAACTCATCTTTGAGGCTTTCCTGGTTTTGATCCCCAAGTTCATCATATAGTCTACAGAGATTTAATAGAGCCATAAACTTGCACGTATTCACAGATGCAGTATAATTATCACAAATAAATAAATAATAATAATAATAATAATAATAATAATACTAATAAACAGCCAAATGCCTCAAATTTTTCTTTGACCGACTATAGCATCAACCTACCTGTCAGTAGATATGAGATGCCAGAGCAAGGAAGGAAGAACTGGTACTGGCACATCTCCGAAGGAAAGATAATACCTCGACAAAGTTTATGAATCAGACTTGAGCTTATTGGGTTTGGGAATTTTCTTAAACTCGTAGTCGTTTATGTCAACCTTATTTGCCATAGCCTGTAGCGAAGAGCAATATGTAGATTAGCTTTACCAACAATATAATTAAACATATTAACAAAATTGATGCACCTTCAGCTCCGCTTCCAAGGAAATCTTTTTAGGGCTATATGCTCCGAGAGGTCCGGTTCTTGATAGTGCCTTTCTGGCTTCAATGATCTCCCACTCCTGGTCATCTTTCACCTTAGCAATATCCTTGCTGAACTACAAAAAAATTAGATCTTAGGGTTACATATAATGACAACGAAATAACATTATAATTAAACAGTGACCAAGACTGATTACATTACTAGCATCCAGATAATGATCTAAAAGTTCCAATACACCAAAGTAAAGATGGAGATTGATAATGTCAGAATAAACATTTACATACCAGATGAATGTCAAAATATTTTGAAGGTTAGGTTTCAAGAAGTGAACTTAGTTAAATGATTTCATGTTTTTTAATTCGTCATTTTTCCCTTTTGGCTCTTAACTTCATGGCAAGATCATTAAGTTACTAGTTACTACCCTCTTTAGCAGCCAGTTGGACGACGTCCACACAATTAATCTCTCTATATTAATTTTGAATTTGAGATTGTCTTGACCAATCCTTATCATGGTGGAGCACAACACAAGCATATTTCATTGCCATTAACCAATCCTTTGGGCTTAATATGCATATTTTAAAGAGGCCATGGATGAAGAAGGATTGTTGCATTGTTATATCTAATAAATTTGAAAAACTGATATTTTGGGTGCAGATTTTTTCATGACATGATTTACATTGGGTGAGAAAATTTGGGCTGGAAATATCATTTCACTAAAATTTATACAAAGAGGTTTTTGGGTTTGACTGTTTGACCCCAAATATTTGAACCACTAAACTCAAGCTTGGAACAGGTTCGTAACCCAGTGCCTTTCTCCACCATAAGGCTAGTCAGTAGACAATCTAATATGGTAACTGAAAAAGAAAAGGAAGAGCCAAAGAGGAACCTTTTCTTTCTCTTAACCTATCTTACTTGAATCCCAAAACTAAATATAAGTCATTCTATGTGACTAAATATACCAAGGAAGATTCTTTGCGTATACCAACAAAAGAATCCAACAGAAGAAGTAACGAAATAGGTATAATATATTTTTAATCCTATTTGAAAAGGGGTGAGAAAAGAGATGATTGACATTTTCCTTTGAAGGGGTAACACATCACTCTGTTGGATTTTTTATTGAGTTCTTTTTCTGGTGTAGCATTACTCTGAAAAATAAAGTGGTTTGATGATATTCATGATAGTCATATAAGAATTTCGACTTTGTCAATGAGATTCGGGTAACTTATCCCACACAAAAAAGTAAAAGCTGGGAAGTGAGTTCAGAATAGATGAGACTCAGTCTCTATATTCTTAATATGGACAACTTTTAGGATAAGGAGAACAAATGTTTAGAGAAGTTTTAGTCACATGCTACAGAAATCTAATCTTCCTTGTCATGATGAGATACCCATACACAGCAAAGTTTCTATGTACTTGGAGGGACAGGAATAGTAGATGCTTCTACATACTCTTGATAATCGAAGAAGCAGATTTATCACACTTGGAGGAACAGGAAGAGTAGATGTTTTGAGCTAAGCTTTTGTGCCACATGTTACAGTATATGAGGTAATCAAATCTTCTTTGAATAACAACATACCTAGTCTACTGTTTCAGAGTCAATTATTTTCCAAACTAGAAACGGGAGCATATGTATGTCTATTAACAGCATTAGACAGCATGCCCTCAAACTCGGGTTAAGGGGAAACTTTAATAATGATACACAAACAGACCATGATTTGAAAGTAAAAAAAGCTAAAAAATACAATGTACTACAAAAGGCAAGTGTCTAGTCTTCTATCAGAAGTTCATAAAGACCACAAAACCCTTCCATCCATAATTTCCGATCTTATAAACAAGTATTTAGTCACATGTCTAAGAAAATTTTGTATCTCCTAAAAGCACATAACTCTTGCAACATGACATACGTAAACTATGCACAGAATTCAGCAATAGGCAAAACAGCTGAAATTTCTGCACGTTATTAATGCAAAAATGGAGATGCTACCCCTTGGCTGCAACAAATTAAGCAATGAGACTGCAGATGCAACTCAGCCGACATTTATAATCTTCGATTATGAGCCACTAAAATCAATCTCTAAAGCTTCTGCTATCAGAACCTCTATCAAGGTACAAACAAAAATATCCCCTATCTACCTGCCCAACATGTAATTAGGTTCATCATTCATGTGCTTCAATTTCAAAAACAAGTTTCTTAAAGCTAGATGTCAGTTCACCTTGTCAACGAACCAAGAATCTAGGCTCAAGCTAGTTCCGGCAAAAAGTAGATTTTGAAACAGCTGCCACGAGGAATTTAAAAAGTAGATGTCAGGCTCAAAAAGGAAGAATGTACACAAGTTCTTTCATTTGTTTTTTTTTTTGATAAAAGAAGAAATTTTATTAATAGAAAAAAAAAGAAACAATAAAAGGGAAAACAAGAAGTCCACCCTCAACGGACTAAAAAACAAAGATAAAAAAGAGCACTTAAAAAAGTGCAGCCCTCCAACCTCTACACAAATCAAACACAAAGATACCTCTAAAGGCCCCCGTAGAAGAAGCAAGGAAAATAATCCAACCATTCAATAGTTTAAAAGAAGAGCAACTTCCTCTAAACAGTCTAGCATTATGCTCATTCAACAGTTTGTTCATTTGACAGATGGGAATTTTCTTAGCAACCTACCACGAGGAGCTCCAGAAGGAGTTCTCGACTTTATTTCTATAATTTCCATGAGGATTCCAATATACCCTGGTTGAAACATAATATCCTATAAATAACCAACCTTAGCTACAGCCTACAAGATATTCATTACTGAGAGCACCACTAATGCAAACAACTCGGTTAACTATGAGATTGTAAGCCAAGGGCTAAAGAGAGAATTAAATAAGGCTAGGGACTTAGTAGTTAGTTTGGAGTATTCTAGATGTAGCTGTCACATGGCTAGTGCTATTTGTCCCGAGCGGCCAAGCTTGGTAGCTAGTGTAGGGTAGGTATAAATAAAAGTAAGGCATTAATGAACAATGTTCTAAAAGGCGGGAGGCCAGGGGCCTAGACAGAGTTTTTTACTTTAAGCTAATTTTAATATTTTATCTTAGATTTATCCAAACAAAACAATAATATAAAACAAAACAATCTATAATAAAGATAATAAAAGCCTTTGCTTAAAGTTCAAACACATATCCATATTGCTAATGTTAAAATTCAAACACAAACATGCAATTGTTCAAAGTTCAAACATATTTTAACATATTAGTTTTATTCATAAACAAGATTGCTATTAAATAATAAAATTTAAAATTTCAAGAATTTAATTCAATATTAAAACTTAAAAAACTAAACATAAATTTAAAAATTATTTTGAATTAAACTAAATATTACAAATATATCATCATTTATATAATTTGAAGTTGGTACAAGTTGAAAAAATTACAACTATAATAAAATTATTCATTTTGACTTGATATTGTTCACTTCTTGTTGTGATTTGATATGCTACAACCTGAATTATAAATATAATAAATGATTAAAAAAATAAATATATCAAGATCTGGTTTAGATAGTTATTAAAATTAAAAAAAAAACTCCGCCTAGATGAGGCGTTGGGGGGGCCTAACGCCTACGCGAGGATTTTTAAAACACTATGCATGAATATGTCTATTTTCCATATATACATCTATCTATCTTCTTCTCCAAACTTCTCTTTCAAACCCTAATTCTGTATACTATATTTAGTCTCTAAGTTCCCCCTAAGTTTCTCACCCTTATCATTACCCTGTTTTCTCTGATTTTCTGCAATATAATCACGAGTGACCATCATCATTTTGGGACAAACCCATTTACGGATTATCCCACAAAAGCACCATTAAAACCACCATTGATAACTCAATACACTGCTTCGGCTTGTTAACTCAATCGACATGGCTGGTCCTTCAAAAAGAAACTTCAACCACAGGTTACGACAAGAAATTTTGAGCTTTATGGAGTTCATCGATGAAAAAAATTCAGCAATGGTAGAAAATTAAAGAGAAACTCGAGAAGAAATTACTTATATATTTAACTGAGTCAAATGGCACAAGTCTATGATAAAGTTTCATCCACTCCTTTTGGTAATGAAGAAGAAATAGATACGGAACAAGACTTTTTAGAAGCCCTCTATATATTAAAAAAGAGAGGAAAGGCAACAAGATGAGGAGGAAGACCAAAGAAGAAATGTGATTGAAAATGAAGGGCGAAGAAGGATCAGAGCAAAAGCTTATTTGTAAATACAAGGCATGTATAGAGACGACTATTAGTAATTGAAAAGATTTAGCTTAGCTATTCTCTTATCCCTCTCTCTCTATATTCTCTTTATCTCTCTTCGACTTCTCTGCCTACATGCTCTCTATATCCATCTATCTTCTTCTCCAAACTTCTCTTTCAAACCCTAATTCTTCAAACTATATTTAACCTCTAAGTTCCCTCTAATTTTTTCGCCCTTCTCAATACATTTTTCTCTCTTATTTTCTGCAATATAATCACAAGTGACCGTCATTTTGGACCAAACCCATTCCGGGATCATTGTATCCAGCCCTCACAAGCATCATTAAAACAACCCTTGCGATTTCTTAGTTAACTTTAAACAAGGTTTAAGCTTTACAGAGATCCAGAATCCAAATGAGTTTACTTAAGTGCTGAAACACTAGTTACAATTCCCCTGGTGGGGCCTCTAGTTTTCAACCCTTGTTATAAATTAGTACTTGTGACTTCTTCGTAAATCTTACTATATTAAAGTTTTGAATTACAGCTGTCAAGAAATTATTATACATCTAAAATTAACAGTAGTAAAGGCAATTATTCAGATTAGGTCTGCCACAGGGAAAGTGCTGGGATAAATAGTTTGTGTAAAAACTAATGTTTGACAGTTTAACACAAGGGTAGGTGCTGCTTTATAATTCGAATTTGATTTCTTATCCACCGAATGTTGAACATTGTTACACATAACTCACAAAGATACTATGATGCGAACGTTATATTTAAATTATTGGAAAATAACACTGACCTGCCTTGCAAAAGATGACCAAGGCCAAGTGCCCCAACGACGGTGAGTGATATCATAGGTAGTCCATATCTGACAAACGGGGATCTTCTCCCCCATCTTTTGAATCCTGAAGACGAGTTCTGAAACTTTGTAGCTCCCACATCTATTTGTTTAGTAACTATCTTATATCCGTCCATTGTTGTCTCAATTGTTGTCACAGCCACAACCAGATTATTAACTGCATTGCAACAACAACAACGTAAGAGTGAAGATTGAACCACTCAGGTTAACCTCTTCTCCGTCAACAAGTGGAGAAGTCATGTACTTACGCAGTCTATATCCTATGTCAAGGAGTTCAACATTTTCAACAGAATATCCTGTTACTTTTTTTTTTAACTTTTATAATAAAAGACTATCCTAATCAAATAGGGTACCTCACAATCAAGAAATATTTTTAGGAAACTGCCAAATGCTCCACTCTTCCACCACTGTTAGTTTGTTTTCGGTTTCTCCTCCTCTTCCTTTATAATCCTCTTCTCCCTTTACAATATACTAATTGATATATTTTAACATTATAAAATCTAATAAAAATATTATATGTAAAGGGAAATATGAGGGTGAAATTATCAGAGGAAAAATGTTGAACGTGAAAAATAAAAGAGATAAGGTGGGAGAGAAAAAAAGATGACAAGGTTAATTACGAGTCATGACAAAGATTTAAATGTGAGTAGTCGAGTAGAAGTGAGACTGTGTGAGGAACACCATAAAAGATCATGAAGAGAAAATAGGGGATTAGAGAAACAATATAATGAGATATATCACTTTATCAAGATGAGTTTTTTTATATAGATAGAGTCTGTATTAACCGTGAGCAAACAAAGTTTTTATGTTTTCAAATTATTGTCTCAATCTAGTTTTAAGGTATCAACCAATAAAGTTAGAGTTGACTATTTAATAGAAGTAATTCTTTTATAATTTCAAAGCTCCTCTTCTCCGTCAGTAAGTGGAGAAGTCATGTACTTATGCAGTCTATATACTATGTCAAGGAGTTCAAAATTTTCAACAGAGTAACCTGATACTATTTGTTAACTTTTATAATAAAAGACTATCCTAGTCAAATAGGGTACCTCGCAATCAAGAAATATTTTTAGGAAACTGCCAAATGCTCCATTCATCCACTACTGTTAGTTTGTTTTCGGTTTCTTCTCCTCTTCCTTTATAATCCTCTTCTCCCTTTACAATATACTAATTGATATATTTTAACATTATAAAATCTAATAAAAATATTATATGTAAAGGGAAATGTGAGAGTGAAATTGTTAGAGGAAAAATGTTGAACGTGAAAAA
This sequence comes from Panax notoginseng, assembly GCA_016801055.1. Lineage (NCBI taxonomy): Eukaryota > Viridiplantae > Streptophyta > Magnoliopsida > Apiales > Araliaceae > Panax > Panax notoginseng. The sequence continues at coordinate 178,658,506 of CM029015.1, forward strand.
TAAAAGAGATGAGGTAGGAGAGAAAAAAAGATGAGAGACTTAATTATGAGTCGTGACAAAGATTTTAAAATATGAGTAGTCAAGTAGAAGTGAGACTGCGTGAGGAACACTATAAAAGATCATGAAGAGAAAATAGAGGATTAGAGAAACAATATAATGAGGAATATCACTTTATCAATATGAGTTTTTTTATGTAGATAGAGTTTGTATTAACCGTGACCAAACAAATTTTTTATGTTTTTAAATTATTGTCTCAATCTAGTTTTACAGTATCAACCATAAAGTTGTATATTTAATAGAAATACTTCTTTTATAATTTCAAAGCTCCTCTTCTCTGTCAGTAAGTGGAGAAGTCATGTACTTACGCAGTCTATATACTATGTCAAGGAGTTCAAAATTTTCAACAGAGTATCCTGATACTATTTTTTAACTTTTATAATAAAAGACTATCCTAATCAAATAGGGTACCTCGCAATCAAGAAATATTTTTAGGAAATTGCCAAACGCTCCATTCATCCACCACTGTTAGTTTGTTTTCGGTTTCTCCTCCTTTTCCTTTATAATCCTCTTATCCCTTTACAATATACCAATTGATACTCCCTCCGTTCCATAATAAACGTCCTAATTTGACTTTCATGATCAAATTAACCATTTTTAGAATTATTAATTAAAAATATTTATACAAAATTTTCAAATTCCGAAACTTGACACTAGCTGTGTTACTCGGACTCGGGTGCGGGTGTGGGTACGAATCTAGGTGTCAGACACGTGAAGTAAAAAAATATAGAATACGCGGATATGGATCAAAATTTGGATACGGGTGCGGGGATACAGTATGTTATAATTTTTTAACAATAATGTTTATACTGTCCAAATTCATATAGACATGCATTTATCATGAAACTTCAGAGGCTGAAGTGCAAAAATATAAAGAAAAAGGGATAGAACTGAAACTACTGAAACTTCAGGGGCTAAAATAGAAAAAAACAAAACTATAGGGACTAATATGTAATTTTTCAAGGGCTATTTTGAACTTTTATAAAATTTTGGAGACTAAATTAAAAAATTATAAAAACTATAGATTGCCTAACTGTAATTTTTCAAAAAAAACTTTAAATCTGATCTGATCGCTGGAAAAAAAAGAAAAAAGAAGGCTCGACCTGGATCGCTGGAAAAAGAAGAAAAAAGAAGAAGGCTCGACCGCTGCAGATCGACATAGAAGAAGAAAAAGGCGACGGTAAGTTTCTTCAGTCTTTTTTCTTCCTCCTTCCTCCTTCCTCCTTCCTCCTTTCTTCTTCTCCTCCGACGAATCACCTTCAAAAACAGCCGTTTCCGATTTCTGTTGCCGGATCCCGTACGGATCCCGCACCCGCACCCGTACCCGTGTCGTGTTGTGTCGACACAGGTACTCCACCAAAAAATGGTGAGTCCGAGTAACACAGGACACTAGTAGTAAATTTTCCGTAGTTTATTATGATCATAATCACTTGGCTTATATTTTGATTTTTTTAAAGATTCATTTATTTAAAAATGATTAATTTGACCTTGAAAGTCAAATTAGGACGTTTATTATGGGACGGAAAGAGTATATTTTAACATTATAAAATCTAATAAAAATATTATATGTAGAGGGAAATGTGAGTGAAACTGTCAGAGAGCAAAAATGTTGAATGTGAAAAATAAAAGAGATGAGGTGGGAGAGAAAAAAAGATGACATAGTTAATTATGAGTCATGACAAAGATTTAAAAATATGAGTAGTCGAGTAGAAGTGAGACTGTGAGGAACACCATAAAAGATCATGAAGAGAAGATAGGGGCTTGGGCCTTGGAGAAGCAATATAATGAGATATATCACTTTATCGAGATGAGTTTTTTTTTATATAGATAGAGTTTGTATTAACCGTGAGATAACGGAGTTTTTATGTTTTTAAATTATTCTCTCAATATAGTTTTACAGTATCAACCATAAAAGTTAGTGTTGTATATTTAATAGAAGTAATTCTTTTATAATTTCAAAGCTAAGGGCCCAAAACATCCTACTCTCACTTTATAATATACTGTATCCGTTGGACACAAAATACACGTGACCAAAAAAAGTTCAATAACGAATGAAAAAAGTATTAACTACATATCTTAGTCAATGTTCTAAAAGGCGCTAGGCGCTAGGCGGGAGGCGGACAACCGCGGGAGGCCTAGCGCCTACAGGGCCTAGGCGAGATTTTTTATTTTAAATCAATTTTAATATTTTATCTTACATTTTTCAAACAAAACAATAATATAAAGCAAAACAATCTATAATAAAGATAATAAAAGTCTTTGCTTAAAATTCAAACACATATCTATATTACTAATGTCAAAGTTCAAACAAAAACATGCAATTGTTCAAAGTTCAAACATGTTTTTAACGTATTAGTTTTATTCATAAACAAGAATGCTATTAAATAATAAAATTTAAAATTTCAAGAATTTAATTCAATATTAAAACTTAAGAAACTAAACATAAATTTAAGAATTATATTGAATTAAACTAAATATTACCAATGTATCATTATTTATATAATTTGAAGTTGGTACAAGGTCAAAAAATTACAACTATAATAAAATTATTCATTTTGACTTGATATTGTTCACTTCTTGTTGTGATTTGATATGCTACAACCTGTATTATGAATATGGTAAATCATTAAAAAAATAAATATATCAAGATCTGATTTGGGTTGTTATTAAAATTAAAAAAACTCTCCGCCTAGACTCCACTTAATTTCCTGGAGGGATTTTTTTGCTGCCTTGGGCCTAAGTGAGACGCAAGGAGGGTTAGAGCTTAGGCGGACCTAGGCGAAGATTTTTAGAACACTGATCCTATTTGGTGTAAGAAACAAACAGAAAGATCCACAAATAACTTGAACAAAATAATGAGGCACTTAGAAAGAAAGCATTTAGGTATACAAAAGGATTGTTTATAACACTTGAGTTGTGTTAGTCTTAAACAACAAATCACAAATGGATTAAAGAAAACAATAAAAAACATTCACAGAAAGAAGAAAAACATGTAACAGATAAAAAGCTAAAATAATAAGATAGAAAAAAAGAGAGAAGAAATTAGAAAACTTCCTATCTACATTTTTTAACCTAGTGTTCAGTAGGATGGGATGGGAACCCACTATCAGAGTTTCCTGTCTCCGTGTTTTCTTTTCCAAGACATTCAATGAACAACAATGACCGTGGAGGACATTTATAGACAAAATTCGAAAAACTTTTTGAGGTTTGAATATTCCCTTACTACTTTTGCAGTTCTATTAAAGCTGCATCAGTGGACTTGTATTAAACACCTGAATAACATTGTCAAAGGCATACAGAATAAGAATATCCACTCAAAAATGATAGCATACTATTTCATTAATAGCGAAGCTCCTAATAAAAACACTAATCACAGTAGGTGGTAGCGTTGGAAAATATTTAATACACTTTTGTTATTTTCTATTATCTCATCTCCCAGAAAATAAATTGTTTGTTTTGTCTTTTTTACCTTCTTTTCACAGTGAAAGTTTGTTATTGGCACTGATTCTCCCTTTGCCACTCCCCCCATCTTTGTATATTTTTGTGCATCCAAGTGCTAAAGCTTTCTCATAAAAGTTGTGCCATCAATCTATAATTCATTGCCCTATATAAATGGGGTGCAGAAACAGAACTTCATCTTCTCCTACTTTGATTTATTTAGCAAAAATTTAGAACACCCTAATTCTAAAATATGCAGTTGAGAAAAGTTGAAGAAACCTAACCTTAAACATATAATTGAGTAATATAGTGAAAATGCCTTAGTTTTCTGCTTCACTTCAAAATCCATTGAACATCATGATGGTTAAAGCCATACCCCTTCAAATTCTGTAACAAAGAGAGCCGATCAGAATCAAACTTGCCTTAATATGATTTTTTATCATATCATATTAGGGAATTGAGGAACTGAGATAGCAAGCAATCGATTAAGGTGAGATGAGAAGTAGACGCCTGGACCAATATACCATACTGACCCATATAATATAAGTTTAAAAATTACTATTAAAAATATCAAAAATTTATAATATTACCTCAAATTCAAATTATAAGATTATTGGCCTTTAAAAATATTTTTAAACTCGAGATAATTCATTAAAACTTACAATGAGTAGTATTTTTTAAATAATTTATAATATTTATAATTATATTTAATAAAATTTAAAATATTATATCTTAAAATTATCTTAAATTAGCTTTAAAAGATAAATAATAATCTTATATTTTAAAATGGATGAAGTATTATTTATGGATTTCACACAGCCAATTGCCAACTGTAACATAGGGTATTTATGAATTTTTTAATTTTTTTTCTAAGAAACTATACTTAAATATTTTAGATATATAATTATTTCTTCTTTTAATTAATTCATTAACGTGAGTATAAGCCTAAAAGAAAATTCAGGACCTATCCTAAAGAAAAGAAGCATAAGAAGAAACAGAGATTTTCTTTCTTCAAAACCTCCAATCTGCTACAAATGTGGAAAAGTAGGACATAATAGTCCTGAATGTACCACTAAGCAGAAAATTAACCAACTGGTTAAAGATGAAGGCCTAAAAAGGCAGCTCTTAGCAGTTCTGGTAAATTCTGAAGAAGAATATGATTCATCTTTGGACTATGATTCAGAGGAATCATCAAGTACCAGTAGCAGGCTACTAGCGAAGTATCAACATCAGATCTTGATGATTGCAATCGCGAAAACGAAGAATCATGTCTGTGTGCCTTAAACGGATTATCAATCAATGTTTTGTCGAAAGAAGACAATTTGATTCTCGATATCATTGATCAAATTAATGATTAGAATAAAAAACGGCAGATGATTGAAAAATATATTCAGCTTACTAAAAGTAAGAAGAATCAGAAAAAAGAAGATAATCTTAACCCAGGCCGATATTCTCTAAAAAAAATATTTGATAAGCTTGTACAGTTTGGAAAATCTACAGTTATATATATCACAATTCACAGAAAAAGCAAAAGCCAGAAATTTCTTTCACTCGAGCAATAATAAATGAAGCAGGAAATAAGGAAACTACAATGAGCACACTAGCATAGTGTGACAATTTTCAACATCATCACTTCTTAATAAAATCCGTCATTCTTCCCTAATTTTCTTCACAATAACACAAATTTTTAATAACCAAAAGAATCAGGTTCTTTCGAACAGGCACCGCATGATACTGGTTTATATTTGTGGATGTCGTTGGTGTTTTCACCCCCAACAAAGCATTGTTTCTTCTGTTTCTTAGTGCCTTCTTAAACCAGCCCAGAAGAGTGTTTCATCTCAAGCCTATAGTCATTAAACATTCAGCAACTAGTCACTCTATACTTCCCTTGGAACTGCAATAATTTGTGATAGTTTATCAACTCAAGGAAAATCAATGAAGGCAAAGTGCACTCAATATATATATATATATATATATATATATATATATATATATATACATCCCAATTGATAGTTTTTGTGGAAATACAAGTCTCAGAACGTACACTCAATAGTTGTAATAATGAATTTCAATGCTTGAGATCATTAGATATGAACCACAAGGTCCACAAATAGCAACTACTTAAAGAATAAATCTAACAAATTTAAACTCTCTTTTTGTGAATTTATCAAATTTTGAAAACTAAAATGTGTAAAAGTTTAGTTAATTACTTTTAGAGTTTAGAAGATGTTTTCAAGAAGTAAAATAATTTAAGATGTTTTCTGTATGAAGTAGAATAAAGATTAATGAAACACTTTCCACAAACTGAAGATTGATGTCATGCAAAATAATATGACCATCAAAAAAATTAGTAGTTAAGCATTGGCTACTGAATTGCTTACAGTTTAGAACCTAGAAAGACTGAAGATGAAGAAAAAAAATCAACAAAATTAATCCATTCACAAATTAGGAACACAATAACAAGAGTAGAGAAAAGCCATGTTTTCAAAATTCATAAAATTCAATTGAAACTATAACAGAAACATAACACAAAATAGGTCCAATTACACATCTAAACAGCTAAATCCATAACCCCATAACAACTAAAATAAATCATACATGTGAAAGCTTCTCATTAATTTAGGTAGTAGATGGAAGATTTTGAATTACCTGCTTGCTGCTTCTGCAGTTGTGCTAACAAAAGAAAAGTCGTGAGAGATGGTCCGATGGAAGTCGAAGATTGGAAATTTGGAACCGGTGAGAGATGAGAATTGAGAGGCAGAGGGGCGGGGCCACGAGGGAGCGGAGGCGGAGTCGCGGAGAGACCGGAGACGGAGTCGGGGGAGAGGGCAGAGGCGGAGTCGGGGAGAGTGCGAAGGCGGAGGCGGAGGCTTTTGGTTAGGGGAGAGGCAGAGAGGCAGAGACTGAATTGATTTGGGTATTATTGAGTATTGAGAATAATCGAAATATTTGGGTTATTCAATTTTACCGGCGGTTTTCTCGGCCATAATAGTGACCCATATAATAATCCTAGTAATGCCCGTGCACGACCTAACAAAAAAAATTAGATTAAAATTTAAAAAATATTATAACACCTAAATACACATACCACCACAATTTATCATACCACTACAACAATTAATACATACTTAATCATTAACACATATTCAATTATCAAAACATCAAGCTAGTCGGTACTAATTTCAAGAAATTTCGACAGAGTTTTCTTTAAAAATAGATATTCAGAAAATTTTAAATCTGTCTACAAAACTTACAATCATCAATATATATCCAAACCACCAAAAAAATCATCATTTCATATCCAAAAATGATCATAACCATGTATAATTAGTTAACTTTACAAAAAATGGAACACAAAAAATACAAACATGCAGAAAATAGAGAAACAACATATTGAGAAAATAGAGAAACAATATATTGAGCATAAGACCCATTACTTTACAGCTTACACTAAGTATTTTTTACAGCTTACACCAAGTATCCTTCAATGTATACTTAAAAATATTTGAAATATAAAAATTATCGAAATATGTGAGTCAAAATAAAACAATTGTAAATCCGAAACATAAGAACCCTTACTTTACATTGAATTATCTAAAAAACAAATAAGCACACACATTTGTATATAGTGGGGGGAATGATTTAGATTGATATAAGTAAGAATTTAGAGAGATTATAACAAATTATCAATTTATTTAGGAAAAGATATGGATGAATGTAGACTTACAATCAAATAAAGTATTCTTAGTACCATTCCAACAAACGGTTCATTTGCTTAATGATTTAACTCATAAATCTGTATTGGTGACATTATAACGGTGTGTGAGTTTGATTTGCGAGTGTTTGATTGGTTACAATTATGTGTGTGTGTGTTTGCATGTATTGTGTGTGTTATGTGTTTGCGTGAGAAGTAGAGAAATATAGAGTCTTAGTCAAAGAGACTTTCACACCTAGACAATTATTTGGTCACTGATGGGTTAATCATCGTCAAAGGTGGACAGGTCAGTACTGGATTGCATATTATGTAACTCTCTTCAATGTCTTCTTCATCCCTTTAAACCTTTTCTTCATCACTATCCTTAATGTCTTCGTATCAATACGAACGCACTTTGCCCAATGAGGAGGATGCACAACCACCTAAATTATTCACATAAATAATAAATTTAACACTATTTATATTATAGGAATAATATAATTATTTTGATGCAGTGACATAAAAGTAAATTTACCTGATTACGTCGGCCCCATCCACAAAGGTCCATTGTATATACTCTATCGTTCTCGTTGACAAATTCACTCCAATCCTACAAAGAATGAACCTCATTGTAAAATTAAAAGTTGAAATGTTGAAAAGATTACATAATTCAGTATAAATAAACTTGTTTAAACTATATCATTTACTTGTCGTAAGAATATTATAACAAAACGTCTGGGTAAGCAATATTTGTGGTACAATTCAACCCATCTTCCGGAAGGAGGACAATAATACGATTCAAAGATGTGCATCTAGATAGTGCCACATAAAGGTATTCGTGACTAAAAATAGGTGTTCGCAAATCAATCCCAACAAACTTGACAGATTGTCCTTGGGATTTATTGATTGTCATAGCATAAGTTAATTGGACAGGAAACTGACGTCTTGTCATTCGAAAAGGCAAGTCCAAAGATGTTGGTGTCAATAATATTCTCGGAATGAAGACTAAATTGTCAATTTTATATCCATTTAATATATGAGCTTCGATTACCCTTGAGGCACATCTAACAACCATCAATCGTGTGCCATTACAAAGTCCATCTTTCAGTGTAATATTTCGTAACAACATTATTGGGCATCCAACTTTCAACTCCAATTTAAACGATAGCGACCCTGAAGGATTCAGCAAGTTTAGTACTCATTAGGATATCGATTCCTAATTGTACGTTCAAGCTCATCACCTTCAAACATTTTATTTGCAGCTAAAAAAGTAATTGTTTCTCCCAGAGTAATATTCAGTGCTGCAACATTTATATCACTGACGTCGTCATTGCGAGTAGATAGAATTGTCCATTCAGTGAGAAAAGTTGAAGTCACTATACCAACCACATCCAATTGTGGATAAATTCATTTAGATTATGACACCGGTTTATTGTAGATGGAAGTTGCACAATTTCTTGTGGATTAGTCCTAATCTTAAAAATGAAAGTATAATTATTCAGAAAGTGAGATTTAATTCAAAGCATCATGTTATAGAAATTGAATTCAAGGTTGAATGAAATATTACCTCCATCAAGAATTGAGAAAAATTAGTATTTCGAATATTTGTGCGAGTTAATCGCATGTTTAAACCCAGAGTTAAAACACATATATCTTTCCATTGCGAAGATCGTCTCAATGATGCACCCATAATTTGCTCGTGAACGCCTGTAGAAATAACATACAATATTTGTTAAAATTCTCCGCCTAGGACAACAGTGATACCCCCAAAAGGTCTTTTAGCGTCTATGATATCTTGAAGGGTGCGATCGACTGCCTCAACACAGTATCGATGTTGTGACGCCCCCAAAATAGGTATACATCACCCATCTTGGGTCACCAAATACATGGTACAGAACTTAAATACAAACTTCATTTATACAATACGACAAACTAAAGCTGAGAGTTTTAACACGGATATTATCTCGTAGACAGTATCCAAACTCAAATAAAGTTCTCATTACAATTATTATCACACTATTTTCTAGAATAGTGAGGACTACTATAGCCACCATCTCGGACCATCACTCCATTCCCCGATTAGTTCCTACTATATTCTCATTTCCTGAAGAGAACAATGAAAGCAAATGGTGAGCTCAACTAGCCCAGTAAAAAATATTATGACTAAGATAATGCAGAATAAATTATCGTTAGCCTTCAACATTGTTAAACTAATAAACAACAAGTTTAACTGCAGCGGAACAAACAATCCATTAGAAGAGCCAAGTAGAGCATGATATCTACTATCTTTTATGATTTAAAAAGTTTATCATCAATTTTATCGTTGAGACTCATCTTAATAAATAATCCACATCACTGAATTATCCATGCACTGCGGGCTAATGATATTCATTAGTCTCACATCCACGAATTATCCATGCACTACGGGCCAAGATAATCGTGTTATCACTAATGGTCATGATCATGCCAACAACTGTCCATCAATGCACTACAGGCTAATGAGGACTTTTACCATATCATTTGTAACATTACGGGTCATGATTATACCGAATAATCCCTGGTCATAATCATACCAATCAACAGTCCATCTATACGCTACGAGCCAAAGATGACTTTCATCATAATATAAGCATGAGGATGATGACAATGATATAAGAATTCAATTAAATGAAAGCAAATGATAAATTTTAAAGATTTATAATTCAATTTATCCAGAATTCAATAATGTCCAAATTGTCAACATGATATTGCTTTATGGAGTAAAATTTAAGAATAATATTGTATCAAAAATAATTTGGACAGGAAAAAAATTATTTTTTGTCATGAATAGTACCCGTGAATAGTACTTCGAGAATAGTATCCCGTGAATAGTACCCCGGCATGAAAAGATTAAAAATTATCAAGAATGCTCAGAATAATATTTCTATGAAAAGATACTAGATGAAGCACACATTTCAAGGATATTTTACTAATTTCAAGGAGTATAGAAGCAATACTTAACAAAATAAGTGTAGAATTCAGAATCTGAAATGAAATAATATTACTTATGTAAGACCCCAACTTTTATGAATAAAGATTAATTTTTCTTAAAATATATTTTTGAATACTATGGTGTGGATTTGATATAATGTTATAGTTGTGAGTAATATTTATAAATTTTACAAAGTAAGCAAGTTGTTATAACACTATTACAAAACCATAAAAAGACAACACTTAAAAGATGACGTTTTTATAAAAAACGTTGTAGTATTTTTTTTACAACGTTTTTTAACAAAACGTTGTAGATACATATGAAAAAACGTTATGTATTTATAAGGGCAATTTTTTGTTTTAAATAGATAACGTTTTTTTTAAAAAAAACGTTATCTATGTAAAAAACACGGAGCAAAAAATAAAAAACGGCGAAAATGAAAATTTGAAATTAAATGGACTCCTTTCTTCTCTCTCTCACTCCTCTTTTCGGTAACCTCATCCCTTCGTCATTCCCTCACCAACAACCTCCTCCTCTTCCTCCTCCTTTATCTCTATCTCTCTTGCTCTCTTCCAGTAGATCGATAAGGCTCAAACCTTCAAATCTCCTCTCTCTGTCATAGTGCACTTTGACTTTCCAGCAACGTCGTGGTAGGGGTGGCAACTGGAGGTAAAATTTTTAGGGTTTGAATATTAGGGTACAATTTCTCAAACATATTGGGTCTGTTACCAAAACTTACCAAACAAAAAATCAAGCGAGAACACGCTCACCGTGTTCTTAAACTATAAGATCGCGTGTAATTAACAGAGCACACACAATGAAGAGAGCTCGACGAGTCGATGGTGACATTAGTCGAAGCCACTACGATGGCTTTTACTCTCTCTCCTCCACCTGAGGTGTCAACGGAGCTTCACGTAGTCAACCAACAGAAACTCATCAAGTCTCTTCAAGAACACCTCTCTCTCTCCTCGCGTCCTCTCCATGGCTTCGTCTTTCTTCAGGTAAAATAGACATTTTTTTCTATTTGTTCCATTTCAAATTCAATTCATTTTCTGATTTTCTCTTCTTAATTTTCAAATTACCAATACCAATAATTCATTAGGGCGGTGAAGAACAAACTCGCTACTGTACTGATCATACCAAACTCTTCAGGTAGCTTCAAAACCCTCTTATGTGAGTTTAGTCGTGTTATTTGATTCATTAATGCTTAATAAGTACCCCATATTCCTAAGTATTACAGTTATATTATAAATCCCCAACATTATCATTGCTCCTTTACACATTTGCTTGTAAAATCACCAATGATATGATTGCTAGCGTTTTATATAGGTATGAAAAAGATAATTCATGTATGTTAAATTGAGGAAATTGAAATTTTTCTTTTAAAAAAATTCAGTTGTCATTTAGTTCTTACAAAATTTTGTTTTGCATCCTATGCATTTTTTGGTTAGCATGTTTACTGACAACATTTTCTTAGATCTGACTGAGGAGGCTTTTTGTGGTGTCTTTATATGAAAACTTTTGTCATTGTGTTCGTAGGCTATGTTTGTTCACAGGGACAATCTGGTTATTCAGTAATAATCCGTTAATGATTTCTTACTTTCTCGTGCAATGATACAGTTGATTGTATATGCCACTTGTTAGTTGTACTTCATGATGGCATAATGTCTTTTGTTATCTAGTTTTATTGTTCGAATTCTAACTTTGTCACTGGGTACTGTGGGATGATTAAGTCTTTAAAATCAGTGGAAATCAATCCCAAATTTTCGTCTTCTCCTCGACTGTCATGGTGGTTGAAGTTTAGAAATTCGATTATCAACATCTCTCTTCGGGACAACCAATGCATACAATGTCTCTTTCCAGTTCTGAAGCATGTTTTATCCATAAAAATTGTTTTTGTATTTATAATGATACTCTTTGTTTGCTTTTGACAAAATTCTTATGTTGACCTCTGAAATCATTACTTATTTGGCTGTGCTTTCTATGCACTTTTTTATCCTAGTTTATGAAATTACAAAATTGATTAGAGGGCTTTGAGGAGGCTCTTTATAATTATACCCAAGGCTTTAGGTTCAGGTAATAATGCAAGAGGCAGGATTTAGTTGGTCATGAATATTGAATAATATGTTTGAGCCTAATTCCAGAAGCCCATCACATGTTGATATTTCTGAATAATTGTTAAGGATGTAAATTCTGTTTCCATTTTCTGTATATGCCAAAAAGTCTTGTTATTTATTGCTATAAATTTATGCTGAATTATCATTGCAAAACGTAAACTTTCGCAATATATATCATTTTTCCATGCCAAATTGAGTTTTGATGTAGTAAAGAATTGAGAGTTAGACAAAGGAGTGATGATTATCAATTTGATATTTGTTTGGGTAAAAGTAGCCTCAGGAACATACTGAATTCTGAGAATATTTGTATTCAAATACATAATTTTCTTCCACTGAAAATATTTGAATTCATCCCCACTGTGAGTTCAACTTGAAAGGCAAAGTAAAAAGAACTTGAAAAGTACAGTAACTTTCTAAAAGACTTGTACCACTGAAAATGAAAGTAAAAGGTCCAACACAATGCCATCCATTCATCAAGAAAAGAACATACACATCTCTACTGTTAACATATGAGAAACATAATACACTCTAACTTCCTAGTGTGACAACTAAAAAATTGATCATACATTGATGCAGGATGGTGTGAAAAGCCATTATCGCCGTACTTTGATGCAGGATGGCGTTACCTTGGTTGATTCTTACACTAGTCTTTGGCAGGAACGGTACATGGTTGACTTTGAACAAAATATGGTATTAATTAAGCTTGATTCTAAGGTATTATGATTGCATTATATTGCTGGCACAATATGTGCTACTCACGCTTAGTGACATATCTTTTCCTTGGTAGAGGCCCCATAACAATTCTGTAGTGTTTGTTCAATCAATTTTGATAAATTTATAGCACCTATTATTACTACAAGTATTGGTGCGAGTAGAAGTCTGCTTTATTCATATAACCTCTCGTGCAACTCCTTAACTTATGCAGGTGCAGGAATCAATGGTGAGGCAACTTTACAAGGCCCAATTGAGGAGCAACTTTACAACTTTACAGTACTGATTCTTCTTTCAAATCATCTTAATATCTAAATACAATAATTACTTAATTATAATACTTACTACTATTTTTACACTCTTCAGAATCCATAATGCTGTTCATCTTTTCAAATTCTGACCTTGGAGGACCTCATCCTTTATGTGAACTACCTGCCTATATAATGAAGTTTACTAATGTCTTAAGTTTAGCTGTTGGGCTGCCAAATTTCAAAATATGTCCCATTCAAATACTGATAACTCTAATTGTATGCAAGTTTTTTGCTTTAATGATCCAATCAGTTCTATGGTGATTAGTATTTTGTTCATCTTTGTCTAGACGACTCTTTATTGGATTATTATTGCAATACTTATTGCATGTGCTTTTTTAAGGTTTGTCATCCCCTGAGCAGCAAGCATTCAGTAATTAGCATTTGGGTCAACTAACATAGATTACCTTATGCACAAGAAAACTAAATATGTAGCTATTAAGCTAATACAGCAGACAAATACTCTTATCAACTACAACTAACTAAGTTTTTAACTGTATGCAGGCATATAATGGCATGATTGTTGGCGAACATTCACGAGATACGGATCTTGATGTAATGTGAACTTTCTTTTCCTCTTGTATAATTATTATGGTTTCTCTAGGTGACTTGGTGTTTTATTTGTCTATTATAGGTCAATCCAGTGCGGAATAAGGAACTCACCAATATAAGGGCTGCGAACAAGGATGAAAATATTCGATTGGTCGGGGAATATTCATTTTAACAGGGAATATTCATACAATGGCACAATCATTGGTGGACCCCACAACGGAAGTTTTGCCGTAGTTAGAAAACGACAGAAATACCTTTTTATAAAAATAACAACGAAAGTTTTACTGTTAAAACTGTTAAACTACCCGGTAGTAAAAGTATAGTAATACGTGTGGTTGCATAGTAGCACACGATATTGATTATTGATACTTATGTGAGAAGTCACTCAGTTATACTCAATTATTACTACAGTAATTGCTGCATAAATATCTCTCATATTATTGATTCAATTATTGTCACAGTATCGTCTGTATAATATTTTATATTATTAAATCAATAATTGAGATGACAAAGTTATTTATATTATTATTTGTAATATTAACGGAGTCTAGAAAGTTCTGTCGAGGAGAGGTTTGGTCACCTATTTGCGTGCCAATAGGGAGAAATCCTTATCGGAAAGCCCCCTCTTTTCTGGGAATGATCTGGTTGTTAAATATTGTGAGTTATAATATTAATGATGAATAAGTTCGTGTTGATTAAAGATGAAATTGATAGTTCCATTGTGTTGGGATTATTAATGTTTGTGGAAATCGACATTTATTTCGATAATAATTAATTTCTGGAGGTTATATTGACTAATCGGATAATTAATCGGATAAATGAGCAATTAATTGCTATTAATTCACATGCTTATAACTATTTGTTCACATGTGTGTACTATTGATTCACATGCATGTACTATTAGGGGAGGTGGTGCAAGATTGATAATACTTGCATGACTAAATTAAAAATAGAGGTATATATGAAGGTACTATACTATAACTATTTTTTTCACATGTATAGAACTATTGATTCACATGAATGTACTATTGACTCACATGATGTACTATTAGGGGAGGTGGTGCAAGTTTGATAATACTTGCAGGACTGAATTAAAAATGAAGGTATTATACTGTAATATTTCGTGCCCCAAAACGTTCAATTATCGAAACTATATTTTCCTATAAATAGAAACTCATTCTTCTTTCATTCTCACCAATTCACTAAGACTCACAAGAGCAATTATAGATAGAGAAGCTATATAGAGAGAAGCTATAAAGAGAAAGAAGAAGAGAAGTCTGCTACTTCACTATTCCAGTATCCAGTCTTCTTCTGAGGTAAGGGGTATTATTTATTTCATATTCTGAAGAGATATTATTTTTTGTATTCGTATAAATATTATTTTCGTTCAATATTCGTAAGGAATATCATTTTCGTTCAATATTCATTGTCTTCGTTTAATATTCGTAAGGAATATTATTTTTATTCAATATTTGTAAGTGATATTATTTTTGTTCAGTATTCATAAGGAATAATATTTTCTTCCATACTCTGTAGTATGTTAGTAATATTATTTCGTCTCGTATTTCTAATTATACCCTCATTTTGATAAAGTATTACTTCTATACTCCGTGAAATTAATAGAATATCCTTGAAATTTGCGCTTCATCTAGTATCGTTTCACAAGGATATTTTCTGCACATTCTTGTTAAATTTTAAGCTTTTCATGTTGGAGTACTGTCCATGAGTACTATTTATTTATACGGTACTATTCACAAAAGAACTATTCACGGGTACTATTCATAAAGTACTATTCATAAAGTACTATTCACGAGTATTATTCATAAAGTACTATTCACGGGGTACTATTCTTGAAGTACTATTCACGGAATACTATTCACCAGGATACTATTCACCTGGAGTACTATTCATGATAAAAATTAATTTTTTTTTGGTCCAAATCATTTTTGATACAATATCATTCTTGAATTTTACTCCACAAAGCAGTATCATGTTGGCAATTTGAACATTATTGAATTCTAGATAAATTAAATTATAAATCTTTAAAAATTTATCCTTTGTTTCTTTTAATTAAATTCTTATATCATTGTCATCATCCTCATGCTTATATTGTGATGAAAGTCATCTTTGACTTACGTGCATAGATGGACTGTTGATTGGTATAATTATGATCAGGGATCATTCGGTATAATCATGACTCGTAATGTTACAAATGATGTGGTAAAAGTCCTTATTGGCCTGTAGTGCATTGATGGACAGTTGTTGGTATGATTATGATCAGGGATTATTTGGTATAATCATGACCATTGATGATTACATGAATATCCTTGGCCGTGGTGCAGGGATGATTCGATGATATGATTTATTTATTAAGTTGAGTCTCAGCGATAAAGTTGATGAAAAACCTTTTTAAATCATAGAAGATAGTATATATCATGCTCTACTTGACTCTTCTAATGGATTGCTTGTTCTACTACAATTAAACTTGATGTTTATTGTATTTTATCAGTTTAACACTGTTGAAGGCTAACGATAATTCATTCTGCATGATCTTAGTCATAATATTTCTTACTGGGCTAGTTGAGCTTACCCTTTTGCTTTCATTGTTCTCTTCAGGAAATAAGAATGTAGCCTAGACTAGTCAGGAAATAAAGTGACGGTCCAAGATGGTGGCAATAGTAGTCCTCACAATTTTATGAAATAGTGTGATAATAAATGTAATGAAGAATTCATTTGAGTTTGATCACTGTCTATTAGACAATATTCGTGTAAAAATTCTAAGCTACGTTGTTATCGTACTGTGTATGTGACAACCCGAATTTTTATAAATTATTAAAATAAGAATTTAATAATTAAAAATTCTTAATATGAAATGTATGTATTTTGAATTATGTGTTTTGAGTGTAGGTAAGTATATATGTTTACAATTTATCTTGAAATATGTGATTTGGTATGAAGAGATTAAGTGTGAATATAAAAGAGATGTATATGTTTGGAAAATAAGGTTTAATAGTTAATTTAACTATTAAAGAAATTAAATGAGATTGTTACGGGAATGTAATTAACTAAATAATATTGGTTAATTTAATTAAGTTGAAAATTATATTATGAAATAATATAATTCGATTATTATGCTTTATGACAATGAAATTGATATGAATTAAAATTTCATAAATAATGAGAGTAATTCACTTAATTAAAATGGTGAATTAATATAAATATATTTGATGATAATTGTTATGGAAGTTGGGTGGAAATGGTTGATGGAAATATTCTAATTTAATTAAATAGTTAAATTAGAGGATTGAGAATTTGTTAAATAAAGTTATAATTATAATGGTTGAATATAAATTATAGTTATATTGATAAGGCTTGACTTAATTTATTAATGAATTAAGTTTAACTTTAATTAATTTAAGAATGTAGGATCTTATTTAATGGGTGTGACAAATGGATTATATAGTAATGAAAATTATAAAAATAAATTAAAAAAGGTTTGTGGGTCTAGCCAAACATGGCCTTGTGACCCTTTACCTTTTGTAACAGCTGGGTCTCCTGGTTTGTTTAACTGATAAAACTATGTAAAGACTACTATTCAGTTATTTTGTGTTACGCTTATTATTTTCATAAGTTTGAGAACAGAGAAGAAGGGAAGAATTTGAGAGAGACATATTCTTTGAGAAATTGAAAAAGAAGTGATTGTGAGAATCAAAGAAGAGAGAGGAAGGATAATCAAGCCATTCTCATCATCTAATTAAGCTTATGGAGAAATTAAAAGGGCACGTGAAGTGCAGATAGTTGTAAGCTGTTAAACTGTTATTGATAAACAACGATCAAGACAAGTCTTTCAGTTCCTATTTGCTATGTGAACTTGATGATTAACTGTTTTAAATCTTTATTGCAAAGAGCATGACATGTTATATATATGTTGAAAGTATGAAATGTTAAAGTTAACTTATGACTACATTGATTGAGTAAAGCATGCTGATTGAGTAAGGAACTCAATCTTTATATTTGTTATATGAACTGTAGCATGTATGTTATGTTAGTTCAATGTTTATGAGATATATGTTGAGCATGTTATTATGTGCTACGTGATGCATGAAAACTGTTGGATTTTGCTGGGCTGTCGAGCTCAACCTTGCAAATAACCACTTTTGCAGGTTAAAGATTCTAGGTAAAGTTATGTGCTACTTGAAAGACATGAATCAGATGTGATGCTTGAAGATTTATACACTTTGGTTGAGTTATTATTATCTGAACCATGTTTAAGATTCCAAATAATCTATTAATGATGAATTGTAATATCGTTTTGCGATGTAAACCCTTATAATATTAAAATGATTTCGATATATTTAGATGTAAAGGTTGAAAGTTTTGTGAACGAGAATAGTTTGTAATATAAAATTTTAATTATTTCACAAATTTTAATTGTTGTATTATCGTTTAAGGATATAAAATTAGAGGTTGAATGTATTATTAACGACCGAAGTCGAGAATTAAATTATTTAAATTTTGGGGTTGTTACAGTTGGTATCAGAGCTGTATGTTATAAACCTTAGGTAGGAGTATCTTAGGCTCTAACCTTAGAAAAGGAAGGTGAAAATAATGAAAGAATAAGCTCAAATAGAGTTTGAACAATAAGAAGTAATTTAAAAAATTAATAAAGGAGGGATTAAAACATGCGTGAGAGGATTCAAAGAAGATTCTCGCAGAGTTATAAGGAATATGAATGTGGGGTTACCCAACTCCAATAATAAGGATGTAAGGTGATAATAAATAGACAATGTCTATAAGAAGAGAATGATAAAGAAGTTAAGAATAAAAAGTTATAGTTAAATATGATACAATTGTACTATTTAATAGTTGATGTATGGTATCTGGGCTAAACGATTCCTTCATAGAGCGGAAGTATATACGAACTAGCAACTCGGAACCTAGTTTGTTGGTTGTTTGTGAGAAACCACTCAGCGTACCATATTGAAACTGTTAAAAACTCGATGTGTACCAAGTATTGAAAATGGATACGTATGATGAAAATATGAAACTCGAATGAAATGTTGAGCAATGTAAATGAAGTTAGAAATTTTTTTTAAAGGAAGAATTGTTGTATAAACATGAATATTCAAAGAAAAATCTTGAAGAGATATGAAGATAAGAAATGGGAGTTACCTAACTCCAATAGCCAAGATAATAAATAATGATAAATAGACAAAGTCTGTAAGATTAAAAACATAAATGAAATTATAAATGATGAAAAAGGAAAGAAAGAGGATCGTAAAACTAAACGATCACGAGTTAATAAAAGAATTTTAAAGGAGATGATTATAGAATAAGATCACGACGTGATCTGTTTAAGTTATAAAAGAAAGATGGTCTGTAATATTTGAATAATTATAGCTTAATGCTATAAAGATAATGTACTATGAAATAGTATGAGGTAAACTCGTGAGGAGTTATAAATGATGAGGTACGAAAAATTCGTATTGAGTAAATAGCAAGTTATAAGCAAGATAGATTTAGGTGGGGATTTCAATTGAGGACTCATGTGATGGCTGAGTTGTACAAACCTTTGTATGGGCGAGGGTTTTGTGCATGCACTCAGTTTATCACATTGATAATCATTGGAATGTCAGTGTTGCGCAATCAATGTATATGTGGTGAAAAGGTGATTCTTTTCTCATGTGTATATTTGATAGTTAGAAACTATTAAGATTAGACATATATTATTAGGATTAGGTGCGGTTCTTAAAACTAATGCATATGGTAAGTTCGTGACTCATAATAATATGGTATGTTTTGAACCCCTCAGCGAATGGATGCCTATGGTCTGACTAGGATAAGTTCTTAAATTCATATTATTGTGGCAAGTTCCTAAACTTTCAATATGCGGTAAGTTTGATGAACTATGTTGGGGGTATAGGAGGATGGTAAGTTGAAATACAAGAATATTTAGTATAAAGATTGAAATTGATGGAGAAAATTAGATATTCCAAATCTTCTAGCTTTGCTAGATTTTTGAAATTTATTGACTTCGTGCTGATATTTGCACTTCTATTTTTCTTAGAAAAAAAACATTGGAAAAAATGATGGAACCAATGAGTTTTAAAAATAATACCGTTATTCGTATGTCTATGTTAATTGTTTCGGCTAGACAAAAATGATTTAAAAATATCAAATTTTTTTTTTCGTAGTCATTAAGGCATCACTAAATATGATGCTGATTTGACAAACGAGGAAGTCATCAATGCAATTGAACCTGGTGTTGGATGTGATCATAAGATCGTCAGCCCACTATGGTATGCTGTAGCATGACAAAGTCATAAAATGATTGAATCCTTAACATACTATCGACATAGTACGGTATCATGTCATCATAAAAGGATTTTTGGTTTTCTTTAAACTAAGAAAGATATGCCATATGAATTGGATAAAACTATTTCGATTGATGTTCGAATTGTTGCTAAAAGTCTATGCTATTTGATTTAGCTAGACAAATATTGAAAGATGTTCATGAAATTCAAGCGTTCTTTGTCAAACTATACCAAACCAAATTATTTTGGTGTGGATTCAAATGTTAAGAAGCTGAGGTGAATAACCCTGAAACAGGGGACATGTTATCGGAGACAATGGTTCCGAAAGTAATGCATATAGTCGTTAAGATGTAATACGTTGTGCACGACGTAGGGGTACGATAGGCCGATCACCTAGAGTACTTGCAGAGAGTGTTTTCAGTCTGTGTGATTGCTAAACATTCTGTTAAAGATGGTTTACAGTGGTGATGCACTATTAAACCTGGAAAAAAGTTCAAGGTCCGTATAGTCTTATGACGGTTAAAGGTTCAAGTCGAGATACTTGATAACCTAGGGATGTAGTTCAAGGTCTTATGACCCCTCAGCATGATTTGGAATCTTTTAAATTCTTGAGTTATTCATACTACTTCCCAATTATTGAATAATTGTGGAAGATTCTTGTTACTCTACAAGATGGAAGTGAAAAGGAGAGTATTCCTTAGATAGAAGTAAATCGTAGAATGCGACATTGAATGATAAATGTAGAACCCAATGAATGAATAAAGTATTAACGTAAAATCTATTTTGATAGATTGAATGAATGAAGATTAATAAATATAATTTCAAGGACGAAATTCTTAGAAAAAGGGGTGAAAATGTACTATTCTGAGTGTTTACGAGTTGAGTATATGATAACGATCTTTAGAAAAGGAAATGAATGTGTTAAAGAATATATAATACTCAAAATATAATTGAGTTCAAGTGAAAGTTATGAAATAAAACCTATAATTTGCTGAAGAAATGAATGAAGTACGAAATATAAAGCCTATATTAAGGTAATGCATTGAAGTGATTCAACGATAATTTTTTTTAAAGAAATTTGATGAAAACCTTAGTAAGGAAGAGTTTCGATGACTCCGAGGACGGAATCCTTATAAGGAGGGAAGGATGTGACAACCCAAATTTTTATAAATTATTAAAATAAGAATTTAATAATTAAAGATTCTTATTATGAAATGTATAAATTTTGAATTATGTGTTTTGAGTGTGGGTAAGTATATATGTTTACAATTTATCTTGAAATATGTGATTTGGTATGAAGAGATTAAGTGTGAATATAAAAGAGATGTATATGTTTGAAAAATAAGGTTTAATAGTTAATTTAACTATTAAAGAAATTAAATGAGATTGTTACGGGAAGGTAATTAACTAAATAATATTAGTTAATTTAATTAAGTTGAAAATTATATTATGAAATAATATAATTCGATTATTATGCTTTATGACAATAAAATTGGTATGAATTAAAATTTCATAAATAATGAGAGTAATTCACTTAATTAAAATGGTGAATTAATTATTTGATGATAATTGTTATGGAGGTTGGGTGGAAATGGTTGATAAAGATATTCTAATTTAATTAAATAGTTAAATTAGAGGATTGAAAATTTGTTAAATAAAGTTATAATTATAATGGTTGAATATAAATTATAGTTATATTGATAAGGCTTGACTTAATTTATTAATGAATTAAGTTTAACTTTAATTAATTTAAGAATGTAGGATATTATTTAATGGGTGTGACCAATGGATCATATAGTAATGAAAATTATAAAAATAAATTAAAAAGGGTTTGTGGGTTTAGCCAAACATGGCCTTGTGACCCTTTACCTTTTGTAACAGCTAGGCCTCCTAGTTAGTTTAACTGATAAAACTACGTAAAGACTACTATTCAGTTATTTTGTGTTACGCTTATTATTTTCATAAGTTTGAGAGCAGAGAAGAAGGGAAGAATTTGAGAGAGACATATTCTCTGAGAAATTGAAAAAGAGGTGATTGTGAGAATCAAAGAAGAGAGAGGAAGGATAATCAAGACATTCTCATCATCTAATTATGCTTATGGAGAAATTAAAAGGGCACGTGAAGTGCAGATAGCTGTAAGCTGTTAAACTGTTATTGGTAAACAACGATCAAGACAAGTCTTTCAGTTCCTATTTGCTATATGAACTTGATGATTAACTATTTTAAATCTTTATTGCAAAGAACATGACGTGTTATATATATGTTGAAAGTATGAAATATTAAAGTCAACTTATGACTATATTGATTGAGTAAAGCATGCTGATTGAGTAAGGAACTCAATCTTTATACTTGTTATATGAACTGTAGCATATATGTTATGTTAGTTCAATGTTTATGAGATATAATTTGAACATGTTATTATGTGCTACGTGATGCATAAAAACTGTTAGATTTTGCTGGGCTGTCGAGCTTAACCTTGCAAATAACCACTTTTGCAGGTTAAAGATTCAAGGTAAAGTTATGTGCTACTTGAAAAACATGATTCAGATGTGATGCTTGAAGATTTATACACTTTGGTTGAGTTATTATTGTCTAAACCATGTTTAAGCTTCCAAATAATGTATTAATGATGAATTGTAATATCGTTTTGCGATGTAAACTCTTGTAATATTAAAATAATTATGATATATTTAGATGTAAAGGTTGAAAGTTTTGGGAACGAAAATAGCTTGTAATAGAAAATTTTAATTTTTTTGCAAATTTCAATAGTTGTATTATTGTTTAAGGATATAAAATTAGAGGTTGAATGTTATGTTAACGATCGAAGTCGAGAATTAAATTATTTAAATTTTAGGGTCGTTACAGTATAAAAGAAGTTTGTATTTGATTTATATACCAAGTATTTGGTAACTCAGAATGGGTGATGTATACCTATTTTAGGGGCGTCACAGTTGGTATCAAAGCTTAGGTATAAGATCCCAACTTTTATGAATAAAAATTATTTTTTTCTCTAAATATCATTTTGAATATTATGGTGTGGATTTGATATAATGTTATAGTTGTGGGTAATATTTATAAATTTTACAAAGTAAGCAAGTTGTTATAAAATATTCGTTTAGTCGAAAAATATTCTTTTTATCAGAGAATATTCGTATGATGACGCAATCATTGGTGGACCCCATAATAGAATTATTGTCGGAGTTAGAAAACGACAGAAATAGCTTTTTATAAAAAATAACGGCGAAAGTTTTACCATTAACTGTCGAAATACCCGGTAGTAAAAATACAGTAATACACGTGGTTGCATAGTAGCACACGGTATTGATTATTGATGCTTACGTAAGAAGCCACTCAGTTATACTCAATTATTGCTATAGTAATTGCTGTATAGTATCTCATATTATTGATTCAATTATTGTCACAGTATTATCTGCATAATATTTTATATTATTAAATCAATAATTGAAACGATAAAGTTATTCATATTATTATTTACAATATTGACGATGTCTAGAAAATTCTGTCGAGGAGAGGTTTAGTCACCTAATTGCGCGCCAATAGGGAGAAATTCTTATTGAAAAGTCCCCTCTTTTCTGGGAATAATCTAGTTGTTAAATATTGTGAGTTTAATGATGAATAATCGTTAGAAGATTAAAAATGTGTTGATTGAAGATAAAATGATTTGTGGTAATATTTATTCAATCTTTGATATAAATAAAAAGTCTGTTATGAGATGTTTGTGGTAAGTTTGGTTTATTCTATGAGGACCCATATGTCATCATGTAAGAGTCACTTTTGCCAATAGTAATTGCCTTTACCAGACGTCGAACCACTTGTCGTTTCATATTACATGCGTCAAACCACTTGTCGTTTCATATTGCAGGCGTCGAACCACTTGTTGTTTCACATTACAAGCGTCAAACCACTTTTCTTTTCACATTACCAGTCGTCAAGCCACTTGCCTCTTCACATTGCAAGGGCTAAGCTAGAAATCTTCTATAAATAGAAACTTATTTCTTCTTTCATTCTCACCAATTCACTACGGCTCACACGATAATTCTATAGAGAGAGAATCAGAGAGAAAGAAGAAGAGTATTCTGTTACTACACTATTTCAGTATCCAATCTCCTACTAAGGTAAGAGGTATTATTTCTTTCGTATTCGTAAGGGATATTATTTTTGTTCAATATTCGTATGAAATAATATTTTCTTCCATACTCTGTAGTATGTAAGTAATATTATTTCGTTTCAGATTCTGAATTCTACACTCTTGTTGTTAAGTATGCTTCTATACACCTTGAAATTAGTAGAATATCCTTGAAATTTGCGCTTCATCTAGTATCGTTTCACAAGGATATTTTTTTGAACATTCTTGTTAAAGATTAATCTTTTCATGTCGGAGTACTATTCACGGGGTACTATTCACGAAGTACTATTCACGGGGTACTATTCATAATAAAAATTAATTTATTTTCTGTCCAAATTATTTTTGATACAATATTATTCTTGAATTTTACTCCACAAAGCAGTATCATCTTGGCAATTTGGACATTATTGAATTCTGGATAAATTGAATTATAGATCTTTAAAATTTATCCTTACTCTCCTTGAATTGAGTTCTTATATCATTGTCATCATCCTCATGCTTATATTATGATGAAAGTCATCTGTGGCCCGTAGGGCATAGATGGACTTGGTATGATTATGACCAAAGATTATTCGGTATAATCATGACCGTAATATTACAAATGATGTGGTAAAAGTCATTATTGGCCCGTAGTGTATTGATGGACAGTTATTGGTATGATCATGACCATTGGTGATACTAATGAATATCATTGGCCCGTAGTGCATGGATGATTTGATGATGTGGATTATTTATTAAGCTGAGTCTCAGCGATAAAACAGCTGATAAACTTTTTAAATCATAGAAGATAGTAGATATCATGCTCTACTTGACTCTTCTAATGGATTGCTTGTTCCGCTGTAGTTAAACTTGATGTTTATTGTATTTTATCAGTTTAACACTGTTGGAGGCTCATGATAATTTATTCTGTATTATCTTAGTCATAATATTTCTTACTGGGCTAGTTGAGCTCACCCTTTGCTTTCATTGTTCTCTTTAGAAAATGAGAATATAGCTGGGACTAGTCGGAAACGGAAGTCATCACTATTATGTGAAATAGTGTGATAATAAATGTAATGAGGACTTATTTTGAGTTTTAATACTGTCTAGAAGACAATATTTGTATTAAAACTCACATCTTATGTTGTGTCGTATTCTACACGACATTTAACAGTTGTATAAATTAAGTTTGTATTTGTATTCTATACCATGTATTTGACGACTCAGAATGGGTGATGTATACCAATTTTGGGGGCGTCACATTAGGGATATGATCCCTGTCTGAAATGTGAGACAAGAACTAGGAGGGGAGAGACGGGGAATTCCTTCGCTAGTATGACCTACCTAAATTTATTTGGTATTTAATTGGTCGGTCAAAGTATAGGGATAATATGTGACATGTCAATTAACCCTTGTTTTGTGGCAGTGTTTGAAAATGGCAGCTGAAAATGTTAACAATGGAGTGAATGAGACCGTAGAGACACCTCTAATCACCAACCAGGATAATGTGATGTCAGGCGAAGAAGGAATTAGAGATATCCATGTGGTGAGTGAAGAATTAATAGTTGCACCCGAGCTAGTCGAAAAGGTAGCAGTTGAGAGTGAGGAAGAAGAGGAACTTGAGGAGAATTTATTAGAAGAACTTTATGATCAAAATGTAGAATTGTAAAATCGTATTCATGAGTTAGAAGAACAGGCTGAAGAACGACAGGCGATCGTGGAGCAAAGGGATGCAACAATTCAAAATTATGTTACCCGATGTGCGATGCTTGAACAGAAGCACTCTTTGGCAGAGTATAAGATATTAGAGTTGGAATCTGAGAATTCTATGATCAAAATTCTGATGAAAGAAGAAACAACTGAACGAATGAGAATGGAGGATGCATGGGTAAAAGCCGCACGACGCGCTGATATTGTAGAAAAAGACGTCCGATCCAATAAGGCCAAAATAGATGAAATGGATTTCGCTTTTTGGACAGTAATTGGGAGAATCCAACATCGAGTTTGGAATTACCCTGTGCAAAGCGGTCAACCCCAATTAAATATGGATCGGAGAGTAATGATTCAAATCATGGATCAGGAATGCGACTAAGCAATTGAGGGTGGAATGTACTCCATAGCGAAGTTAAGTCCAATTGAGACGATGACACCAAAGGCGGATACGGAAAAAATAAAGTCAGTCGTTTTAGGAAGAGCGTTTTTCGTGATGAGGAACCCGAACGAAGTTATCACGGATAAGTTAATCATAAACTCTAGCTCCAAGGTTATACCTCAAGTCAAAGTTTTGTGAAGAAACCATGATGTGGAGGAAATGACCTGGGAGTTAGAATTTAAAATGAAATCAACTTATCCTCACCTCTTCGACATATCAGGTACGTACCCTAATTTTGAGGACGAAATTTCATAAGAAGGGGAGGTTGTAAGATCCCAACTTTTATGAATAAAGATTAATTTTTCTCAAAATATATTTTTGAATATTATGGTGTGGATTTGTTATATTATTATAGTTGTGGGTAATATTTACAAATTTTTCAAAGTAAGTAAGTTGTTATAAAATATTCGATTGGTCGGGAAATATTCATTTTAACAGGGAATATTCGTACGACGACACAATCATTGGTGGACCTTACAACGGAAGTATTGTCGTAGTTAGAAAACGACAGAATTATCTTTTTATAAAAATAACGACGAAAGTTTTTACCGTTAAACTTTTGAACTACCTGGTGGTAAAAGTATAGTAATACGCATGGTTGCATAGTAGCACACGGTATTGATTATTGATGCTTACGTAAGAAGTCACTCAGTTATACTCAATTATTACTATAGTAATTATTGCATAATATCTCTCATATTATTGATTGTCACAGTATCAATATTTTATATTATTAAATCAATAATTGAGACGACAAAGTTATTCATATTATTATTTGTAATATTAACGATGTCTAGAAAGTTTTGTCAAAGAGTGGTTTTGTTACCTAATTGCGCGCCAATAGGGAGAAAAATCCTTATCGGAAAGCCCCATCTTTCCTGGGAATGATTTGGTTGTTAAGTATTGTGAGTTATAATATTAATGATGAATAAGTTCGTGTTGATTAAAGATGAAATTGATAGTTCCATTGTGTTGGAATTATTAGTGTTAGTAAAAATCGACATCTATTTCTATAATAATTGATGTCTATAGGTTATATTGACCAAACGAGTAATTAATCGGATAAATGAGTAATTAATTGCTATTAATTCACATGCTTATAACTATTTGTTCACATGTATGTATAATTGATTCACATGCATGTACTATTAGGGGAGGTGGTGCAAGATTGATAATACTTGCATGACTAAATTAAAAATAGAGGTATAGATGAAGGTACTATACTGTAACTAATTTTTTCACATGTATAGAACTATTGATTCACATGAATGTACTATTGATTCACATGATGTACTATTAGGGGAGGTGGTGCAAGTTTGATAATAATTGCAGGACTAAATTAAAAATAAAGGAAAAAATGAAGGTATTATACTGTAATATTTCGAGCCCCAAAACGTGCAATTATTGAAACTATATTTTTCTATAAATAGAAGCTCATTCTTCTTTTATTCTCACCAATTCACTAAGACTCATGTCGATGTCGTGATTTTTAGATGTCCCTTTCCGTTACTTGTTCTTTGGTGTTCTCATTTTAGGTGAGATTTGTTTGAAAAAACAAGTGAAAAAGGTCCTACATGTATAATGTCGACGATGGACTGTTAAGAGTCGCCAGTTGGTTTTTTAAATGGTTGTACCAACACAACCGAGAAAAGGTTTGCACATTGACCCAGTGATGTGACACTGCTATACGGGTCGGTGAAACCGAGATTCATTTAGGGTCCGGGGACTTGGTTATGCGGGGGGAAGGTGTTAGGCACCCCCCGACATCCGTGTTACCACGGTGACCGCCTCTTTTCAAGAAACTATTATCTGAATGTGTGTGTGTGTGTGAGTCAATGTGCTGTTATTTGAAAGTGGTACGAGACCTCGTTCGCACCTATATACGCAGGGTTTGAATTTATGTAAAAATTCAATTTTAGTAAGATATGGCAGTGATGTTTTATAAAAGAGGTTTTTCAAACCCTGACGCTCAATAGTAATTGAGGCCTTTTGCACTCCCATTTTATTAAATGTGCGTCTTGGTTGATTTTATTTGACGGCTGCGAAGCATCCGTACGAAAATAATGTACAAAATAATGCCGAATTTCTCATGGGTATGGAACCCATCTGAGGAAATTTAGACACCGCAGAATAATTTACAAGCTGCTTACAGCTGAAAATGTCCATCACGGGAGCCGAATCTAGATCTAATGGGATGAATCTGTGATCACATGATTCCTAGGCTCACATGATACCGCAATTTGTATGAAAGCAGTAAGCATGTATATATATAAAAGCCGTAAATATATATCCATACATGATCACCAACCACAAAGAACCTCCATGGGGGATCAGAAATGTAAAGAAAGCTGTTAAAAGCCATCAACCGCCACGGAGGAAACTCCAGGCGGGACAAAACGTAGATAAAGCTGTAAAAACGGTCAACCACCACGAAGTAAACTCCAGGTGTGACGAAATGTATATATATATATATATATATATATATATCAGATTTTCTCTTATAAGGACTCAAAATAAGGACTCAAAATAAGGACCATATTTTTTTTTGCTTTTTTTTGCTTTTTTTTAAAACAACTAAAAAAATATTTAATATTTTATGGAACTGAAATTTTTTCATAACACAATATTTTGGGCGTGTTTTGGATACCTATACCAAAAAATGGTGGTTCAGTCTGCACAGACTGTACATACATGTTTTTGTTATTCGTACCCAAATCACACCCAAAACACTTTTTTTTTAAAAAACTTTCAGTTCCATAAAATATTAAATATTTTTTTTAGTTGTTTTTTAAAAAAAAAAGCAAAAAAAATGCGGTCCTTTCTTTGAGTCCTTATAAGAGAAAACCTCATATATATATATATATATATATATATATATATATATATATATATATATATATATATATATATAAAAGCATGTAAACGCACCGGATATAAAATCCAGGCTCACCGAACAGAGTTCGATAGCAGTTCATATATATAAGTATATATATATAAAAGCGAGTAAACGCACCGGATGTAAAATCCAGGCTCATTGAACGGAGTTCGACCACAGTTAATATATATAAGTATATATATATTAAAGCAATAAACGCACCAAACCGAAGTTTAGGCTCATCGAACAAAGTCCGACACACAATTAATATATATAATTATATATATATTAAAGCAATAAACGCACCAAACCGAAGTTTAGGCTCATCGAACAAAGTTCGACACACAGTTAATATATATAAGTATATATATATATATAGAAAAACAAATAAACGCTCCAGACCGAAGTCTAGGCTCAACCGAGGCATAACTCGGTAATGTTAGTCAATATATATATATATATATATATATATATATATATATATATATATATATATATATATATATATATATACTAAAATGAAACCACGGACCGAAGTCCGGACAAAAGCAAGCAACACGACTCTCAACGTGTAGAAGGACGTGTGCAAAAATGAAGAGAAAGACTCTAAAGTGTGTGAGAAGGCTTACAGTGGGCTGCCAAAGAAGACTTCTTTATCTTTAGAGTGAGTAAACACTGGCTTTTGTAGGTACAAAAGAGGGCTATATGTGAGCTCACAAGTGTTTAAAGTGGGAAAATACACTGTATGGCAAGTGTAGAGCGAATTCTGCAGGGTTTCCCCGTCTTTTTTCTCTTAAAAATTAGCACCCCAAGCCTCTTATTTATATGCAAAAGGTGCCGCAGGTGTACCAGAGCAGAGGAGGGTCGGGTCGGCCCGGTTTGGTCGGGTCGGGTCGTCTCGAAGTACGTGCACGCGGGCACTGTAATGTCCACTCAGTTTTTTTGAAGTGCAATCCTGGCATCCGTTTGAGGTATACAGGACCTATTTCGGACCGCCGTTGTCGAGAGTTTGTACGATGGCATGGGATTAAAGTTTGTACGAAGTCTTTGAAGATGGGACGGTGCCCTTCGGTCTTCAAGCTTTAACTTTCATCCGTTACCCCGCACAATAGCAACTCGGGATTGGTTAGCCTTGTGGGCCGTTGTTGCGTAGATGTGTTGAGATGACTTGGCGTGGCATCGTGTTGGTCAGATGACGATGTTTCCCCTTACCGGTGTTATTGCCGGGTTGGGTCGATACAGTAGATGTTGCTCAGCTTCGCTGGGATTGGACTGCTACAATTGGTTGAAAGTCCTCATTGTCATCTTTGAGGTGTGTATGTCTTCCCGATGTCATCGCCAGGCTGATACAGTGTATCTCGTTGTGAGCACCGAGATTGAAGCTGGTTGCACTTGTAACAAGCATTTTCGGAGTTAATGCCGAAATTGCTTTCCTTGGGGCTATCACCAAGGTTGGAGGCTATTCCCATGTTTAGGGCTGAGACTGGATACCTCGGGGTTATCTCCGAGATTAATCGGTCTTCTCCTGTGTGTGTTCTGGTATTGATCTGCATGCCTCGGGGTTCTCCAAGATTGGATTGGTTACTCCCAGATTGCGATCTGGGGTTGATGCTGAACCTCCGGTAGTATCCGGTATGGTTGTGAATTATCTTTCAGGGTTCTCTCATAAAAGACTAATCTGCCTTCCTGCAATGTTAGTATCAGTAGTACAGAAAATTTCGAGTGTCTACAGATGCCCCTCTTTATCATACTCATGCATGGCGATGCATGGGTAAGATAAAGAATCCTAGACACTTGAAACGTAATAAGACGAACAGGGTACTATGGATAGCAACATGATGTATGATGCATGTGTACGGGGTTGTAGCCCAACACGCTGAGGATAATTGCTGGCTCCCTATTGCTTTAACCGGGGATTGGCAATGATGACCAGATTTGATGTATAATCTGAGTCTATCAGGATGTTGATGTTAGAGTTATCATCAAATTCTTGGATAAGGACTGGATCCTACAGAGGTACCTCTTATGTGTAAGAGATCTGTGGGGATAAAGCTTGATCTGTTTGAGGATGTGTATAACATATTTCATCATCCATCCTCCTTGATGACAATCTCCTGGTTTGTATCGTCAGGATATGTCAGGGTTCTGTTGGAGTTACTGCCAACAACAAATGCTGTTATGGATGCCTGACCTTCGTTGACGTGTATTTCACCGACATGTGAATCAACGGCTGAAAAATCATGTGGGATATATTGTCAAGGTTGCTTGACTTCCGCTGTCGTGTAGATCAAAGGAACATTGCGTTGTGACCCCCCCGCCGGGGAATATGGGTAATTGGGTGGTAAGAACCCCGAATGGCTCCAGAGCTCTGATAGGTCTAACCCTCTATCGGCCGGAATGATGTCAAGGCTGCTTGACCTTCGTTGATGTGTGTGTCAATGACTTGAATGTACGTGGTAATCCCCTGCCATGAATTCACGTTGTAAACCCCTCGGGAGATCTACTGGGGACGTATGCATTAATCGAATAATTGTGTATGCTCTGATGGGTTTACTGGCCATCGGCTGAGATAATGTCAAGGCTGCTTGACCTTCGTTGATTTGTGTGTCAACGGATGAACACGCGTTGTAACCCCCGCTGGGGATCTACGTTGTAACCCCCGTCGGGGATTCATGTTGACAAGGATGATGATCCTGAGAAAACGGCATTGGACCTGCGTACGGTATTGCCGAGCTTGACTGAGATCATTTGAGATCACTGGTATAGTGTACCCTGTGTGTGGGCGAATACCAATGCATGATGTACCGATTCAAAGTTTCATCAGAGAAGACCAGGATTGTATGCAGTTTTGCTCAATCGCGTGGCGTTTTTATTCTCGATTTAACCTTTTTAATTCGTAAGACCTCCTTTGCAACTTGAACTGGACCGAGCCAGAGGGATGTGTACCTGCTGTAGCCGCAGATAGGCCTGCGGCCAGGCGTGGATCATATATCCATCAGCCAACAGCATTCACAAGTCACTTTCAAATTGTTTCGCTTAGAGAAAACCGCAAGCCATCTTCAGATCTGCTGAGTTCGGGCTGCTTTCTGCAAATTCTGTCACCGTGCAAGTGTTCCACACTATCCTGGTAACATATGCCCTTTCTGAGGTGATTTGGAGACTTGTTGTCCAGATATTATGGATCCGGATCAGCCGAGCAGTTCCTATAGGAACGCTTCTGGCGTACGGCGGAGGGCTTCTGAAGTACCTCGTCCCCGTTCTATCAGATAGCCTCGTCAGTTAGTGGAGGCTGTGATCCGTCCTGTCCAGGTAGATGTTCCGGACGTTGAGGACGAGGAGGCGGATATTGAGGACCCCGCTCCTGCTGCACCTGTCCCTCGTAGGGAGCTTCCGAGCATTTAGGTGGCAAACCCAGAGTTGCTGGGTGATTTGGGTAGACATCCATCGATGTACTTACATGCTAACTAGGTATGGCGTTAGACTTTGCTTTTCCTTCTTTCCTATTGATGAGGATTAAAGGGTTCTAACGTAGATTTGCATTTCATGCAGGTTCCAAGTTTTACACAGCCTCGAGGGAACTGGTTTAGCATTCACTCCATATACCAGGCGCTTCATCCTGATTATAGAGCAGTAGTGCATGAGTGGGGATTTGGGGCATTCTTCTCCATCCTTCCCCGTCGTTGTCCCTGGGGTTACCTCAGGGCATTGTCTGAGCGATGGTTTCATCAGACTCAGTCACTCCATCTGTTGGATTGCGAGGTGATGATGATGCCGATGGATTGGTGATTTATCACCGGCGTGGAGTTTGGAGGGGAGCCAGTGCCTTGCATGGCGAATATTACCCCTACTGCCGTCAGATCCTTGTTAGGAGTTTCGGCGGTGGCGCTCAAAGGCAGGACCGTCCGTTCAGGTCCTTTGAGTGTGGATGCTGTGAGCGGGCTATTGAGTGAGCCCATGCCTGATGATGTCAGGATCAGGGATCGCGTTCTGCGGCGATTGTTCCTGATGATCATTCGATGCTGCTTCATAGCAGATAACTCTTCCACGGTATCTTTTGCTTTGGTCAGCGCTACGCGTGACGTGGACCGTATTGGAGAGTACGATTGGGGCTCCTATACCTTTGCCTATTTCCTCCGGGGCATGCGTATGCGCTCACAGGGTTTGACCGAGGCTTGGCTAGGATTTTACCCGTTTCTGCTGGTGAGTATTTCTCTTGTCTTTTCCCATTTATAGGTTAAGAGTGTTTACTGATAGCAGATGTCTTGCCATTGTGTTGGCAGTTTTGGGCCTATGAGAGGCTTCCCTGTTTGCGTCCCGTGAGTGTGTTAGGTTTAGATACCTATCCACAAGGACGAAGATGGCATCATTCGATTATGCCCGAGGTCCCTGTAGTGGAGGGATTCACTCATTACCGTATGCAGCTGGAGTTGCTGATGGCCGACACCATCACCTGGCTTCCCTATTCTGGGAAACACTTGACCGTGGGTTTTGAGGACGGATACCCGACTGGGGTCGAGTATTTGATTTCCACCAGGAGAGTTCCACTCTTCACAGATGGCGGTTGGGAGCTCTATCTAGGAGAGCATGCTATCAGGAGCACCACAAGGGAGATTCGTATACCGATCTTACCTCCTGTCAGGCGTCACTGGCCTATATCGCAGTCACCCGCCATTGACATCCCGTTGTTAGGTGTTGACGGATTTGCATTATCAGAGGGTCCATGTACTCAGGAGACATTCCAGCGTTGGTGGCTTCCTCGTACTATTGGAGCCCAGTCTCGCGCCACACAGTTTATGGGGGACATGGTTCCTGGATCCTTGATGATGATGGATTGGATATCTTATGTCCGAGATCCGAATCATGTGACACAGATTGATAGCTTGACCCGTCAGTTGGACCAGGCACATATATTTATTCAGCATTTGGGCAGAGATCCAGCAGAGGCGGAGTCATTTGTTCCTTCCAGCTCAGGCGCTGGCCCCTCGGACGACCCATTTGATTTTGCCGACATAGATCCTCCTCTTTATAGGCCTGACATTCCTGTTGATAGAGATCCAGTGACTCATGAGGAGTTACATCAGGTGGACATGATTGATGATGTGGATATCGACACCATTGTCTTCTTCTGATGTATTCTCGTTATATCTTTTGATAGGCCTCTGTTAGATATTGGGTGGCTGTTCCCCATTCTCTCTATATCTTTTGATAGGCCTCTGTTAGTAGTAGGGCGTCTGTGCCCCATTTCCCTGTATTTGTAGCTGTACAAAGCTGATGTATTAGATGATGATATACTTAGGAATGTATGCACAGTCTTTTCCATTCCCTATATCATATTGTCATCCATTATCTGTTATGCATATATCATGTTATGCATATGTATGTATGTCCAAAGATATTCGGCATTGACCCCTGGATGGTCTTATGACACGTCCCTCACAGATGTCTTCTTCGACAGTTAGCCGTATAGATCATACCCCACCGTCAGTGATGGTATTGGGTATGCGATCATGGTATAATAGTATGTCACCACCAGACAGGGTGACCGTAGATATATTACTGCAGCATACCATGACTCTTTTTGGCATTTCAGGTTCCTACAGGATTCGTAGATGGGATGCTAGAGCATTGACGACCTAATAGGCAGGTATTCCGCTTTGGCACCCATGAGTTGACTCCTACTCTGGAGGAGTATACACGTTTGACGATGCTGCCTTTAGACAGACCTTGCGTGCATATGGCTCTGGGAGACATGAGTAAACGATTCATGACTCTCACAGGATTGAGGCACAGAGTGGTGCAGGATGAGCTGACATCTGGCCATGTGATCTCTCAGCGTTTTCTGTACGACAGATTTGCCTCAGAGGACAGTTACTCACGACATTCCGGGGATTTCACCGCACCGGAGGATCATTGGCGTCTAGCCAGAGTTGACATATTGATGTTATGTGTACTATCATATGTGTACATGCCGCGGTATATGGATGAGATAGATATAGGCGTTATCATAGCAGTGAGAGCTCTCAGGGAGGGTTACACCATTGTGCCTATGATCTTGGCAGAGACTTTGCGGTCAACATCCTACTGCAGTACTTATCCATCAGGAGTGTTTACTGGGAGCTCAGTCCTTCTGTATGTGTGGTTCATGTCACACTTGAGACCGATTGGTACCCTTAGACGGCATGTATATTAGTTTACCCACGATGTGGCCATGTCATACTCCTTTCAGCCATCGGAGTGTATAGATGCTTAGTCCTGGTCCGCATTTTTGGCAGACATCAGAGACCCATTTAGCATATTGCTGTGCTCGGGGCTTAGCTCACCATACAGCTTTATTACTCATGCACCGGGCATGGATTTCCTCCCTCTGGCCGGCTTGAGGGGTGTGACTACTTATCACCCATTAGCCGTGATGTCGCAGTTCGACCAGTTTCAGGATTTTCATCCTTTCACAGGGGCGACAGGTCAGCGTTCAGCTGCTCGATACCTCTCAGCCGAGAACCGATCTCGTGTATACGCTTGTTAGGACCATAGTGAGGTAGCTATTTTTTCAGTGAGCAGTCCAGGTTATTCCGCAGAGTATTCCGCCTAGAGGGAGATGGAGGTTTTATCGGCTGCAGCAGTATCTACAGTACCGGATAGTGATGCAGAGGGTGTGGATCCTGTGGAGGACATTTATACCCATTTTGAGGAGGAGCCCACTGCTGGGTTGCTAGCATTTCTTCCGGATTCTCATAGTACCAGCACTGTTGCGATTCAACACTTGGCACAGTACTTAGAGCAGAGTCTTCAGCTGATGACCTTTGAGAGAGATCAGGTTCGATCTATGATGTCGACTGCTCTGAATGTAAGGGAGGCCGCTCTATTGGAGAGAGATGAGGCCTTAGCTCACAGGGATGCCGCTATTATTGAGCGGGATGAGGCCAGATTAGCCAGAGATGCAGTGATAGTTGAGCGGGATAGTGCCATATCTGCCCGGGATGTAGCCGTCACAGACAGTACTACAGCGAGGTCCCTTACCACCGACATAATCGCAGAGATGAGCGCATATATTGATGAGGATATGGTCATCATGCAGACGACTTCTGATCTATTGGGTCGTGTGGATACTCTCATACAGGAGACCACAACTTTACCTCCTTCTTCTGAGAGGGATGCTATGTTGGGCTTGCTAGCTCGCGTGTATCCTGACTCATAGATTAGCTTGTACTTACCTGCACAGACTAGCTTAGCCATTTTGTCATGTACAGTTTACATCATGTATATCAAACAGCATTATATATGACAGGGAAATATATTTTTGGATCACTTCCCTTTTAGATACACCTTGCTATTTGTTTGATATTTTGCCTGCTGCTTCAGGGCTTGTGATCTTGATGTATTCTGAATTCCTCCTGGGTGGATGGACATTGAGTTGTCTCTGGATAGTTCAGAATGGATCATCGATCTGTGTATCCTTACCATCTTTTGGTGTCTTGGGACTGGTTTCTGTATGAAAATGTGGAGAGGAGTGTGACTTTCCTCTCTGAGATTGACCACACCACAGATGGTCGCCAGTACTTCTATTCAGGAGAAGCCTAGTTAATTCCATCTCTTATGGATTGGCGTTACTCTTCAAGGTATGACCGCAGCTTAGATGGTCGCCGAATCTCCTATTTGGGAGGAGAGGTTGGGTAATTCCATCCCTTTGGTTTGAAGCCGAATGAAACGTAGTGGATTGATGTTTGATCCCAGTACCAACTGACAAGGGTTTGTGTTTTGGTAGGGGGTGAGACCGCACCATGAATGGCTGCCTACGTACTCCTATTGAAGAGGAGATCAGGTCTGCGTAGTTCGAACCTGGTGTAAGAGGTTCAACGCTGTATGTGGCAGAAATGGTGTAGGAAAATTTTTGTTGTTTTTTGTGAGGAGAGAAGGGTAGAAATGTTTTTGTTGTTTTTGTTTTATTGCGACCGGGCCATATGAAATGGTTGCCTACGTACTCCTATTGAAGAGGAGATCAGGTCGACGTAGTTCACCCCTCAGGGTGAGAAGAGAAAGCGTAATCCTATGTGCAGGTCAGAGTGCGGGGATGAAAAAGTTTAATCCTAAGTTAAGGATAAACTACAGAGGAAAAGTTTGATCCCAGGTATGGGTAGCCAAACTGTAAACGTAAGAGGTTCGATCCATGGTGGGATGACCTAAGTTGTATGAGCGCAAAGGAAAGCCAGGCTGCTGGCTTGAAAAGTTTATTTCCCTGAGGGGCAAAGTGCAGAAAAGTTGTATGTGGTAAAGGGTTAAAAAACCGGAATGACTGGTGACCTGATGGTTTGACACCAGGGTGTTTGCGAGTTACTTCAGACATAGTACCGTTTCACGGCGTCTGAGTTGATGAGTTGTGGAAATTCATCACCGTCCATTTCTTGCAATCTGAGAGCGCCTCCCATCAATACTTCTTTGACAATAAACGGGCCTTCCCAGTTAGGAGCGAATTTTCCCTTAGATTGATCTTGGTTGTCCAGGATTTTCTTCAAAACCAAGTCATATTGTTTAAACTGCCGTAGTCGGACTTTTTTTTGTAGGATCGGGCGATCCTTTGCTGATATAACTGACCATGGAAGATAGCCGCGGTTCGCCTTTCGTCTATTAAAGACAATTGGTGATACCTGTCTTGTACCCATTGATCTTCATCCAGCTGAGCGTCTATCAACACTTTGAGAGATTCTATCTCAACTTCTATGGGGAGCACTGCTTCCATCCCATAGGTTAGTGCGTAGGGGGTTGCCCCAGTTGAAGTACGCATGGATGTTCTGTAGGCTAACAGAGTCAGAGGCAATACATCAGGCCAGTCTTTGTGGTTGGCGGACATCTTTTGCATAATCTTCTTGATGTTTTTGTTAGCCGCCTCAACAACACCGTTTATCTTTGGACGATAGATGACAGAGTTGAGATGTTTGATGTGGAATTTACTGCATAATTCCTTCATCATTTGGTTGTTGAGGTTCTTGGCATTGTCTGACACAATCACCTCTGGTTGTCCATATCGACAAACAACATTGTTTCTGATGAAAGCAATGATGACTTCTTTAGTGACCCTGGGGAAGGAGGCTGCCTCTACCCACTTGGTGAAGTAGTCGATCATGGTGAATATAAACCGATGTCCATTACTGGCTTTAGGTTCAATGGGCCCGATAACGTCCATTCTCCACATTGAGAAGGGCCAAGGTGAACTCATATTGTGGAGTTCCCGTGGAGGGGCGTGTATAGCATTCCCATGAATCTGGCACTGATAGCATCTTTTGACGTGGTCATGGCAATTAGCTTTGAGAGATAGCCAATAATGTCCCGTTCTGAGGATTTTCTTGACAAGGAGGGGGCCACTCATGTGGGGGCCACAGACTCCGCCATGGATTTTATCCATGAGCCTTTGGGCTTGATCTTTGTCTAAACACCGGAGGAGGCCTAATCCTGCATCTCTTTTGCAGAGCGCATCTCCACTCAGGTAGAATTTCATTGCAAGTCGATGGATCCGCCTTTTCTCGGTCGGGTGTAGATCCATCTCGCATATATTCCTTGATATGCTGATACCAAGGATATTGGATAGGAGGTAGCTCATCCGATACTCCTCCAACGTAATTCCCGTAGGCTGGGGCCTTGTGCAGGGAAATTGTGATGCTTGGCAATTTCTCCTTATCTGATATATGAATCAAGGAGGCCAAAGTTGCTAATGCGTCTGCAAAGTCATTCCTATTATGAGGAACATGTAGGAAGGAGATTTCTTCGAACTCCAAAGCCATCTTTAAAACCTGCCGATGGTAAGGCAGCAAATGTAGTTCCTTGGTTTGATAGATTCTGGTGGATTATCGGATTACCAACTCTGAATCTCCAAGGACAGTTAACCGTCTAATGACCATTGAACGGGCAAGTTTTAGCCCCATGAGACAACCTTCATACTCAGCCCTATTATTGGTGCTGTCAAACTGTAATTTGACGGCGACGGGATACTGCTCCCCCGTATCAGATACTAGAACTGCTCCAGCTCTAGAACCTTCCATATTAACAGCTCTATCAAAATACATCTTCCATGGTGTTGCTGTACTGTCATTACTCCTTCATCAGGGAAATATGTTTCTAAGGGTTTGAAATCCCCTGAAGGTGCGGCGGCCAGTTGATCCGCGATTCCTTGACCTTTGATGGACTTTTGAGTCACTTGTAGGATCAACTGCCATTTGGACAGCCGACAATTTAACATGGGTTTGTTGAACACGTACTTGAGAGGATCCACACGGGATATAAGATGGGTTGTGTGACCATGGAGGTAATGCTGTAACCTCATGGAAGCCCATGCTAAAGCATAACACGTCTTTTCGATCAGAGTGTACTTGTGTTCACTGCTGCTGAACCTTTTACTGAGGTAATAGATAGCTCATTCTTGGCCTCTATCGTCCTTCTGCCCCAGCATGCAGCCCATAGCATTGTCACCTATGGACAGGTACATAAAAAGAGGAACATCATCCCTGGGTGGTACCAACACAGGAGCTTTGACTAGCTGTTTCTTGATTGTAAGGAAGGCATTCTGACACTCATTATTCCATTTCATGGAGGAGTTCTTCCTTAATAGCTTGAAGATTGGTTCACAGGTTGCTGTGAGTTGAGAGATGAACCTGCTAATGAAGTTGATTCTTCCCAAAAATCCCCGAATTTCCTTTTCTGTCTGAGGAATGGGCATTTCCGCGATGGCTTGGAT
Organism: Panax notoginseng; assembly: GCA_016801055.1. Lineage (NCBI taxonomy): Eukaryota > Viridiplantae > Streptophyta > Magnoliopsida > Apiales > Araliaceae > Panax > Panax notoginseng. The sequence continues at coordinate 178,698,544 of CM029015.1, forward strand.
CTTAGCAGGATCCAGCTCAATCCCTTTGTGGCTGACTAGAAATCCTAGCAACTTGCTTGATTTAACGCCAAAGGCTCATTTAGATGGATTTAACTTCAAGTTGTACTTACGCAACCTGCTGAATAGCTTTCTGAGATGGTCTATATGGTGATCCTCCTTCCAGGACTTGACAATGATGTCATCCACATAGATCTCAATCTCTTTGTGCATCATGTCGTGGAAGAGAGCCATCATAGCTCGTTGATAGGTAGCTCCGGCATTGATGAGGCCGAATGACAACCGTCTATAATAAAAAATTCCCCAAGGAGTGATGAAGGCAGTTTTCTCACGATCTTCCTCGGCAACCATAATTTGATGATACCCCGCAAAGCAATCAGCAAAGGAGTACATGTCGTATTGCGCAGTATTGTCAATGAGAATGTGGATAAATGGCACGGGAAAGCTGTCTTTTAAGCAAGCCTTATTCAAGTCCCGGTAATCCACGCAAACTCGTACCTTCCCTCCAGGTTTAGGCACGGGCACGATATTGGATATCCACTCAGGATATGTAGACACCATGATGATGCCAGCCTGAAATTGTTTCACAATTTCTTCTTTCACCTTTAAACTCCACTCAGGTTTCAATCGCCTGAGTTTCTGTTTGACTGGCTTAAATCCCTCTTTAATGGGAAGGCGATGAAGGACAATGTCAGTGGACAAACCCACCATGTCTTCATGAGACCATGCAAACACATCCTGAAATTGGGTTAATAGTGTAACCATGTCATTTCGTTGGTTTGGGGTAAGGTTTGAACCAATCTGGATTAACTTAGGGCTTTCTAAGGTTTCGAGATTAAAAGAAGTGGTTTGATCAAGGTTGGGTTTAGGTGTATCTTTGACCCATTCTTGAATTTCTGGAGGCACCTCAATGTCATCCTGTGTATCCATCAGGGCTGAATTCATCTCTACATCAAAGGTACAATCCCTGTGTAGGAGAGGCATCGTATCAGCAAGTACATGCACATCTAAATTCAGAGTCCTGAAACAAAATATGCTTTCACTTAGTATATATGAAACGTGTTTGATCATACACAGTGTTAGCATATACTGGCAAAATAAACTGCTAATACTATACAGAAAAGTAAGCAGTTATTATATCTACAGGGCAGAAAGAACTTCTGCCCGCTTTACCCTTGACGACCAATCCAAGGAATGCTGTTCCAATTGACAAGAGCAAAGTTCGGGTGAACCGCAGTGATGGAGGGACTGTCATCATCCTCCCTGTCCCGAATGATGGCCATTATGTCTGGGCAATCATCGTCTGGGGTGTATCGGTTGGTATGTTCATCATGGATGATGATACGCATGCCCGACATTATTCGAACAACGTTCTCCTTGATTCTTCGCTCCTCTTCTTCGATTGCGGGATCTGGAATAACGATTTTGTTTTCCTCCACCGGTTTTGGCTTAGGAAATAACATAGCCATGACATTGGCTAGCACCTTTACAGGAGGTTGTGCGGACTCAACACTTGAAGGCAAAGATAAACGCCACATAGTTGAAGCTGAAGGAACCTGTGGATGTTTATGAGGGTTCCTGTGACTAGAGCTGGCCGAATAGCCTAGTCTAGTTGTTCCAGTGTGCTTGATCAAGCGAATAGGGTACTTGATACCCTGACAATCTTTACCCAACCCGTGTCCTGGTTTATGACCCAACGACATCATTTCTTGAGTGGCTGACATCACTTCGGCAGAAATCTAGGGTTCGGGCAGTGGTGCTCCAATAGCATGGTATTGGGTATTACTTATTTCCAAAGCATGAAAACTGACTGGTTCAACGTTCGCATTAGCATTGATGACCGGTAAATCCCGCGTTGAGGACACTCTGGTTCAGCATTGACCTTGACCAGGCTGTTGTTGACAATATATTTTAATTGTTGATGAAGGGTGGAGGGGACTGCCCCAGCCATGTGGATCCATGGTCGTCCCAAGAGCAGGTTGTATCCCGACTCTATCTTGAGCACATGGAAGGATACGCAGAATGTATGAGGACCAATCTCAATTGGCAGCTCAATTACTCCAACCGAATTTCGGCGGGCACCATCAAAAGCTTTGATGATAGTATGGCTACTCCGTATTCGATTAGGATTGATATTCATCTTCACCAAGGTAGCATATGGGCAGATATTTAGGGATGAGCCTCCATCTATCAGGACTCCAGCCACCATATATCCGGAGGACAAGACTGCGATGTGCAACGGTTTGCAATGGCCGGTCCCTTTGGGCGGAATGTCATCATCAGTGAAGGATATCACATTGTCGTTGAAAATGTGATCAACCAGATGTTGAAATTTTTCCTCATCCACGGATGTCGGGAGATAGGCTTCTTTTAAAACCTTTAACAAGATCTTCTGGTGATTCTCGGAAGTGAGGACCAAGTCCAAAATTGATATCTGTTGTGGAGCTTCTTTCAAAGCTTAAAACCACCGTAGCTTCGTTATGACCCATAGTGCGGAGGAATTCTTCAATCTTCTCCGTGGGTATTTTTCCCTTTGATTTGACGGCAGATTTCATCACCCGTTGGGGAAGGTACAGTGGATTTTCTTTCGACACTGCAGCAGTGGTATGTGAGGTGGATCCTTCACCTTCTCCATAATTCCACGAAACTTTATGCAAACTAACAATAGGATATTGTGCTCTACACGACAAGTTAATTGGCTCGGGAGCGGCCACTTTCAAAGGATTGTTGCTTCCTTTGAGTTGAATTATTGGCATGACGAGTGATTGATCAGCTTCAGTAGATATGACGGCTACCACACTCTTCCATTTAGTGGGACCTACATTCTCACTGGCGCGTAGCACAGTGTCATCATCTGCTAGGCGCAGTACGCCACTGTCGATTAGGTTCTGAATAAGGTGGCGGAGTGCCCAGCATTCTTCTGTGCTGTGACCACGAGATTGGGAATGATATTGACACACACTCTCAGAATTGTACCATCCCGAACGGGGGTTGATTGGAGGTAGAAGGGAACTGATTCTTCCTTCATTGATTAACATGTGAAGTATCTCCTCCATAGGTTGACCCAAATAGGTGAATTCCCTTTTGTTGGCGAAATCCCGACGGGCCTTGGCATTTGCTCTCTTCGTTACTTTGTCTTCCAGTATTTCATTCTCTGAAAGTGAAGAGGGAATATTCATGACAATGGGCAGGAGACTGGCATGCTCCTGGCTAATTAGCTGACGAGTCACTTGATGCTGATAAGTCACCAGTTCCGCCAATTGCTCAATTTATTTGCAGAGAGCTTTCATTTTTCATTCCATTGTGAACTGGAACTTGGCATAATCCCATCTGTTATCACCGTCTTTGATGGTTTGGGAAGAATCATAGCTGAAGTTGGAACTCTGTCCACTGCTCTAATTAATCATGTTGACCTCTTCTTCTTTGTGTTGAGGAAGAGGGTTGTCTTGAACGTTAGGTTGATCTGGTTTAGTGACCACGATCTCACCATTGTCTATCAGGTCTTGGATCTTGTGTTTCAAGGCCCAACAATCCTGAGTATCATGTCCAGGTGCCCCGGCATGATAAGCACATTTCCGAGCAGCATTAAAACCCCTTCCATTTGGGCTGGCTGGTGGAAGTAGATGTGTAATCTTCTTTTGTGTTGTCAGAAGATTAAGGATATTCTCGAGGGTATCCCCTAAGGGTGTGAACACTCGAGGGCGTTTGGCTTCTCCACCTTTTGGTATTGGAGGGTTTACAGATTGTGCTGGAAAGGGAGTATAGTTTCTCCTCTGAACAGGCATATTTTGACTGCCTTTTTGACCCTGTAGTATCAGGGAAACATCTTCCTCTTTCTTTATATGGACCCTCCTGGGGTTGTTCCCATAATTTCTAGACTGGATGTGATCAGAAACAGCTTTGAGTGCAGCTAGGTCTTGAATCTTTCCAGATTTCAATCCCATCTCAGCCATTTCCCCATGTTTGACTATTTCAAAAAATGGTTTGCCGATGCCGGCTAAAACTCTCTCATAGAAGGGAGCTTCTTGTATGTCTATGAACGTCATGACCATTTCTGATTCGGTCATGGAAGGATTCACTTGGGCAGCCAGGCGTCTCTACCGCTGGGCATACTCTCTGAAAGACTCGTTAGACTATTTTTTGATCTTGGTAATTTGGTACCGATCAGGAGCCATTTGAGACTGAAAGCTGTATTGAGTGAGGAAGGCATGAGCTAGCTCTTCCCAACTGTGGATTTTGGAGTTGTCTAATCTTGTGTACCATGAACGGGCTTCTCCAGTTAGACTTTTTTGGAATAATTGCATTATGAGCTTTTCATCCTCTGCATAAGATCCAAGTTCTCCAATAAATACCTTTAAGTGTGTATAAGGATCTCCTAACCCGTCATATTTTTCAAAGTCAGGAGTTTTAAACTTTTCTGGATAATGAACACCAGGAAAAATACATAGATCAGCATATGAAACACTCCAGTGTGTTCCAATTCCTTTGATAGTGCGAAGGGCCTCTTCCATTTGGAGGACTTTCTTTTTGATGTCACCAGTGTCTGGATCTCCAGTGGGATGGGTAGCATCATGAGTTTTGTTGGCCTGATCCAACTGCAATTCAGGTATAGTAATGACCTGGGCTCCTCCTTGTGTGGAGGATTCAGCATGTACGGGTATTTTCTGACCCTGTGTAGACTGGTGTAATTCTTTGAACATAACAGCCAAATCTGAAATTTGTTTGCTTAATCCGTCGAATTCTTTGTGAGAAACTGGATTAAGTTCAGTCTGGTCGGATGACGACATAATTGACTGTAGGCCTGTTGCCTTTTTGGACTTTGGACGGGTAGTAGGCCCGATTGACTCCCTGCGAAAGACTTGCATAGTTTAGTCCTTAGGGAAGGTGAATATTAATATGCAATGTGATGAGTCCATTTTAGGAATTTTATTTTGCAAAAACAGATGTCAGCTGTTTGTAGCATGCATGTATATGTGTACACATTCCTTCATATTTCTCATTACATGGAGATAGATATGTCATGAAATTTAAAATGAGAGCATGAAGAGACTTTCCTCCGTTTTGGGTTTATCAGAGGCTGACCTATCTTAGGTTACTCTCGCGGCTTTTTGGCATGAAGGTTCCCAAATCATCGCAATCTACTTGACGGGAAGTTAATCCGGTCTTTCAACTGGAGCGAATTTGGGTGGTGCCTTTCCTGAGCCTCGGAGAATCAGGCTTCTCACGAGTCCAGTAATCAAACACCAACGGGATAGCCTCCTGGTGGAGGGACCACACAACATACATTCACATACATCGCGTCTCACCGTATGAAATGATGACATGTGTGAAGTACTAATATCATGAGCAGTTTATAGTGCGAGGCACTAACATCACAGGCAGTTTATAGTGCGAGGCACTATCATCACAGGCAGTTTATAGTGCGAGGCACTAAATAAACAAGACATGCATTCGTACACATTCATCCAATGTAAATGCAACATCCACACACAAGCAGATAACAATTTTGAAAAGATTGAAATAGCGGCTTAAGTCCTCTTACTGGAGTCCCCAGCAGAGTCGCCACCTGTCGACGTCGGGATTTTTAGATGTCCCTTTCCGTTACTTGTTCTTTGGTTTTCTCATTTTAGGTGAGATTTATTTGAAAAAACAAGTGAAAAAGGTCTGACATGTATAATGTCGACGATGGACTATTAAGAGTCTCCTGTTGGTTTTTTAAATGGTTGTACCAACACAACCGAGAAAAGGTTTGCACATTGACCCAGTGATGTGACACTGCTATACGGGTCGGTGAAACCGAGATTCATTTAGGGTCCGGGGACTTGGTTATGCGGGGGGAAGGTGTTAGGCACCCCCCGACATCCGTGTTACCACGGTGACCTCCTCTTTTTAAGAAACTATTATCTGAATATGTGTGTGTGTGTGTGTGAGTCAATGTGCTGTTATTTGAAAGTGGTACGAGGCCTCGTTCGCACCTATATACGCAGGGTTTGAATTTATATAAAAATTCAATTTTAGTAAGATATGGCAGTGATGTTTTATAAAAGAGATTTTTCAAACCCTGACGCTCAATAGTAATTGAGGCCTTTTGCACTCCCATTTTATTAAATGCGCGGCTTGGTTGATTTTATTTGACGGCTGCAAAGCATCCGTACGAAAATAATGTACAAAATAATGCCGAATTCCTCGTGGGTATGGAAACCATCTGAGGAAATTCAGACACCGCAGAATAATTTACAAGCTACTTACAGCTGAAAATGTCCATCACGGGAACCAAATCTAGATCCAATGGGATGAATCTGTGATCACATGATTCCTAGGCTCACATGATACCGCAATTTGTATGAAAGCAGTAAGCAGGTATATATATAAAAACCGTAAATATATATACACAGACATAATCACCAACCACAAAGAGCCTCCATGGGGGATCAGAAATGTAAAGAAAGCTGTTAAAAGCCATCAACCGCCAAGGAGGAAACTCCAAGCGGGACAAAACGTAGATAAAGCTGTAAAAACGGTCAACCACCACGAAGTAAACTCCAGGTGGGACGAAATGTAAATATATATATATATATATATATATATATATATATATATATATATATATATATAGCATGTAAACGCACCGGATATAAAATCCAGGCTCACCGAACAGAGTTCGATATCAGTTCATATATATAAGTATATATATATAAAAGCGAGTAAACGCACCGGATGTAAAATTCAGGCTCATCGAACGGAGTTCGACCACAGTATATATATATATATATATATATATATATATATAGTAATAAACGCACCAAACCGAAGTTTAGGCTCATCGAACAAAGTCCGACACACAGTTAATACATATAAGTATATATATATTAAAGCAATAAACGCACCAAACCGAAGTTTAGGCTCATCGAACAAAGTCCGACACACAGTTAATATATATAAGTATATATATATATATATATATAGAAAAGCAAATAAACGCTCCAGACCGAAGTCTAGGCTCAACCGAGGCATAACTCGGTAATGTTAGTCAATATATATATATATATATATATATATATATATATATATATATATATATATATATATATAGACTGAAATGAAACCACGGACCGAAGTCCGGGCAAAAGCAAGCAACACGACTCTCAATGTGTAGAAGGATGTGTGCAAAAATGAAGACAAAGACTCTAAAGTGTGTGAGAAGGCTTACAGTGAGCTCCCAAAGAAGACTTCTTTATCTTTAGAGTGAGTAAACACTGGCTTTTGTAGGTACAAAAGAGGGCTATATGTGAGCTCACAAGTGTTTAAAGTGGGAAAATACACTGTATGGCAAGTGTAGAGCGAATTCTGCAGGGTTTCCCCGTCTTTTTTCTCTTAAAAATCAGCACCCCAAGCCTCTTATTTATAGGCAAAAGGTGTCACAGGTGTACCTGCGGTTCAGCCGCAGGTGTACCAGAGGTGGGTCGGGTCGGCCCGATTTGGTCGGGTGGGTCGTCTCGAAGTACGTGCACGCGGGCACTGTAATGTTGACTTGGTTTTTTTGAAGTGCAATCCTGGCATCCGTTTGAGGTATACAAGACCTATTTCGGACTGCCGTTGTCGAGAGTTTGTACGATGGTATGGGATTAGAGTTTGTACGAAGTCTTTGAAGATGGGACGGTGCCCTCCGGTCTTCAAGCTTCAACTTTCATCCGTTACCCCGCACAATAGCAACTCGGGATTGGTTAGCCTTGTGGGCCGTTGTTGCATAGATGTGTTGAGACGACTTGGCGTGGCATCTTGTTGGTCAGATGACGATGTTGCCCTTTACCGGTGTTATTGCCGGGTTGGGTCGATACAGCAGACGTTGCTCAGCTTCGCTAGGATTGGACTGCTGCAATTAGTTGAAAGTTCTCATTGTCATCTTTGAGATATGTCTGTCTTCCCGATGTCATCGCCGGGCTGATACAGTGTATCTCGTTATGAGCGCCGAGATTGAAGCTGGTTGCACTTGTAACAAGCATTTCCGGAGTTAATGCCGAAATTGCTTTCCTTGGGGCTATCACCAAGGTTAGAGGCTATTCCCATGTTTAGGGCTGAGACTGGATACCTCGGGGTTATCTCCGAGATTAATCGGTCTTCTCCGGTGTGTGTTCCGGTATTGATCTGCATGCCTCGGGGTTCTCCAAGATTGGATTGGTTACTCCTAGATTGCGATCTGGGGTTGATGCTGAACCTCCGGTAGTATCTGGTATGGTTGTGGATTATCTTTCAGGGTTCTCTCATAAAAGACGAATCTGCCTTCCTGCAATGTTAGTATCAGTAGTACAGAAAATTTCGAGTGTCTACAACTCACAAGAGCAATTATAGAGAGAGAAGCTATAGAGAGAAAGAAGAAGGGAAGTCTGATACCTCACTATTCCAGTATCCAGTCTTCTTCTAAGGTAAGGGATATTATTTTTTTTAATACTCGTATGAGATAATATTTTCTTCCATACTCTGTAGTATGTAAGTAATATTATTTCGTTTCGTATTCCTACTTTTACACTCGTTCTGTTAAAGTATTGCTTCTATACTCCGTGAAATTAGTAGAATATCCTTGTTATTTGCGCTTCATCCAGTATCTTTTCATGGAAATATTATTCTGAGTATTCTTGGTAAGTATTGATCTTTTCATACCGGAGTACTGTCCATGAGTACTATTTATTTATACAGTACTATTCATAAAGTACTATTCACGGGTACTATTCACAAAGTACTATTTATAAAGTACTATTCTCGAGTACTATTCATAAAGTACTATTCACGGGTTACTATTTTCGAAGTACTATTCATAGGGTACTATTCACCCGGGTATTATTCACCCAGAGTACTATTCATGACAAAAATTAATTTCTTTTCGGTCCAAATTATTTTTGATACAATATCATTCTTAAATTTTACTCCACAAAGCAGTATCATGTTGGCAATTTGAACATTATTGAATTCTGGATAAATTAAATTATAAATATTTAAAAATTTATCCTTTGCTTCTTTTAATTGAATTCTTATATCATTGTCATCATCCTCATGCTTATATTGTGATGAAAGTCATCTTTATCTTACATGCATAGATGGACTGTTGATTGGTATGATTATGACTAGGGATCATTCGGTATAATCATGACCCGTAATGTTACAAATGATGTGATAAAAGTCCTCATTGGCCTGTAGTGCATTGATGGACAGTTGTTGGTATGATTATGACTAGGGATTATTCAGTATAATCATGACCATTGATGATTACATGAATATCCTTGGCTCGTAGTGCAGGGATGATTCGATGAGGTGGTTTATTTATTAAGCTAAGTCTCAGCGATAAAGTTGATTAAAAACTTTTTAAATCATAGAAGATAGTAGATATCATGCGACGCCCCCAAAATTAGGTATACATCACCCATCTTGGGTCGTCAGATACATAGTACAGAATACAAATACAACTTACTAATACAACTGTCGTGTACAATACGACAAAACATAAACTGTGAGTTTGAATACAAATATTATCTTCTAGAGAGTATTCATACTCAAAAGGAGTCCTCATTACATTTATTAACACACCATTACATAGAATAGTGAGGACTACTAACAAATACTATCATTCGGACCATCACTCCGTTCCCCGACTTGCCCCAGCTACGTTCTCATTTCCTGAAGAGAACAGTGAAAGAAAGGGTGAGCTCAACTAGCCCAGTAAGAAATATTATGACTAAGATAATGCAGAATAAATTATCATTAGCCTTCAACAATGTTAAACTGATAAAATATAATAGACATCAAGTTTAACTGCAGCGGAACAAGCAATCCATTAAAAGAGTCAAGTAGAAAATAAACTCTACTATCTTTTATGATTTAAAAGGTTTTTCAACACTGTGATCGCTGGGACTCAGCTTAATAAAATAATCCACATCATCGAATCACCCCTGCACTACGGCTAAGGATATTCGTGTATTTATTAATGGTCATGATCATGCCAACAACTGTCCATCAATGCACTACGGGCCAATGAGGACTTTTACCACATCATTTGTAACATTACGGTCATGATTATACCGAATAATCCATGGTCATAATCATACCAAGTCCATCTATGCACTACAGGCCACAAATGACTTTTAACATTTTATAAACATGAGGATGATGACAATGATATAAGAATTCAATAAAACAAGTTCAAGAATTAATTTATCCAAGAATTAACAACGTCCAAATTGTCAACATGATACTGCTTTGTGGAGTAAAATTCAAGAATGCTTAGAAAAATATTTTCATGAAAAGATACTTGATGAAACGCAATTATCAAGGATATTCCACAAATTTCATGGAGTATAGAAGTCAAAACTTAACCAACTGAGTATAATAAAGAATGGAATAACAAAAGAAATCACCATGCATGCGATAGACCGTACAGACAGGTTATTCCCACAGAATAATAAATAATGGAACCAGGTCCGGCGTAAAACGCACAGACAGGATATTCCAACAGAATAATAATAAAGACGGAACCAGGTCCGGTGTAAAACACACAGACAGGATGTTCCAACAGAATAATAATAAAGACGGAACCAGGTCCGGTGTAAAACACACAGACATGATGTTCCAACAGAATAATAATAAAAACGGAACCAGGTCCGGTGTAAAACACACAGACATGATGTTCCAACAGAATAATAATAAAAAACGGAACCAGGTCCGGTGTAAAACACACAGACAGGATGTTCCAACAGAATAATAGAAGAATGTCACCAAGTATAGGGTATACCGCGTATACAGGTTATTCCAATAGAATAATAAGAAATGGAATAACAACAGTTCTCTTCATGAATAAGAAAGAATAACACCCCTTACCGTTTTAAAGAAGAGCTGAAATAAGGAAGTAGTTAAGTAGCAGAATACTCTTCTTCTCTCTCTCTATAGTTTCTCTCTATAGTTTCTCTCTCTAGAGTTCAGTGAATTCGTAAGAAATAATGAAGGAATGAGCTGCTATTTATAGAAGAATAGAATACATAGTAACTAATCCATGAACGGTCCAAATTGATTACTTTAATCTGACGATCCATAATTAAAGAAAAATCTTTTAAATAAAATATAATATATTCTATTTATAGAATAACTTTAATAAAGTATTCTGTTTTATATAAAAAGATGTTTCTGTTTTATTGCGTTAATAATACGAATAAAACAAAACATCATTATCGCTAAATAATTCATATTATTAACTGACAATAATTGAATCAAACTGAGTGACTTCTCACATAAGCATTAATAATCAATACCGTGTGCTACTATGCAACCACACGTATTACTGTACTTTTACTACCGAGTAGTTCAACAGTATCAATGGTAAAACTTCCGCCGTTATTTTTAATAAAATATTTTTGTCGTTTTCTCAATCCGACAATAATTTCGTTGTGGGGTCCACCAATGATTGTGCCGTTGTACGAATATTCTCTGTTAAAACGAATATTCCCCGACCAATCGAATATTATATGACAACTTGCATACTTTGCAAAATTTATAAATATTACCCACAACTATAACATTATATCAAATTAACTCCATAATATTCAAAAATGATATTTATAAAAAATTCATCTTTATTTATAAAAGTTGGGGTCTTACAACCTCCCCTTCTTATGAAATTTCGCCCTCGAAATTAGGGTACGTACCTGGTATGTCGAAGAGGTAAGGATACCTTGATTTCATTTCAGATTCTAACTCCCAAGTCATTTCCTCAACATCGTGATTTCTCCACAAAACTTTGACTTGAGGTATAACCTTAGAGCGTAGAATATGTTCCTTCTTATCCAAGATTTGAATAGGAACTTCTTCATACGTCAAATCCTCCGCTATTTCGTTCGGTTCTAACTCAATAATGTGGTTCGGGTCTTCCACATATTTGCGTAACATGGATATGTGAAAAACGTTATGAAAAGGAGACATACTTGACGGTAAAGCGAGTCTATAAGCCACAGTTCCTACTCGATCGAGGATTAAAAATGGACCGATGAATCGAGGATTGAACTTTTCTCTTTTTCCAAATCTCGTAACTCCTTTCCATGGAGCAACACGTAAGAACACATAATCTCCTATATCAAATTCCACGTCCTTTCGATGAAGATCAACATAACTCTTTTGTCGATCTTGTGAGGTTTTTATACGTTGTCGGATCGTTTGAATCTTTTCTGTAGTCATACGTACCAACTCTGGTCCCAACAATGTTGCTTCACCCACCTCATCCCAGCATACTGGAGAACGATATTTTCTTCCATACAATGCTTCGAATGGAGCCATGCCAATACTTGCTTGATAACTGTTGTTGTAGGAAAACTCCACCAATGGTAAGAACTTGTCCCAACTTCCCTTGAAGTCAAAGACACAGAGTCTTAATAAATCTTCTAGAGTTTGAATAGTCCTCTCTGATTGTCCGTCCGTCTGAGGATGATATGCTGAACTAAATCGTAAATCTGTGCCCATAGCTTTTTGTAAACTAACCCAAAATCGTGAAGTGAATCTTGGGTCTCGGTCAGAAACTATGGATACTGGCATACCATGCAGTCTTACAATCTCGTTTATGTACATACGAGCAAGACGTTCAAGTGTATAAGTTTCTCGTATCGATAAGAAATGAGCAGACTTGGTCAATCTATCAACAATGACCCAAATCGCATCAATACCTTGAGAAACCCTAGGAAGACCGGTAACGAAATCCATGGTAATGTGCTCCCACTTCCATTCTGGAATTTCAAGTGGTTGCAATGGACCTTTTGGTACTTGATGCTCCGCTTTGACTCGTTGACAAGTTAGACACCTTGAGATAAACAACGCTATCTCTCTTTTCATATTGCTCCACCAAAATGTATGACGAAGATCATGATACATTTTGGTACTTCCAGGATGGATTGCAAACGGTGTGTTGTGTGCCTCCATCATGATTTCATACTTTAAATCAGGGTTGTTAGGAACACAAAGTCTGGAGTTGACTCGAAGTATTCCTTCTTCATCGATTCTTGCTTCCGGCATAGCACCTTCTTGCACTTTCTTCCTCATACGCATCAGCTCCAGGTCTGTAGCTTGAGCAGCTTTAACTTTATCGATTAAAGTTGGTTCTACTCGTATATTCGCCATCATCACATGGGTCCCTGGAGTCTTTAACTCTATCTCCATCCTTTGCAAGTCACACAAAATGGGCCTTTTGTTGACAATATTGCACTCGTACTTGCATATGATCTTCTACTCAATGCGTCAGCTACCACGTTCGCTTTTCCAGGATGGTATTGAATGGTATGATCATAATCTTTCAACAGTTCAAGCCAACGTCGTTGTCGCATGTTGAGTTCCTTTTGAGTGAAGAAATATTTGAGGCTTTTATGATCCGTAAAGATCTCCACCTTCTCCCCATACAAGTAATGCCTCCAAATTTTAAGTGCAAAGACAACAGCTGCCAACTCTAGATCATGAGTAGGATAATTCCTCTCATATTCCTTGAGTTGTCTTGATGCATAGGCTATGACTTTTCCATGTTGCATGAGAATGCATCCCAACCCTTTGCTCGAAGCATCACTGTAGATGACAAATCCCTCCGAGCCAGATGGTATTGTTAGAACAGGTGCTGAAATGAGTCTCCTCTTGAGTTCTTGAAAACTCTGCTCACATTCTTCGCTCCAACCAAACTTTGTATCTTTCCGAGTCAGCTGAGTTAATGGAGTAGCGATTCGAGAAAATCTTTCCACGAATCTCCGATAATAACCAGCTAAACCAAGAAAGCTACGTACTTCGGTCACTGATTTAGGTTGCTCCCAGCTTTGAATAGCTTCAATCTTTGCCGGGTCAACCGATATTCCACGACTTGATACTACATGCCCAAGGAATGCTACCTCCTCCAGCCAGAACTCGCATTTCTTCAACTTGGCATAAAGCTTGTATTCACGAAGCTTTTAGAGTACCAGCCTCAAGTGTTGCTCATGATCTTCATGGCTTTTGGAATAAATAAGGATGTCATCAATAAAGACGACCACAAAATGATCCAAATATTCCTTGAATACCCGGTTCATCATATCCATGAAGGCAGCAGGAGCATTAGTCAATCCAAAGGACATGACTAGGAATTCATAATGCCCGTACCGAGTTCTAAAAGCCGTCTTTGGAATATCCTCAGTTCTAACCTTCAGCTGATGATATCCAGAACGAAGATCGATCTTTGAAAAGAATTGTGCTCCTTGCAACTGGTCAAACAGGTCATCAATACGTGGCAATGGGTACCTGTTTTTGATGGTGACATGATTCAACTCCCGATAATCAATACAAAGTCGCATACTTCCATCTTTCTTCTTCACGAATAGCACATGAGCACCCCAAGGAGAAGTACTAGGACGAATAAAGCCAATGTCTAACAATTCCTGCAGTTGGATCTTTAACTCCTGAAGTTCAATAGGAGCCATTCGATATGGGGCTTTGGAAATGGGTTTTGTACCGGGTTCAAGGTCGATACAAAATTCAATTTCACGCTCTGGGGATAGGCCAGGAAGTTCTTCAGGGAATACGTCAGGGAATTTATTTACAATAGAAATATCATTCAAAACTGACGTATTTTTGTTTAGATCCGTGACATGAGCTAAGAAAGCTTGACATCCTTTTTTTAATAAACGAATAGCTTTATGGCTTGAGATGACAGCGATTGATTTTAATGGTTTGGTTGCTTGAATTCGCATAATAGGTCGATTAGGAATATGAAAGCTAACAACCTTACGAAAACAATCAATTTTTGCATGATGAGTAGTTAACCAATCAATCCCTAGAATCACGTCAAATGCAAGTATTTTTAATGAAATCAGATCGACAGGTAATGTGTGGGTACCAACTTGAACCAAACAAGACTTATAAATCATGGATGTAATGAAGGTTTCTCCCAATAGAGTTTCAACAGATAAATCAAAGTCTAATTTCTCCGGAGTCAAATTTAATCGATGAGCGCAAGTAGGAGAAATAAAAGAATGGGTAGAACCGGTAACAAATAAAGTATAGACTTCGTTAGAGTTTATGATAAGCTTACCTGTGATGACCTCATTCGGGTTCCTTGCTTTCTGGGAGGTCACAACAAACGCTCTCCCTTGCACTACCGGTTTTGACTTTTCTGGGACGGCCTTTGGTGTCTCCATCTTGGCTGAACTTGTTTTTGGTAAACGACAAAATCGAGCTAAATGACCTTCTCTTCCACAATTGTAACATGCTTTAGACGGCATCGCGCAGTTTGGACTGATGTGCCCCTCCCCTCCGCATTTGAAACATATGACATGTGGTCGTTCTCCTTCCTTAACAACGGGTGCTGGTGCTGACGTCTTTCCATCATTGTTGAATCTCCTCTTCTTGAAATGACCATTCTTATTGTTTTGGCCCTGATTACCACCGAAGTGGTTACCATTTCTGGCCTGTTGATTCCCTCCACGCTTGTTGTCACCGCTTCGATGACTGCTCTCACTAGTATTATCATTTTGCCGACTGCTCTCTTTTGGTTGCGTTGACTCGTTATCGCGCTCCACTAACTGAGCCCTATTCACAACATCTGAATACAAACACAGTTTATGAGAAATAAGATGTTGACGTATCTCAGGTTTCAAACCTCGTAAAAACATTCGCGTCATTCGCTCTTCATTATCCACCAAGTGGGACGCAAACCGGGACAACTCAGCAAATTTAGCCTCATACTGCGACACGGTCATATTATTCTGCTCCAATTTGATGAACTCCACCTCCTTCATGTGACGAACACTTTCGGGAAAGTATTTGTCATTGAACAGCTCTTGGAACTTCTCCCAAGACATCTTCAGTGGGGCAGGTTGAGTACGCTTAATCGATTCCCACCAGTAATCTGCCTCTCCTCGCAACATAAAGGCGGCAAAGGGAACCTTTTGCTCCTCGGAGCATCCCAAGATATAAATTATCTTGGTAATCTGCTTTATCCATGTTTCCGCTATAAGTGGTTTTGGCTCTCCCTTAAACTCTGGTGGTCCCAGCTCCTTGAACTGTTTAGCGGTGACCGTCCGAGAGTTTTCAGTGTTTCCACCTATATTTTGGACAGGAGCCGCTCTCGCCTGCTGTTGCATGAACAACATAAAGTTTCTGAACATTCCATCATTCATCATCTGGTCAGTGTTGCTATTTGCATGAGGATTGTCACCTTCCTGATGCACATTATCCTGATTATTGATATGTGGTGAATCAACAGTCGCCCGTGCTCCATTGCTATTCTCAACATTCTCAGATGCCATTTTCAGATACTGCCACAAAATAAAAGTTAATTGATATGTCATATATTATCCTTATATTATGACCGACCAATTAAATACCATGCAAATAAACTTAGGTAGGTCATACTAGCGAAGGAATTCCCCGTCTCTCCCCTCCTAGTTCTATTCTCACATCTTAGCCAGGGATCATATCCCTAAGCTCTGATACCAACTGTGACGCCCCCAAAATTAGGTATACATCACCCATCTTGGGTCGTCAGATACATAGTACAGAATACAAATACAACTTACTAATACAACTATCGTGTACAATACGACAAAACATAAACTGTGAGTTTGAATACAAATATTATCTTCTAGAGAGTATTCATACTCAAAAGGAGTCCTCATTACATTTATTAACACACCATTACATAGAATAGTGAGGACTACTAACAAATACTATCATTCGGACCATCACTCCGTTCTCCGACCTGCCCCAGCTACGTTCTCATTTCCTGAAGAGAACAGTGAAAGAAAGGGTGAGCTCAACTAGCCCAGTAAGAAATATTATGACTAAGATAATGCAGAATAAATTATCATTAGCCTTCAACAATGTTAAACTGATAAAATATAATAGACATCAAGTTTAACTGCAGCGGAACAAGCAATCCATTAAAAGAGTCAAGTAGAAAATAAACTCTACTAACTTTTATGATTTAAAAGGTTTTTCAACACTGTGATCGCTGGGACTCAGCTTAATAAAATAATCCACATCATCGAATCACCCCTGCACTACGGCCAAGGATATTCGTGTATTTATTAATGGTCATGATCATGCCAACAACTGTCCATCAATGCACTACGGGCCAATGAGGACTTTTACCACATCATTTGTAACATTACGGTCATGATTATACCGAATAATCCATGGTCATAATCATACCAAATCCATCTATGCACTACAGGCCACAAATGACTTTTAACATTTTATAAACATGAGGATGATGACAATGATATAAGAATTCAATAAAACAAGTTCAAGAATTAATTTATCCAAGAATTAACAACGTCCAAATTGTCAACATGATACTGCTTTGTGGAGTAAAATTCAAAAATACTTAGAAGAATATTTTCATGAAAAGATACTGGATGAAACGCAATTATCAAGGATATTCCACAAATTTCATGGAGTATAGAAGTCAAAACTTAACCAACTGAGTATAATAAAGAATGTAATAACAAAAGAAATCACTATGCATGCGATAGACCGCACAGACAGGTTATTCCCACAGAATAATAAATAATGGAACCAGGTCCGGCGTAAAACGCACAGACAGGATATTCCAACAGAATAATAATAAAGACGGAACCAGGTCCGGTGTAAAACATACAGACATGATGTTCCAACAGAATAATAATAAAGACGGAACCAGGTCCGGTGTAAAACACACAGACAGGATGTTCCAACAGAATAATAATAAAAACGGAACCAGGTCCGGTGTAAAACACACAGACAGGATGTTCCAACAGAATAATAATAAAAAACGGAACCAGGTCCGGTGTAAAACACACAGACAGGATGTTCCAACAGAATAATAATAAAAAACGGAACCAAGTCCGGTATAAAACACACAGACAGGATGTTCTAACAGAATAATAGAAGAATGTCACCAAGTATAGGGTAGACTGCGTATACAGGTTATTCCAACAGAATAATAAGAAATGAAATAACAACAGTTCTCTTCATGAATAAGAAAGAATAACACCCCTTACCGTTTTAAAGAAGAGCTGAAATAAGGAAGTAGCTAAGTAGCAGAATACTCTTCTTCTCTCTCTCTATAGTTTCTCTCTATAGTTTCTCTCTCTAGAGTTCAGTGAATTCGTAAGAAATAATGAAGGAATGTGCTGCTATTTATAGAAAAATAGAATGCATAGTAACTAATCCATGAACGGTCCAGATTGATTACTTTAATCTGACGGTCCATATTTAAAGAAAAATCTTTTAAATAAAATAAAATATATTCTATTTATAGAATAACTTTAATAAAGTATTCTGTTTTATATAAAAAGATGTTTCTGTTTTATTACGTTAATAATACGAATAAAACAAAACATCATTATCGCTAAATAATTCATATTATTAACTGACAATAATTGAATCAAACTGAGTGACTTCTCACATAAGCATTAATAATCAATACCGTGTGCTACTATGCAACCACACGTATTACTGTACTTTTACTACCGAGTAGTTCAACAGTATCAATGGTAAAACTTCCGCCGTTATTTTTAATAAAATATTTTTGTCGTTTTCTCAATCCGACAATAATTTCGTTGTGGGGTCCACCAATGATTGTGCCGTTGTACGAATATTCCCTGTTAAAACGAATATTCCCCGACCAATCGAATATTATATGACAACTTGCGTACTTTGCAAAATTTATAAATATTACCCACAACTATAACATTATATCAAATTAACTCCATAATATTCAAAAATGATATTTATAGAAAATTCATCTTTATTTATAAAAGTTGGGGTCTTACATATCATGCTATACTTGACTCTTCTAATGGATTGCTTGTTCCGCTGCAGTTAAACTTGTTATCTATTATATTCTATCAGTTTAATATTGTTGAAGGCTAACGATAACTTATTCTGCATTATCTTAGTCATAATATTTCTTACTGGGCTAGTTGAGCTCACCCTTTTGCTTTCATTGTTCTCTTCAGGAAATAAAAACGTAGCCGGGACTAGTTGGGGAACAGAGTGACGGTCCGAGATGGTGGCTATAGTAGTCCTCACTATTTTATGAAATAATATGATAATAAATGTAATGAGGACTTCATTTGAGTTTGAATACTGTCTATGAGACAATATTCGTGTAAAAACTCTAAGCTACGCTGTTGTCGTATTGTATAGAAGAAGTTTGTATTTGATTTATATACCATGTATTTGGCGACTTAGAATGGGTGATGTATACCTATTTTGGGGGGGTCACAGTACGTACCTGGTATGACGAAGAGGTGAGGATATCTTGATTTCATTTTAGATTTTAACTCCCAGGTCATTTCCTCAACATCGTGGTTTCTCCATTAAACTTTGACTTGAGGTATAACCTTGGAGCGTAAAATATGTTCCTTCTTATCTAAGATTTTAACAGATACCTCTTCATACGTTAAATCTTCTGCTATCTCATCTGGTTCTAATTCAATAATGTGGTTCGGGTCTTCCACATATTTACGTAACATAGATATGTAAAAAACGTTATGAATACGAGACATACTTGGCGGTAAGGCGAGTCTATAAGCCACAATTCCTACTCGATCGAGGATTTCAAATGGGCCAATAAATTGAAGATTAAGCTTTCTTCTCTTTTCAAATCTTGTAACTCCTTTCCATAGAGCAACATGTAACAACGCATGATCTCCCACATTAAATTCCAAGTTCCTTCGATGAAGATCAGCATAACTCTTTTGTCGATCTTGTAAGATTTTTATACGTTGTCGGATCATTTGAATCTTTTTCATTGTCATGCGTACCAATTTCGGTCCCAACAATGTTGCTTCACCCACCACATCCCAACATACTGGAGAACGACACTTGCGTCCATACAACACCTCGAATGGAGCCATGCCAATACTTGCTTGATAACTGTTGTTGTAGGAGAATTCCACCAATGGCAAGAACTTGTCCCAACTTCCTTTGAAGTTAAGGAGACAGAGTCTTAATAGATCTTCAAGAGTTTGAATAGTCCTCCCCGACTGCCCGTCTGTTTGAGGATGATATGCCGAACTGAATTGTAAATCCGCGCCCATAGCTTTCTGTAAGCAAACCCAAAATCGTGAAGTGAATCTTGGGTCTCGATCAGAAACTATGGATACTAGCATACCATGCAGTCTTACAATCATATTTATGTATATACGAGCAAGACGTTCAAGTGATTAAGTTTCTCGTATAGGTAAGAAATGAACAGACTTGGTTAGTCTATCGACAATGACCCAAATCACATATATGCCTTGAGAAACCTTAGGAAGACCAGTAACGAAATCCATGATAATGTGTTCTCACTTTCATTCTGGAATTTCAAGTGGTTGCAATGGATCTTTTGACACTTAATGCTCCGCCTTGACACGTTGACAAGTTAGACACCTTGAGATAAACTTCGCGATCTCTCTCTTCATATTGCTCCACTAAAATGTATGTCGAAGATCACGATACATTTTGGTACTTCCAGGATGAATTGCAAACGGTGTGTTGTGCGCCTCCATCATGATTTTATACTTTAAATCAGAGCCGTTAGGAACACAAAGTCTGGAGTTGACTTGAAGTATTCCTTCTTCATCAATTCTTGCTTCTAGAATAACATCTTCTTGCACTTTTTTCTTCATACGCATCAGCTCCAGGTCCGTAGCTTGAGCATCTTTAACTTTATCGATTAAACTCAGTTCTACTCGTATATTTGACATCATCACGTGGGTCCCTGTAGTCTTTAACTATATCTCTATCCTTTGTAAGTCATACTAAATGGGCCTTTGCGTTGACAATATCGCACTCGTACCCGCATATGATCTTTTACTCAACGCGTCAGCTACCACGTTCGCTTTTCCAGGATGGTATTGAATGGTATGATCATAATCTTTCAATAGCTCGAGCCAACGTCATTGCCGCATGTTGAGTTCCTTTTGGGTGAAGAAATATTTAAAGCTTTTATGATCCGTATAGATCTCTACTTTCTCCCCATACAGGTAATGTCTCCAGATCTTTAGCGCGAAAATGACTGCTGCCAACTCTAGATCATGAGTAAGATAATTCCTCTCATATTCTTTGAGTTGTCGTGAGGCATAGGTTATGACTTTCCCATGTTGCATGAGAACACATCCTAACCCTCTGCCTGAAGCATCACTGTAGATGACAAATCCCTCCGAACCAGATGGTATTGTTAGAACAGGTGCTGAAATGAGTCTCCTCTTGAGTTCTTGAAAACTCCTCTCACATTCCTTGCTCCAACTGAATTTTGTGTCTTTTCGATTCAGCTAAGTTAATGGAGTAGTGATTCGAGAAAATCCTTCCACGAATCTCCGATAATAACCAGCTAAGCCCAGAAAGCTACATACTTCGATCACTAACTTAGGTTGCTCCCAGCTTTGTATTGCTTCAATCTTCGCTGGGTCAATAGATATTCCGTGATTTGATATCACGTGCCTAAGAAATGCTACTTCCTTATGCCAGAACTCACATTTCTTCAACTTGGCATATAACTTATTTTCACGAAGCTTTTGGAGTATCAGCATCAAGTGTTGCTCATGATCTTCACGACTTTTGAAGTATATGAGGATGTCATTAATAAAGACAACCACAAAATGATCCAAATATTCCTTGAATACTCGATTCATCATATCCATGAAGGCAGCAGGAGCATTAGTCAATCTAAAAGACATGACTAGGAATTCGTAATACCCTTACCGAGTTCTGAAAGCAGTCTTTGGAATGTCATCAGTTTTAATTTTTAACTGATAATATCCGAAACGAAGATCGATCCTTAAAAAGAATTTAGCGCTTTGCAACTGGTCAAACATGTCATCAATGCGAGGCAACGGGTACCTATTTTTGATGGTGACGTGATTTAACTCCCGATAGTCAATACAAAGTCGCATACTTCCATCTTTCTTATTTACGAATAGAATATGAGCACCCCAAGGAGACATACTAGGACGAATGAAACCGATGTCTAACA
This sequence comes from Panax notoginseng, assembly GCA_016801055.1. Lineage (NCBI taxonomy): Eukaryota > Viridiplantae > Streptophyta > Magnoliopsida > Apiales > Araliaceae > Panax > Panax notoginseng. The sequence goes on from CM029015.1 coordinate 178,720,526, forward strand.
ATTCTTGCAGTTAGATTTTTTAACTCCTGAAGTTCAATAGGAGCCATTCTATATGAGACTTTGGAAATGAGTTTTGTATTGGGTTCAAGGTCAATACAAAATTTGATTTCACGCTCTGGGGGTAGGCCAGGAAGTTCTTTAGGGAATACGTCAGGAAATTTATTAACAATAGAAATATCATTCAAATCTGACATATTTTTATTTAAATTCATGACATGGGCTGAGAAAGCTTGACATCCGTTTTTCAATAAACGAATAGATTTATGGCTTGATATGGCAGTAATTGACTTTAGTGGTTTGGTTGCTTGAATTCGCATAATAGGTTGGTTAGGAATATGAATAATCAATTTTTGTATGATGAGTAGTTAACCAATCAATCCCTAAAATCACATCAAATGCAAGTATTTTCAAAGAGATAAGATCAACAGGTAATGTGAGGTTGCCGGTTTGAATCAAACAAGATTTATAAACAGTGGATGTAATGAAGGTTTCTCCCAACGAAGTTTCAACAGATAAGTCAAAGTTTAATTTTTTTGGAGTTAAATTTAAACGTTGAGCGCAAGTAGGAGAAATAAAAGAATGGGTAGAACCGATATCAAATAAGGTATAGACTTCGCTAGAGTTTATGATTAGCTTACCCATGATAACTTCGTTCGGGTTCCTTGCTTTTTGGGAGGTCACGAAAAAAGCTCTCCCTTGAACTACTGGCTTTGACTTATCTGGGATGGCCTTTGGTGCCTCCATCCCAGCTGGACTTGACATCACTGCACGATAAAATCGGGCTAGGTGACCTTCTCTTCCGTAATTATAACATACTTTGGATTGCTATGCACAGTTTGGACTGATGTGTCCCTCCCCTCCGCATTTGTAGTATACGATCGGTGGTCATTCTCCTTCCTTAACAACGGTTGCTGGTGCTGAAGTCTTTCCATCATTATTGAATCTCCTTTTCTTGAAATTTCCATTTCTATTATCTTGACCATGATTACCATCGAAGTGGTTACCATTTCTGGCATGTTGATTCCTTCCACGTTTGATGTCACCACTTCGATGACTACTACCACTGGTATTATCGTTTTGCCGGCTGCTCTCTCTTGGTTGGGTTGACTCATTATCGCGCTCCAATAATTGAGCCCTATTCACAACATCTGAATACAAGCAAAGTTTGTGAGAAATGAGGTATTGACGTATTTTGGGTTTCAAACCTCTTAGAAACATTCGCGTCATACGCTCCTCATTATCAACCAAATGGGATGCAAACCGGGATAACTCCGCAAATTTAGCCTCATACTGTGATACAGTCATATTGTTTTGCTCCAGCTTGATGAACTCCTCCTCCTTCATGTGACGAATACTTTTAAGAAAGTACTTGTCGTTGAACAGTTCTTGGAACTTTTCCCAAGACATCTTTAGTGTGGCAGGTTGAGTACGTTTTATAGATTTTCACCAGTAATCTGCCTCTCCTCGCAACATGAAGGTGGCAAAGGGAACCTTTTGCTCCTCGGAGCATCCCAAGACATCAAATATCTTGGTGATCTATTTTATCCACGTTTATGCTTTAAGTGGTTCTGGCTTTCCCAAAAAACTCCGGTGGTCCCAGCTCCTTGAACTGCTTAGCGGTAACCATTCGTGAGTTGCCAATGTTTTCACCTGTATTTTGCATAGGAGTCTCTCTCGCTTGAGGCCTGATGTTGCATGAATTAGCAAAGGATTTACCTGTCTCTCCCCTCCTATTTCTAGTCTCACATCTCAGCCAGGGATCATATCCCAAAGCTTTGATACCAACTGTGACGCCCCTAAAATAGTTATACATCACCCATCTTGGGTTGCCAAATACATGGTACAGAACTTAAATACAAACTTTATTTATACAATACAACAAACCGTAGCTGAGAGTTTTAACATGGATATTGTCTCGTAGACAATATTCGAACTCAAAAAAAGTCCTCATTACAATTAATCACACTATTTTCTAGAATAGTGAGGACTACTATAGCCACCATCTCGGACCATTACTCCATTCCCCGACTAGTTCCTGCTACATTCTCATTTCCTGAATAGAACAATGAAAGCAAAGGGTGAGCTCAACTAGCCCAGTAAGAAATATTATGACTAAGATAATGTAGAATAAAGTATCGTTAGCCTTCAACAGTGTTAAACTATTAAACAACAAGTTTAACTGCAGCGGAACAAGTAATTCATTAGAAGAGTCAAGTAGAGTATGATATCTACTATCTTTTATGATTTAAAAAGTTTATCATCAATTTTATCGTTGAGACTCAACTCAATAAATAATCCACACCACTGAATTATTCATGCACTACGGGCCAATGATATATATTAGTATCACATCCACGAATTATCCATGCACTACAGGCCAAAGATAATCGTGTTATCACCAATGGTCATGATCATGCCAACAACTGTCCATCAATGCACTACGGACCATTGAGGACTTTTACCACATCATTTGTAACATTACGGGTCATGATTATACCGAATAATCCATGGTCATAATCATACCAATCAACAGTCCATCTATGCACTACGGGCCAAAGATGACTTTCATCACAATATAAGCATGAGGATGATGACAATGATATAAGAATTCAATTAAATGAAAGCAAAGGATAAATTTTAAAGATTAATAATTCAATTTATCCAGAATTTAATAATGTCCAAATTGTCAACATGATACTGCTTTATGGAGTAAAATCCAAGAATAATATTGTATCAAAAATGATTTAGACAGAAAAGAAATCAATTTTTATCATGAATAGTACCCTAGGTGAATAGTACCCGAGTGAATAGGATCCCATGAATAGTACTTCGGGAATAATACCCCGTGAATAGTACCCCGACATGAAAAGATTAAAAATTATCAAGAATGCTCAGAATAATATTTTTATGAAAAGATACTAGATGAAGTGCAAATTTCAAGGATATTCTACTAATTTTAAGGAGTATAGAAGCAATACTTAAACAAAATGAGTGTAGAATTCAGAATCTGAAACGAAATAATATTACTTACATACTACATAGTATGGAAGAAAATATTATTTTTTACGAATATTGAATAAAAATAATATCCTTTACCTTAAAAAGAGAGTACTTATGACTGGTAGGGCGGGGATATTCTTGAAGAAAATTTATACAATTTTCTATGCTCAAAGCTTCCTTAAACTCAAAAGAAATACGCTCAATATTATAAAAAAAGAATTCTCTGATTCTGGTGTGATTTTCAATTTTAAACTAATCATCCTATTTATAGGAGAATGAAAGGATACTATTTAAGCAAAATCACGGGTGAACAGTGGGAATCACGGACGAAACTTTTTCACGGGCAAAATTTTAAAATTTCACATGATTTACTATGCAAAATAAAATATAATATATTCTATTTTCATAAAAAACAAAATTTATTATAATATATATATATATATATATATATATATATATATATACTGAATAACTTTCTACCGATTATTTTAAAAAATGGATAAGTGGGGGTCCATATAATAAGCCAAACTTACAACAAATACTTCATAAAAATCCCCTTAATATTTTTAACAACATTTATTCATCAATAATATAACTTGCAATATTAACAACCATATTATTCCCAGGAAAGAGGGGGCTTTCTGATAAGGATTTCTCCCTATTGGTGCGCAATTAGGTGACCAAATCCCTTTTCTCGACATAACTTTTTAGACATTGTCAATAATACAAATAATAATATGAATAACTTATCATCTCAATTTTTGATTTAATAATATAAAATATTGTGCAGATGATACTGTGACAATAATAGAATCAATAATGTGAGATACTATGCAACAATTACTGTAGCAATAATCGAGTATAAATGAGTGACTTCTCACGTAAGCATCAAATACCGTGTGCTACTATGTAACCACGCGTATTACTGTACTTTTATCACTGAATATTTCAACAGTTATTAATGGTAAAACTTTCGCTGTTATTTTTATAAAAAGATATTTCTGTCGTTTTCTAACTCCGACAATAATTTCGTTGTGGGGTCGACCAATGATTGTGCCGTCGTACGAATATTCCTTGTTAAAACGAATATTCCCCGACCAAACGAATATTTTATAACAACTTGCTTATTTTGTAAAATTTATAAATATTACCCAAAATTATAACATTATAACAAATTCACACCTTAATATTCAAAAATATATTTCGAGAAAAATTAATTTTTTTTTATAAAAGTTGGGGTCTTACAGATGTTGTTAGGAATATGCATGTGAATGTTGTTCCCTTATTCATATAATTTGATGACGAAGATGATGAAATTAATGAATGAATATGCAAATAGGTATATGCATTGATAAAAGTTGTAAAGTCCTTAATAGATGATAGACAATATGGACAATAACTTAGATTAAAATGGTCAAATATGTTAGGTTGATCTAATATGAATGAATAGTTTTATGAAAGTCCCTCAAAAGATCATGATGTACAAGGACTATGAATAGAAAGATTAAACTTGTTAGGTTGATCTATTTTGAGATGTAATAGATAGGCCTCAACAAAATCGTAGTCTGACGAGCCATCCGAGGATTGCAGAAGCCAAGGTAGAATCGCGGAGTATCGAAGAAGTTACTTCAGAATCGTAGTTTGTCTTGGAAGCTGCACTCAGAATCGTGGAGATAGTCCAATCGTTTGTCGAGCCAAGTCAAAAATTACAAGCAGCTCTCGGAAATGTGGAGTCTACAAAACAAGCAAGTAGAGACCGTAGTATATCAGAGCTTAAAGAGAAATCGTAGTGTTATTTTCGATCAAGGCTGAGTCAAGCATGAGCATGACAAGACACAACAATCATGGTATAAAGACAATAATCGTGGTGTTTCTTCAGTCAACATCAGAAGCACCAAGTTTCGTCTATTTAATGAATGAGGAAGTATAACAAATGAAGAATGACTTATAGACGTTAACATTTTCGGAATCCTAATGATCTAACACTCATCCTTAGTATTTATCGAAGAAGCGTATAGAAGAAGCTAAGGAAAGGACTGCATGCCTGCTAAAAACACCTTTTCAAGTGTTAGGTGAGATATCAGTCTGCTGTGTCAGTGGGCCAGACGATAGAACAATAGATTTTCAAGAAGTTAATGCGACGAACGAGATTTTGTAATTTAATTTGAATATTTATTGAATTAAATAAATATTTTTCGATGATTTAATTATTAGATTAAATAATTAATTGATGAATTTGCAGTAAATTAATTTAATTATATGTGTTATATTGATTAAATTAATGTGGAAAATTTTATTATTCAAGGTATGTATTTAATTAAGCTTAATTGATTAAATAAATTATTTAATAAGCATAATATTAATTTAATTAATTTTATAATTAATTAGAAATTTATTGATTTGACATAATTAATAAAAGAGAAATTTAATTATGTGACTATGCGAATTAATGAGAAATTATTATATTTTATTTAAATTCTATTAAATAAGATATTTGATTTATTGTTTAATTGGGTGTGACATGATTAAACTATATTATAAAAGATTTATTAAATTAAATAGAAAGAACCTTCTAAGTGATAGCCAAACAAGGCCTTATGAGGAGTTGGGAGCAGTTAAACCCATATGGATTAACTGACCACAACTTGCCGATTATTTGTGCGCCTTCTTTAGTCTTCTCTTTTACGTAACTCATTCATTAGTCTTAACTGAGAGAGAATTCAGAGAGAATTTAAAGAGAAGTTGAGAGATTGAAGAAGAAAGTGAAGAATCAGAAGAATCTGCTTTAAGATAATCTCTTCAACCCAATTTGTAATTACGTTGTTATTATTTATATGAAAAACTATCTCTAAGTCCTCTGTGATTGAATAGAGTTGCAACCGATGAACATAGGATGTAATGTATATGTTAGTATATGTTTATAACATGTGTATATCATATATTCATGCGTTGAAAGTAATTGATTTCATGCAACCATGCTAAAATTAATGTTTTCCATTAATAAGTATTTTAAGTTCTCTGTAAAACAAAAATTTAGTGATCAATGCATGAATCATCGTTTAACTTGAAATTTAACGGTAGATTATGTTATCACATGTTAAAACGAAGAAAATAAACTTTGAACAGACATATTCGGAGTTATAACGAACTGTAATGTCAATTACCATGTTGTATCTTTAAAACTTTCAAAATAACCAAGAACACTGAAATTACATGAATTGATTCAAGTAATTGTATGTTTTAACTTGTTAAAATCATGCTAGAAAGGTTGGGTAATGATTATGTATGTATTATAATGTCTGGGTATGTTAAATTCATGTGTGAATAAAGGAATCGGTAGATTTTGGCTTGCTCTGCATTTTTCACGAACTGCAGTTTTTCAGAACTGGATTGCCGCGCCGCAGCGCCGACTCTAGGCCTAAAGCTCGTGCCGCAGCGCCACAAACCAAACTGTAGCGCTAGCCACACCGCAACGCCAAGTATAGCATGTAGGGTGGCGCCGCAGCGCCACTATGCAGTGTGCCCAAGAATGAGAATTTTAATTATTTTATTTCAGGGAATGTAATAGTAATCTAATCTAATGAACATAAAAATGTGTTAGACATATAGTGAGATGTTAAACTAGATTCTTAACATGTCAAAAAGGTAATTACATGTTTGATTTAATTGTTGAACGTGTAGTTAACTTGTCGTTCATGAAGTCGAATATTATGAGAAAGCAAGTGTTATGATTTGATTAGTATAATCATAATCAGAGTTTAGACAAAAGAGAATGAACTTGTGATGCTAGCTGCGTTATAATTGACTGGTATTGTGAATGTAAATGGTATGTAGAATTAAATCGAGGAATATGTATAATTAACGTGTAACCTACGCACGAGACAAGTTTCCTAACCATACTTGTTATCGTTATGCAAGTTTCTAAACCTTACCTCTTCACATTGAGCAAGTTTTAGACTTATATTCTATATCGACCAAACTCTTGTTATTTATTGATCAAGTTCAAGATGTTATATTAAAGAATATTAATCTTTTCAAAGCATGATTTCTATTATACAATACTTATTCCATTGTATACCTCTTGAGTTTATTATTCAATTTGAATATCATTTATTGTTGAACCTTGTAAGACTAGCGAACCCTTATTGGTTTGACTAGTCCATAGTTGATGAACTTTCATAATTTCAGAACCCTTGTTAAGTTTATCCAAACCAAACTTCCTTTGGTGCGGACTCTAATGTCAAACTGAGATGAACAACCCTGTTATAGGGGATTACCTATGCTTTTGCTTTAAGATATTATGCATAGTATGATACTAAGGGCTGATCCCCCTAAGTACGAGTAGAAGAGTCCATAGTCTTATGATTGCTAAAGGTTTCAAGTATAACTCTTGACAACCTAGGACATAGTTCAAGGTCTTATGACCCTCAGAAGTTCTTTTGATTCTTGTTGTTCATTCTTGATTCAAAAGTTGAGTTTCTTATTTCAGAAGTCTTTGATTTTCTCACATGTTATTATATTATTATACTTGTGGGCAATCGTGCTTACTCTTGCGTAATATTAATATTGCAGTTAAGAACGAAAGGTCCGACGAGCCTTCTACTAGCAAAGGCAAGGGCAATATTAACAAGTGATGAAGACTTGTTTATTTGTTATGTTATGTTTCAGAATTATGTTTAAATTGTGTAAGACTTAATATTTGTTTATGTCTTCACATTTGAGATTTAAGGCTAGTGTGACCTGGGATTGATGTATTTATTTCCAGATGTTGTAACTCCTTAAGGAGAGGATTTATTTCTATCTATTTTATGGTTTCAATTGCTATGGGTAGATAGATATGTGATGGTTGTATAGTGAACACCAAATCACGTGGGAATTGAAGTACCCGAATTTGGGGTGTCATAGGTTAGTATCAGAGCTGTAGGTTATGAACCTTAAGTGGGGGAACAACCTTAGGTAGTAGCCTTATAAGAGATTGAGAACATAGTGGTGGTAAACTCTTGTCGAGTTCTAAGAAATGAATTCCTTAATTCATTGAAGATAATAAAAGACTTTATGTGCTTATGTGATAAACTTATGTGCTTATGAGTATCGATTAGTAACTGAAACTTAAAACTATGTTGTCAGGATGTCGGATGTTGGAGGATCTAGTCGAGCTGGGGAGGAGGAACCCCGAGTACCTGCGGAGGAGGAGCCCCAAGACATTCATGTCGTCCGGGAGCGGTTGGTACAGAGAGAGCCATCTCCGTTGATCACCGTTGTTGGTTAGGACCATGAGCCTGAGACTGATCCAGAGGAGGATTCTGAGGAAGAAGAGGAGGAAGATGAGTTCCCAACGAACTCTAACAGTGTTGAGATGTACGACGAGCTTTATGATCGTAACATTGAGTTACGAGATACTGTTCAGGAGCTGAAGGAGCGGACGGTCATTCAACAGCTTACCATCGGGCAAAGGGATAGGGAGGTTGTTACTTTTCACACACGTCTGGGAAACGTAGAGTGGGATTTGATTCACGAGAAGGGTCAAACCTAGCAGAAGTTAGAGGAAATAGAAGATTTGAAGAATGAACTGAAAGAGAACTTAGCAAGGCTGACCATAGCAGAGGAGGCCTGGGTAAGAGAATCACAACGTGCAGATCTTGCAGAAGAGAACTGTTGGACGAAGAAGGCTAAGCTTGAGGAGACGTACTCTACGCTTCATAATGCGATTGATGAGGCCTAGGATCGAGTTATGAGATATCCAATTCAGTTCGAAGGACTACCATCGTACATGTTAGATCGCAGGACGATGTCCCGCATTATGGAAGAAGAACGTATCAAGGCTGTTCAACGCCTTAGCAGGCAGTGATAGGAATAGTTTAATTATGTGAAAGCCTATGTGGTAGTTATAAATATAATTCCGATGCGTTTATAAATAGAGGAATATTTTGATGTTTTAAATCATGTAGATTCTTTATCTCGCGATAGTTGATGTAAATAGCAGTGATGCTATCGTAGTTTGTTAAAATTTTTAATTTAAATAGATATATCAAGTTATTTGAGAAAATGTGTTAAGTGATTATGTTAAAATATTTGAGTTAAACCTTAAATATTTAGAGAATTGGATAAAGATCTAATAAGCATATATTTTAACAGAAATATGCCACCGAGAAGAAGACCAAATCGTCAACCAGCCCAAGAAGAGTCAATGAATAACAACAACGATGCCAATGCTAATCCCGTTCAGCAATTAGTGAACTTATTAGCTGGAGCGATTAATAATCAACCTCAAGCTCCACCCAATACGATGTTCAAGGATTTCAAGGCGGTGGGACTGCCAAAGTTTAAAAGCTCCATGAACCCAATAAAAGCTCAAACTTGGATAATGGAGATGGAAAAAGTTTTTGACGTCGCTAGAGTCAGAGAGGACTAGAAAACTGCCTACGCAACGTTCATGCTGAAATTCGAAGCCAGTTATTGGTGGCAAGCAAATAAGGTCTGTAGAGGAGAAGGTGTAATCACTTGGGAGAGGTTTAAGGAGATGTTCTTTGAGATGTACTTCCCGACAAGCTCGCAGAACCAAATGGAGGTACAATTTCTAGAATTGAAGTAATGAAATATGTCCGTGCCAGACTATGCGGCAAGATTCAATGAGTTGGCTAGGTTCACCACATATCAATTGCACACGGATGAGAGAAAAGAAAGAAGGTTTGAACAGGGACTGAAGCCCTGATTATATAGTAAAGTGTCAATGTTTCAGTTAAAAACTTTTGTCGGAGTATTGGAGAAGGCCATACTCACTGAATGTGGAAGCGATGCGGTGACTAAGTATAATCAGGATCAGAAGAAGAAGAAGAGTGAAAATGAGGGAATTAATAAGGCCAGTGGAAGTAACATGGTAGGAAGTAACAATCAGAAGAGAAGGTGGTCTAACAACTTATTAACTGGAAATCAGTAAGGAGGTCAGAAGAAGAGGTTTGAAGCATGCCTGACCTACGGGAAAGCTCATCTGGGAGTTTGCATGAAGGGAAAATGAGTGTGCTATAATTGTGGTCAGGAAGGCCACATAGAACCTAATTGTCCTAGCCCAAAGAAGGGCGCCTGCTTCATTTGTAGCTCAAAGGACCATCTGACAAGGGACTGTCCTAAGAAGAGATCTGGAGGGGCAAGATCAAAAGGGAATAGGAAAAACAGCAGTGGAAGTACTCTGACTATCACGGGACCAACCGCAACCAATAGACCAACCGCCAGGACATTTAACATGTCAGTGCAGGATGCTGTGCAGTCTCACGATGTGGTATTAGGTATCATTTCGATCAATAAAATTAATGCTTATGTATTATTTGATTCGGCTGCTACTTGTTCATTTATATCCGATGACTTTGCTAAGAACTTAGAATTGCCTAAGGATGAGTTAGAATACCCTATGAATATAGAAATTACGAATAGAGAAATAATCCATGTTAAGTACATACATAAGAACTGTAGGGTGGATATTAAGGGTAATATTATGAACGTAGATCTTATCCCTATCAGACTTGGGGAATTTGATGTTATTCTGGGAATGGATTAGTTATTCAATTATGGGGCTGTAATTGATTGCCAGAGAAAATGTATTAACCTTATGACTCCGTCGAAGGTTGTATTCTATGGCAGCAAGTCGCCTAGATAAACGAGTTATCTGACGATGATGCAGGCCAGGAAGTTATTAAGACAAGGCTGTGTAGGATATTTAGCTTACATAGTCGACAGTCGTAAAGAGAACCCAAAAATAGAGGAGATACCGGTAGTGAGGGACTTCATAGACGTATTTTTGGACGATCTGCCAGGACTTCCGCCAGACTCTAGGTTCAGTTTGTGATCGATTTGGCGCCAATAACACCTCCAATATCGAAGGCACCATACCGAATGGCACCGATAGAGATGAAAGAATTGATGGTCCAACTGCAAGAGTTATTGGATAAGAAATACATTCAACCGAGCGTATCGCCGTGGGGAGCGCCGATGTTATTTGTGAAGAAGAAGGACGGGACGATGGGACTCTGTATCGACTATAGAGAACTGAATAAGGTCACGATTAAGAATAGATATCCATTACCGAGGATCGACGACCTGTTTGATCAATTGAAGGGAGCGAGATACTTTTCCAAGATAGACTTGAGGAGTGGTTATCATCAACTGAAGGTGACGCCGGAGGATGTACTGAAGACAGCGTTCAAAACGCGATATGGTCACTACGAATTTTTAGTGATGTCATTTGGTCTAACGAATGCTCCTGCATCATTTATGGGCTTAATGAATGGAGTGTTCAAGCCGTTTTTAGACAAATTTGTGGTGGTATTTATCGATGATATTTTGGTATACTCGAAGACCAAGGAAGAACATGTAGAGCTTTTGAAGGTAACGTTAGAGGCATTGAGAAAGGAGAAGTTGTACGCCAAGTTTTCGAAATGCAAATTCTGGATTAAGCGAGTACAATTTCTCAGACATGTGATTGATAAAGACAGAATTTCGGTAGATCCATCCAAAGTTGAAGCCGTGATAAACTGGGATCTGCCGAGAACGCCGTCGGAAGTAAGAAGTTTTCTTGGATTGACAGGATATTATAGAAGATTCATTCAGTACTTTTCCAAGATCGCAACTCCGTTGACGAATTTGACTAGGAAAACTGTGAAATTCGTTTGGACAGAGAAGTGTGAGGAAAGCTTTCAAGAATTGAAGAAGAGGTTGAGTACAACACCTGTGTTATCTCTTCCAGATGACACAAGAAATTTTGTGGTTTATAGTGATGCATCGCATAAAGGACTAGGCTATGTGCTTATGCAAAATGGCAGAGTCATTGCGTATGCGTTACGACAATTAAAGGACTATGAGAAGGGGTATCCGACCCACGACTTGGAGTTAGCTGCAATAGTATTTGCTTTGAAAATCTGGAGGCACTATCTCTATGGGGAGAAGTGTGAAATATATACAGACCACAAGAGTCCGAAATATATTTTTACACAGAAGGACTTGAATATGCACCAAAGAAGATGGTTGGAGTTAATTAAGGATTATCATTGCAAAATTTTATACCATCCAGCTAAAGCAAATGTGGTTGCAGACGCCTTAAGTAGAAAGGGTCAGGAGAAATTGATGATGTTGACTGCTCAGGAGGAGCTAATTTCAGCGATGGAGAAGCTAAAATTGGAAGTGAAGTATCCTATGGAAATTGATGAGAAGCTGTTCCAAATGCAAGCTGGTACAACTTTGCTGGATAAAGTTAAGGAAGCTCAACTTTAGGATAAAGAATGTGAAAAGGTGAAAAAGAAGATATCCGAAGGAACCGAACCGAGATTCAAGATGGACAATAAAGGAATATTGAGATTTGAGGGCAGAATTTGGGTACCACCAGTGCCAGAGATTAAGGAAGACATTTTAAACGAGGCTCATAGCTCACGATATTCGATTCACCTTGGTAGTACCAAGATGTACCAAGATCTATGACAACATTTCTGGTGGCCAAATTTGAAATGAGATGTTGCAGAATGTGTTGCCAAGTGTCTAACATGTCAAAAAGTAAAAGCAGAGCATCAAAGGTCGAGTGGGTTACTACAACCGTTGGAGATCTCAGAATAGAAATGGGAATATATTATGATGGATTTTGTGGTTGGCCTTCCGACAACTCAGAAAGGCTATGACGCAGTATGGGTTATCGTTGACTGATTGATGAAATCCGCACACTTTCTTCCTATCAGAATCAAATTTAACTTAGAGCAGTTGGCAAAATTATATATCAAAGATAATTTTTCGAGACACGGAGTTTCGGTGTCAATTGTTTCCGATAGAGATCCGCGCTTTACATCGAACTTCTGGAAACAACTATAGGAATGCATGGGTACGCAGTTGAGAATGAGTACAACATATCACCCTTAGATTGACGGGCAGAGTGAAAGAACAATTCAGACATTAGAAGATATGTTAAGAGCTTGTATAATGGACTTTAAAGGAAATTGGGATGATCATTTACCGCTCGTAGAGTTCGACTATAACAACAGTTACCACGCTAGTATTGGCATGCCGCTTTATGAAGCGTTATACAGCAGAAAGTACAGAACCCCGCTATACTGGGATGAAGTTGGCGAGAGACAATTACTAGGTCCAGAACTGGTACAGCAGACATCAGAGATAGTCAAAGTGATCCAAGCAAGACTGGTAGCAGCTCAAGATAGGCAGAAGAAATACGTCGATCTACACCGTAAAAATGTTGAGTTTGAATCGGGTAGTTATGTGTCCTGAAAGTCTCTCCCTGGAAGGAAAAAATTAGGTTCGGAAAGAAGGGAAAATTAAGCCCAAGGTTCATTGGACCCTTTGAGGTACTACGAAGGATTGAATAAGTGGTGTATGAGGTAGCCTTACCTCCAGCACTTGAGAATGTCCATAACGTCTTCCATGTTTCAGTTTTATGACCATACAAACCCGATTACAAGCACGTGATTGAATATGAACCCCTACAATTTGAAAAAGATTTATCTTATGAAGAAGATCCTGTTCAGATAGTTGACAGGAAAGAGTAAGCACTCAGAAATAAAGTAATACCTTCTGTTAAGGAAATCTGGAGGAACCACAACGCTGAAGAAGCTACGTGGGAACTCGAAGAGAATATGATGAAGAATTATCCTCATTTATTTACTTAATTTATGTGTAAGCGATTCTCGGGACATAATCTTTGTAAGGGGGAGAATGTAACGGAACGAATTGATTGAGTCGTGATTTTGGGGACATAATCCTTTTAAGGGGGGAAATATGTGATGAACAAGATTTTATAATTTAATTTGAATATTTATTGAATTAAATAAATATTTTTCGATGATTTAATTATTGGATTAAGTAATTAATTGATAAATTTGTGGTAGATTAATTTAATTATATGTGTTATATTGATTAAATTAATGTTGAAAATTTTATTATTCAAGGTATGTATTTAATTAAGCTTAATTGATTAAATAAATTATTTAATAAGCATAATGTTATTTTTAATTAATTTTATAATTAATTAGAGATTTATTGATTTGACATAATTAATAAAAGAGAAATTTAATTATGTGACTATGTGAATTAATGAGAAATTATTATATTTTATTTAAATTAAATTAAATAAGATATTTGATTTATTGTTTAATTGGGTGTGACATGATCAAACTATATTATAAGAGATTTAGTAAATTAAATGGAAAGAACCTTTTAAGTGATAGCCAAATAAGGCCTTATGAGGAGTTGGGAGCAGTTAAACCACGTATGGATTAACTGACCACAACTTGTCGGTTATCTGTACGCCTTCTTCAGTCTTCTCGTTTACGTAACTCATTCATTAGTCTTAACCGAGAGAGAATTCAGAGAGAATTTAGAGAGAAGTTGAGAGATTGAAGAAGAAAGTAAAGAATCAGAGGAATCTGCTTTAGGGTAATCTCTTCAACCCAATTTGTAATTACGTTGTTATTGTTTTTATGAAAAACTATCTCTAAGTCCTCTGTGACTGAATAAAGTTGCAATTGATGAACATAGGATGTAATGTATATGTTAGTATATGTTTATAACATGTGTATATCATATATTCATGTGTTGAAAGTAATTGATTTCATGTAACCATGCTAAAATTAGAGTTTTCCATTAATAAGTATTTTAAGTTCTCTGTAAAATAAAAATTTAGTGATATATGCATGAATCGTCGTTTAACTTGAAATTTAACGGTAGATTATGTTATCACATGTCAAAACGAAGAAAATAAACTTTGAACGAACAGATTCGGAGTTATAACGAACTGCAATCTCAATTTTCATGTTGTATCTTTAAAACTTTCAAAATCACCAAGAACACTAAAAGTACATGAATTGATTCAAGTAATTGTATGTTTTAACTTGTTAAAATCATGCTAGAAAGGTTGGGTAATGATTATGTGTGTATTATAATGTCTGGGTATGTTAAATTCATGTGTGAATAAAGGAATCAGTAGATTTTGGCTTGCTCTACATTTTTCACGAACTGCAGTTTTTCGGAACTGGATTGCCGCGCCACAGCGTCGGCTCCAGGTCTATTGTCCGTGCCACAGCGCCATAGACCAAGCTGCAGCGCCAGTCGCGTCGCAGCGCCAAGTATAGCCTGTAGGGTGGCGCCGCAGTGCCACTATGCAGTGTGTCCAAGAATGAGAATTTTAATTATTTTATTTCAGGGAATGTAATAGTAATCTAATCTAATGAACAGAAAAATGTGTTAAACATATAGTGAGATGTTAAACTAGATTCTTAACATGTCAAAAAGGTAATTACATGTTTGATTTAATTGTTGAACGCGTAGTTAACTTGTCGTTCAAGAAGTCGAATATTATGAGAAAACAAGTGTTGTGATTTGATTAGTATAATCATAATCATAGTTTAGATAAAAGAGAATGAACTTGTGATGCTAGTTACGTTATAATTGACTGGTATTGTGAATGTAAATGGTATGTAGAATTAAATCGAGGAATGTGTATAATTAACGTGTAACCTATGCACGAGGCAAGTTTCCTAACCATACTTGTTATCGTTATGCAAGTTTCTAAACCTTACCTCTTTACATTGAACAAATTTTAGATTTATATTCTATATCGAGCAAACTCTTGTTTTTTATTGATCAAGTTCAAGATGTTATATTAAAGAATATTAATCTTTTCAAAGCATGATTTCTGTTATACAATACTTATTCCATTGTATACCTCTTGAGTTTATTATTTAATTTGAATATCATTTATTGTTGAACCTTGTAAGACTAGCGAACCCTTATTGATTCGACTAGTCCATAGTTGATGAACGTTCTAAATTTTAGAACACTTGTTAAGTTTATCCAGACCAAACTTCCTTTGGTGCGGACTCTAATGTCAAACTGAGATGAACAACCCTGTTATAGGGGATTACTTATGCTTTAGCGTTAAGATATTATACACAGTATGGTACTAAGGGCTGATCCCCCTAAATACGAGTAGAAGAGTCCATAGTCTTATGACTATTAAAGGTTTCAAGTATAACTCTTGACAACCTAGGACATAGTTCATGGTCTTATGACCCTCAGAAGTTTTTTTGATTCTTGTTATTCATTCTTGATTCAAAAGTTGAGTTTCTTATTTCAGAAGTCTTTGATTTTCTCACATGTTATTATATTATTGTTATATTATTATACTTGTGGGCAATCGTGCTCACTCATGCGTAATAATAATATTGCAGTTAAGAATGAAAGGTCCGACGAGCCTTCTACTAGCAAAGGCAAGGGCAAGATTAACAAGTGATAAAGGCTTGTTGTTTATTTGTTATGTTATGTTTCAGACTTATGTTTAAATTGTGTAAGACTTAATATTTGTTTATGTTTCCGCATTTGAGATTTAAGGTTAGTATGGCCTGGGATTAATGTATTTATTTCCAGATGTTGTAACTCCTTAAGGAGAGGAATTATTTCTATCTATTTTATGGTTTTTATCAAATGACATGGCACTGCAGCGCCATCTACAAGGCTATTGCCCGCGCCGCAGCGCGAGCTCCGGTGCCCAGGTAGAGACAAATGATTTTTGACCTAACTTGAAGGAGGGAGGCGTATATAACACAGGAGAAGCCTTTGCATTTAAACCTAGAGATAGAGGAGACCACGTAGTCATATAGAATAACTTAGTAGATAGTTTTCTTCTGTATTTCTCTTTCTATTAGATTATGTCTGTAAATATAGATTAGGTAAATTAGGGAGAAGCCTGGCATATCCTTGGAGCGACAAGAGCAGTGAGCTACACGGAATGGATAGCTTGAGAGGAGTGAAATGCTTGGAGATTGAAGGGCTTTGACAGAGTTTCTTCTTATCCATTTATTATCTCTGATTTTGTAATCTATAAATGTTGTCTTTACTGCTATTTGTATTTTGTTCAATAGCTATGAACTGAGTATTGGCTCTAAGGTTATGATGGAACCTTTTGTTAATTAAATTGCTTGTCTTATCTCTTTGGTTGGCACCATATGATTTGGTTTAATATATTTGTGGTTAATGATTCTCACTAAGACATTAGTGATGATTTTGGTAATCTGCATGATATCGACAGAAGGAATGTAGATTTACACTTAAATGTATTGGCATGTGATTGTGGGTTTCGACTGCATAAGTTGTGCGTAGAATAGACATATCTCTGTGCGCCACATGCGACCTAATTGAAAACTTATTCTTAAATCCTTGTTATGATTAATTCGCATAGACATGTGTAGGATTGTATCTAGCTTGGACGTTCTTTTCTGTTCTATTCCCTTTTGGGTGGATCTGGAGAGGATATGTTTGTGCATACCTCGACAGAGGTGCATAAGCACATGTGTGATCTCGGTCAACAAATTGTCGTGACCATTAAGACCAAAGAGAGAAGGGTAGCTAGTTTGATGAAGCATAACACGCCAGGTGTTCGACAGAATGCCTGTGTGGGGTTAAGTTGTGACCTTAGCTTGAAATTCCTTAGATTACCATTCGTTATCCATTTACTTGCTTTGTTAATTATTTTTAAATAGATTAATCACACTTCCATTTACTGCTGCTCGAATAAGACTTTAGCGATACATAGTCGGTATTTGGTAAATATTAGTCATAGTTCCTCGTGGGTACGACACACTCCTTATCACTGTATTACTTGTTAGACCGCGTATACTTGCGCGTGTTTAGTGATCGGTTTTCCGACCAACACTTGCTGAGTACCAAAGGGTACAAGAGATTCTAAGTTTCCCGGGCTTAGTCTACAGTTTCCAAGGCTGCTGGTCTTGAACAGTTCTTAGTGAACTAGTGTTCCAAGGATGCTGGTCTTGAAGGAATCTTAGTGATTCGAAGTTGATCAAATCTTTAGTGAAATCCCTGCTTGTTGAAGCAGAAGAGTGGATTAGGAGCATTCAGTCTCTAAACCACTTAAAATCTCTGGTGTCATTTACTTTATGTCATTTACATTAAGTACTATAATTGCTATATTTGTTTGCAACTAATCTATCAATAGAACTGTGTTTAATGTTATATTCTTGATGGGGATCTTAATCTATTCTCTTGTGCATGAATTAATTCTTCTATTCATTATATGGTTATCATTTAACTAGACAAAAATGAAAAGAAAGTTTTAAAGGATCTATTCAACCCCCTTCTAGATCTATTGTGTGCCTCTGGGAACTAACAGATGTTGCATAGGAACTTCATCCCATATTATCAGCGTTGTTTTTCTAAACAATTCGGCATGCATTGATTGTTTAGTGAACTCGCATATTAAATTATCTAGGGTTTTTAAAGGAATACAAAATGTCGAATGTGCAGTGCGCCCCCTACCAATAACAACGATGCAATACCAGATGAAGCCACAATAACAACAACATGTCCATTACTACACAATTTGGTTGCAATGGTATTGTACAAAAACGTTTTCCCCGTCCCAGCACCTCCACTCAAAAAGAAAGTAGTTGGTATGTTTTCACATACTGACGTTGTGACAACACTATAAGAAACAAGTTGTGCATCATTAATGCCGTCAACATTAATTTGTGCATCATACTGTTGTGCTTCATTCTCAAGTTGATGGTGCTTAAACAGTAATCTATTTCCAACTATTGCATTCCAATTTCCAGTTAGTTGTAACATTGGTGGAAAGTCAACTAAACTCTTCCCCGACTCATGGAGCAATTGATTCATCAAATATAAGCTATAATCTTCAATATGATCATCAGTTGGATTCAAAATACCAAACTGAGTACAAATCTTGTGTTCTAAGTCATCACATATATGTGTTGAGAATTACTTCCACAATGCAAATGGATGCAATGGAAAGCATTCTGTAGAATTATAACAAATAGTCTCTTTAATTGGTATCTCGTTCTCATAATTGCAGCTTCTTGAAGACATTGTATCCATTCTTTATCATCTTCAAGAAGTCCTCTTGCAACACATGCTGACTTGAATGTATCATGCATAACATTATTTACCATGCGTAGCCAGTCAAATAAAGTAGGTCCTCTGACAATAGTTAGAAGCAAACACAAATAAAATTTCTCACCTAAATTAGGGCTAGCAAAGTACATTTTACCAATTGCATAACGTCTTGGAGTACATTTATTGATAGACTTGTTCCAAACAAATTTTTGTGGAAATTCCAATAAGTTAATACAAGGGCAGATTCATTTGTAGCGCAACAATTAAAAAAGCTTGTTAGAGTTGTTTCTTGATGTGAACCTTTAGAAATGATTGTATTAAAAGATTCAGCAGGGTTAAAGAACACACGATGCATCCCAGGCAAATTAAGTGCCAGTCTTACAACTGACGGAATCGCTTCATGTAAAGGATTACCAAACAATTGCCACGCAGCTTCTGGAGGTCCAATATACCTAGCATCAATATATTGTTGGATCTCATTAATTCCTCTACGTATCATTGTTGCGCGATCATGTCCTTTATAAAAATACTTGTGAATGTATTTTACACATCTGATTCATACACAAACTTCAACATTGATATGACAGTTGAACATTCTTGATAAATACGGATTATATGGCACAACGTCTCTATTATCAATTTCTTTCCCCCTCACGATGTACTTCTGACCAATATTACGATGAAGATAGACATGATATCCATCGGAGTCCATACTTGTTTATTCAACAAATGATCGAGGGTACCGCTTGGTACACCATTTTTCATACATGATGCTTGCGGATTTCAAGCACGACATGGTCCGTGTACCATGCAACCTATGCTTGTTTCAAAAAGTAATGGGTTAGTTTGATAATCTGGATATTCAACACACGCTACTCTGTCCACTTGAGCACATGTTTGAATTTTATCTGAACCATGAAGAAACAAAAGTGCATGCATGTGCGGTAACCCCTTTTTTTGGAATTCAATTGTAAAAACATGTGCCACTTTTCTACCAAAGACGTTGTTTGTTTCTATCTCCTTCATAAATTTTTTTTGCTTCAACTCAAAAACACGGGACACTAAATCAGGAAGGTCAGTAGGGATCTGATTTGGCATTAGTGATTTAGTAATTTCAGGACATTTGGGATTTGCTGTCATAGTTAGAAAAATGTCTGGGTGTTGATTATACCACATGATAGCCATTGAATCTTGAAAAATTTTAAACATATGTCTTGCACTACCAGTGAATGAAGATGGCAACACCATTCATTGACCAACTTGTTCAGGACCAAGCTTATCTGCATAAACATCTGTAAGACCTTGGTAAAGTTCTGCACGAAGCTTCGATTGATTCAACTTGTAGTTCAGTAGCATTCCAAGCATCTAATACAATTCCTAAAATAGTTTTCCAGCTCTCAAAATTGTTGAATACTCAGTGTCACGTTGGAACATATGATAACTGCAATATTGTAATTGTATCAATAGAATAGATGAAGGTCCACCTTGGGAAGCGTTCTAATGTTTCAAATTTGGATTCCATCCTAGCTCACCATAAGGGAACAATAACACATAATGCAATGGTAAATAGGCCGGATGACACTCATTAATTTGCATCAAACCATTATCCCCTCTCAAATGTAACATAATATCTCTCATTCCACTTGATTCAATTCCATCTCCCGGTAATATTATTGCAATTTCATCGGTTGTTGGGAGATTATATCGACGCCGGTCTGTTACAGAACTGTAGTGAAGATATGCCGGTAAATTCACCCCCGACAATTCCAATTCACTTAAAATTGTGTGAGCCTTTCATAGGAAAAGGATTTACTTGCAATAAAAAATCTTGTATGGTTTTCAAGACATCTCTTCTCAAGTTAGGATTTTTGTTGCTGCGAACATCTAAAGCTGAATTAGGATCATAAATGTATAATTGAGAGTAAATTGGTTCACACCCTGGCTGTGGCATAAGCGATCCTGTTCGATTGCGTAATTCTCCATGGATGGTGAATTTTCTAGGCCCCCTCCCGGCAATTAATCTATCATCTAAAGTAGCACCAAGACTCGTAAACGCATTAACTGTATTATACTCTCGCGTGTGCTGATAAAACTATTTTAATTGTTCATCATTGTCGTCATACAATGATTTAAATATTAAAGGAGGTGCAATAGATGGAGGTAGTCTAATTTTTCCTTGTAAATAACATTTACCAAAGAGAGGATTAAATGCAACATCCATAGCTACACCTTATACTGTGTAGGCACTACAGATAAAATTATAGATGTCATACATTTTTTAAAAGGAAAACATGAATAAGACAGCAAATGTGAGAATAAAAAATTAAAACTTATATCGAACACTTGGTGCCTTCATTCAGATTACGCATTTGTTGGAACATGTTTGTCATATACGATGCCCTTGGGGAACATGGGGACAATGGTTCCAAGACTGTTGTCGTGCTTTTGCATAGGTTTTGAGGAGGCAAGTCTTGGAGCATGGTAGTCACAGGACACCCTTGAGATATTTGTTGGTGGGCCTTCTTCAAGATTTTGAGGAGAATTTTCTTGATTCATGATGGCCACAGACAACCACTGTGAAACAATTATTTTAGTATCTTCATTAAGATTTTGAAGCAAGGTGGTTGACGATGACTCTAAAACATTTGTTGTCACTATACTGTCTATTATAGGATGTGAAATTTTGGTAGACAAAGTCATTGGTTGAAGGCGGGACCTTTTATTTGATTCTCGTTCTAGGCATGCTCGACGACGACGGCTCAGTGGTAAAGAAGGAAAAAATCCAGGCTGAACGGGGATACAATGTTTTGATCGCTCTCTTTCATGACGTGCAAGTTGTCCCGATTGAAGTTTGGAGCACTCATTTTCTTTCCCAGCATAACGCATTTTTGGAGCAAGCCTTGCACATTGCAACAATGTTGATTTTGATACAACATTAAAGTTTGGTGCCTAAACCACAAACTCACAAAAAATTAATTATTATTTTGTTGATTTAACGTATATCGTATCGTTTTCCACTTTATATATATAGCAACGTGATGTAACATGACAATAAAGTGTTGCATTAACAGAACTATCTACCCAACCATTTATCAACATTATAATTATATTAAAGTTTTTGTTTGATGCAAAAATAAAACACCATAGCCACAGTTGCATCCAACATATTGTTATATAGTAATATGCTCGATCAATAGTATATTGAATTTAACTGCTTGAAAGGTATGCTATAAATAAGATCAAAACTACTGGGAAAGGTTGAGGTTTCACTATTGATTGATACTTCAAATTATGGAATGTTCAAACAAATTTAGAGTTTAAAAAAATCGGACCCAACAAAAGATTTAAATTATATGTCATAGCAAAAGCTTAAAGGCTACAAAGCAACATTAAGATTAAGAAACTAAAACTCTTAACTACAACAATGGTAAAAAAACAAAAAATTATAGTTACTCAGTAATTCAATTGTATACACAGAATAACACGAAAAAAAGTAATATTAAATGAGACAAACTAAAAACATGTTGACAAATCAAACATTCTACATAAAACAAAACTTAAAAACTTTTAAACTCAATAACATCCAAATCCATTGTAAAAACAAAGAAAAAAGAATAGGATTAAAAGTGATATCAGTTGGCAATCTGTATTTTTTGTTCCTTGGCTAGAAGAGGTTGATTTTTGTTTCCCCTTAAATTTGGCATTCGCCAAAGCATCAGACCTTTTTTTTCCTTCTGTGTAAGAACACGATAAAAAAATAAGTAATATTAAATGAGAAAAACCAAAAACATGTTGACAAATCAAACGTTCTACATAAAACAAAACATTTTTTTTTTAAATTCAATAACATCCAAATCCATTGTAAAAACAGAGAAAAAAGAATAGGATTAAAAGTGATACCAGTTGGTAATCTTTATTTTTTATTCCTTGGGTAGAAGAGGTTGATTTTTGTTTCCCCTTAAATTTGACATTCGCCAAAGCATCAGACCTTTTTTTCTCCTTCTATGTAAGAACACGATAAAAAAGTAATATTAATTGAGACAAACCAAAAACATGTTGACAAATCAAACGTTCTACATAAAACGAAACCTAAATTTTTTTAAATTCAATAACATCTAAATCCATTGTAAAAATAGAGAGAAAAGAATAGGATTAAAAGTGATACAAGTTGGCAATCTTTATATTTTGTTCCTTGGCTAGAAGAGGTTAATTTTTCTTTCACCTTAAATTTGGCATTTGCCAAAGCATCAGACCTTTTTTTCTCCTTCTGTGTAAGAAAATGCTACTTAAAAGCAAAAAAAATATGAGAAATAGGTGTGAGTATACAATACCTCACGTAAACGGAGACAATTTAGTTCATACTCATTGCGAATTACCGCTTCTACATTATTATGACGAAGTCTTCAAACCTGTAGACAAAAGAACGTTGAATAGTAAATAAGCTGGTAAAAAGATAAGATAAAAATTAAGAAAATGATGAGTAAGAAAATATTATCATACGGTATTTTCAAGGTCGTCATCCATCTGTCACAACATTAATGAAAATAAATTAAAATAAATAAGTTATTAAAAAAATCAATAAGATATATTTTGAGAGAGTTAATCAAATGATAAACTTACACTACCAATTATAACAACATCATCCATTGGTCGATGATTGTGCAGTTGAAACAGTTGTACCTACATAGTAAATTTCATAAGCTATGGATAATGAACATCAATTACATAATACATACATAAAAGTACATAGACATTCAATTCCAGAAACCAAAATTAAGGAAAAAGACAACCTAAGTTAGCCTACAAATTTCACAAAAATGAACACTCAATAATAACCAACTCAACATCCATTCCATCCTAACAGCCAAATTAAAAAAAACCTATTTCATCATAACTATAAACCTATTTTATAATAAAATAAAAACAACCAAATTAAAAGACACCCAATTTAAAAAAACCTAACATTTGTGTGCAAATGTGTGTGTTTTGTGTGCGTGCTACTGCTGTGAAAGAGAGAGAGAGATATATATAGTGAGAACACAAATCCTAAGGGTTAAAATCATTAAATAAAACTATGTTAGAAATACATGTGAATGGGGTAATTAAAAAAGAGTAAAAATGCCTGATCTAAAACTATTAATAAGGCTTAGTCAAAATGTTAAAGAGTCAAAAATATATCCTGCAACCTGAGATAAATTATTACATAGAAGATAGTATTGATATATATTAAATCAAATTCTACCACTCTTTAAACAATGACCCCAAAACGTTTCATCTTAAATTCAATTTACCTTTGATGCAACCTACACGAAATTTTCAAGTCACATGTTTTTCCCTTCCTCTAGAAGAGTTTTACAACAAAATATATGATACATGTTTTAATTCAATCACATATTTTTCCCTTCCCTTCCTCCAAATCAATTTTCTGTTGTATTCTTTGATTCTAATTTTCTAGAAAACATAGTAAACAATTTGGATAACATATCTTCTTTCTATTTTTAGGTTATAACTGAAAACAGTTATTTTGTAAATGATAGTCAATACCCAAAGAACAAAAAACTAAAACTGGATAACAACAAAAAGAGCATAGATCTGTTCAATTTTCCACCAGTAAAATAAAATTTAATAGAACCAATTTCCTAGAACCAATTTTCAAATCATATCTTATGTCCGAAAGTAAAAGCAAAATTTTAATTAGATCATTGCATTTGACACATATGATCTAAGTTACCCTTAAGCTCCTTAGTAACCAAACTACACAAAACATCTAACTATATAATCGAAATAAACAACTTATGGTAAGAATCAAGTGACATCATTTGAACCTCAGCCACTTAGCAAGAGTCTGTTTCAAATAATTCATTAAGCATTTAACACAATATAGGTCTCCGCATTTGATTAGGCCTCCAAAAAAACATGGTGAACTGTATGTACTAAATAAGCAAATGTCTAGAAGTAAGGTGGAGGGCTGGAAGCTCACTTGATTTTGTTATTTACAATCCAGGAAAAAGGGTTGTCACCAAGTTGGAAAAAAGTTGAGGTTTTGCTGGAACACGTGATTCTCGTAAAGTAGTCAGTTTACAGATATGGTTCTGATCCTTCGCCTATAAATTTAGATTATTTTATTAATTTTTCCCCACAAATTCTGCTTTGCTTTCCTGTATTGTTAAGTTCTTGAACAAAAATGAGATGTACAATTGTCTTCAATTGGCTAAACAAAAATGAAGTACGCTTTTAGCATATTTACTACTCTTGAAACAGAATCTAGCATCTATTTTGGTTGTCTTCATTTTTTCATGTATTGGTCAATCATGGTTACTTGGGTTTTAGCACGATAGTGAACGCTCCAATTCTATCCACAGGTTGAGGGGATCCCAAATATAGGTGGTTGTTGCAGACTGATGTTCAAAGGATTTACACCTACTACTTTGCTAATATGAACCAAAATGGTTAGCTAATATGAGCTTATGCTTTTAAAAGAATTTCTAACCAAAATGGAAAATTATCATGGTTAAAGTCCTACTCTAGACTCGTACATGGCTATTTTTTTCCTCCCATTTTTACTTTGTTCAAGTAGTATATTGAAATTCTTGGTTAGGATCTAATTAATCAAAATTTGACATAGTTCCCATTATTTTATTAGTAGAGGAAAAAAAGTGATTCATTCTCTGAGATGCTACCCAACCCTAATATACAGATGGCCTTTAGTCAGATGGCCTTTAGTGGGCACTAACTATTTCAAAATTAGTAATGTAGTAGCAAAGCCCCGATAGGAATCATCAGCATTGAACAAACATGAGACAGGGATAAAACAACAGATAAAAGGAAAGGCCATGGTTACAGAGATTTTAGAAACCAAATATAAATTAAAAAAAACATAATTCTTGAAATGAAATAATAGAGAATCAAAGGAATCCAAAAATTGCATCCGAGCTTCCGACTTCTTCGTCAGATTAAATCCCAGCCACATAAATAAAAATATAAGAAATCTCGAGGAAACTACAGTTTTCAAAAAAATATTCCTTGCGTTACTTCATTATCAATCTAAACTTTAATTGAAAATATACTATTAACTATCATTATCAATAATGTAGCATTTGTTAGGGGGTGGAATTGTAAGACCCTTTATACAATAGAAACTTCCTTGCAACATAGAAACTCCTAACATTAAGAACATTTACATGTATTTGAATTAAGATTTGATCATCAAAATCCTAACATGATCCATGACCTATTTAACATGGCTACAAAACAGTTCTTGTCATATTTGTATAAAGGCCTCTTAGAGACCCAATAAAAGAATTTCAAAAAAGAATCAGTGCTTTTATGAGTTATGAGCTTGAGGGCCATTAAGATTGGATTAAGATGTGACAAATCCATGTAGTGCATGATTAGTCATGAAGGTGATCTTACAGATACCACCAAAGAACAATGTCAACGTCTATTACTAAAAGGTCCTCTTCTTTCCATGTTACAAAGTTTGTCTGCATCTTTTCTTAGCAAGATCTTGATATATCAGCTCATTTTATTAAAAGAATCACTTTTTTTAAATCACTTTTATCTGAATCACTTTAAATCACTTATTGTCTATTCAAAGTAAAGTTTAATTCATAAAAGTAAAGTTCAAAATTTAAAATCACCTTATAGTGACCAAACGCACTAAACACTACTGTAGCAAATACTATAAACATTATAAATAAACATACCCTAAAACGCTTCCTAAACTACAATGTAGATTATGGATACAAAATCTAGTGAGGCTAATTGGAAATAAGTCGATCATTTCCCCTTCAAGATTTAATTTTGTTTAATGAAATGTTTTTTGCTTTGATGCCACTTTTTCTTTTACCGAAATTCTCGAGTAGGATTGAAAGGTGTGCATATAGACCAACATAACTCACATTTCTTTAAACTAAATTAATATAAATATTAAAACTTCATTTCTAGCTGCCTCACTTAATCACTACAAAAAAATCAATCATTGCCGACGGGCTATGCCGTCGCCAATGACCCTATTGCCGTCGGCAATGAGGTCATTCGCGATGGGGACTGCCGTCGCCCCTCAGGTTATCACCCCTATCTCCCGTCGCTCGCTGTCGAGAACTTTGTCATTACCGACGGGATCATTGCCGACAGCATGCCGTCGACAACATGTCATTAGCGACGGCTTCAGCGACATATTAGCCGTCAGTAATAACCATGCTTTAAAATTAATAATTCAGTCATTGTTGACGGCATAGCCTTCGCCAATGAGTTTCTTCCCGTTGCTAATGACCTTTATTTAAATTAGTTCTAGATTCGTCGTTATAGGTCACTGTCAACGGCAACCCCATCGCCAAAGACCCCATAGCCAATGACCCACTTTAAAAAAAAATATTAAAATTGCAAAATTCCCCTGTTCATTTACATATACATTGTACCTGTTATAAACTAAAGAAAAACAAATAATGACAATGTACGCATATCAATAACAATCATATCTTTTACTATCAACAATCAATATAATTAGATACCAAACTCAAATCTGTACAACTCAAAAGCTAAATACATACATGAAAGTTAAAATATAAATATAAACAACTACTGCCCAAGATCAGGAATCTATGTACCATGGCCTCCGGTCTCATCGCCGGTCCCACCTCTGGTCCCATCCTCCATAGTCTCATCAGCATCAGCCCGGCGATCATCACCATCTCCTCCACGGGCATCGCCTGTGTCACTATCTCCACCTCCACGAGTCTCATCAACAAGACCCTACAAAATTAAAATATCAATAACGAAGTCCAAAATAGAGCATATTTAAATTATTTTAGTTTGTGTTCTAGCTAGCTACAAGTGTTGGCGAGTTTAGCAAACTGGGCGATAACTCGATTTTCGTATGTCAAAATCGAGTCCCGTAAGTTGTAACGCGTGTCTAATACCTACGCAGTGCTATGTGTGTGTTTGCGTGGCATTCGGACGGACTATGCGGGTTTTGGGCTCTTTTTGGGCTTTTTACCTAAGTGTTGGCGAGTTTTGCAAACTGGGCGATAACTCGGCTTCCGTATGAAAGAATTGAGTCCCGTAAGTTGTAACGCGTGTGTAATACCTACGAGGTGCTATATGTATATTTGCGTGTCATTCGGACAGCCGATGCGGGTTTTGACCTCTTTTTTGGCTTTTTACCTAAGTGTTGGTGAGTTTTACAAACTGGGCGATAACTCGGCTTCCGTATGTCAGAATTGAGTCCCGTAAGTTCTAACGCGTGTCTAATACTTACGCGGTGCTATGTGTGTGTTTTCGTGTCATTCGGACGGCCGATGCGGGTTTTAACCTCTTTTTCGGCTTTTCGCCTAAGTGTTAGCGAGTTTTATAAACTGGACAATAACTCGGCTTTCGTATGTCAGAATTAAGTCCCGTAAGTTCTAACACGTGTCAAATACCTATGCGGTACTATGTGTGTGTTTGCGTGTCATTTCGGACGACCGATGCGGGTTTTGACCTCTTTTTTGGCTTTTTGCCTAAGTGTTGGCGAGTTTTGCAAACTAGGCGATAACTCGGCTTCCGTATGTCAGAATCAAGTCCCGTAAGTTCTAACACATGTCTAATACCTACGCAGTCCTATGTGTATGTTTGTGTGTCATTCGAACGGCCGATGCGGGTTTTGACCTCTTTTTTAGCTTTTTGCCTAAGTGTTGGCGAGTTTTGCAAACTGGGCGATAACCCAGTCTCCGTATGTCAGAATCAAGTCCCGTAAGTTCTAACACATGTCTAATACCTACGCGGTGCTATGTGTGTGTTTGCGTGTTATTCAGACGGCCGATGCGGGTTTTGACCTCTTTTTTGGCTTTTTGCCCAAGTGTTGGCGAGTTTTGAAACTGGCGATAACTTGGCTTTCATATGTCAGAATTGAGTCTCGTAAGTTCTAACGTGTGTCTAATACCAACGCAGTGCTATGTGTGTGTTTGTGTGTCATTCGGACGGCCGATGCGGGTTTTGACCTCTTTTTTGGCTTTTTGCCTAAGTGTTGACGAGTTTTACAAACTGGGCGATAACTCTGCTTTCGTATGTCAGAATTGAGTCTCGTAAGTTGTAACGCTTGTCTAATACCTACGCGGTGCTATGTGTGTGTTTGCATGTCATTTAGATGGCCGATGCGGGTTTTGACCTCTTTTTTGGCTTTTTGTCTAAATATTGGCAAGTTTTGCAAACTGGGCGATAACTCGGGTTCCGTATGTCAGAATCGAGTCCCGTAAGTGTAACATGTGTCTAATACCTACGCGGTGGTATGTGTGTGTTTGCGTGTCATTCGGACTATCGATGCGGGTTTTGACCTCTTTTTTGGCTTTTTATCTAAATGTTAGCGAGTTTTACAAATTGGGCGATAACTCGGCTTTCGTATGTCAAAATCGAGTTCCGTAAGTTGTAACGCATGTCTAATACCTACGTGGTACTATGTCTGTGTTTGCGTGTCATTCAGACGGCCGATGCGGGTTTTGACCTCTTTTTTGGCTTTTTACCTAAGTGTTGGCGAGTTTTACAAACTGGGCGATAACTCAGCTTCCGTATGTCAAAATCGAGTCCCGTAAGTTCTAACGTGTGTCTAATACATATGCGGTGCTATGTGTGTATTTGCCTATCATTCGGACAGCCGATGCGGGTTTTGACCTCTTTTTCGGCTTTTTTCCTAAGTGTTGGCAAGTTTTGTAAACTAGGCGATAACTCGGCTTCGTAAGTCGGAATCGAGTCCCGTAAGTTCTAACGCGTGTCTAATACCTATGCGGTGCTATGTGTATGTTTGCGTGTCATTCGGTCTGCCGATGCGGGTTTTGACCTCTTTTTCGGGTTTTTGCCTAAATGTTGGCGAGTTTTACAAACTGGGCGATAACTCGGCTTTCGTATGTCGGAATCGAGTTCCCATAAGTTGTATCTCGTGTACAATACTTACGCGGTACTATATATGTGTTTGCATGTCATTAGGACGGCCGATGCGAGTTTTGACCTCTTTTTCAGATTTTTGCCTAAGTGTTGGCGAGTTTTGCAAACTGGGCGATAACTCGGTCTCCGTATGTCGGAATTGAGTCCCGTAAGTTCTAATGCGTGTCTAATACCTACGCGGTGCTATGTGTGTGTTTGCGTGTCATTCAGACGGACGATGCGGGTTTTGAACTCTTTTTCAGCTTTTTGCCTAAGTGTTGTTGAGTTTTGCAAACTGGGCGATAACTCGGCTTCCGTATGTCAGAATCGAGTTCCGTATGTTCTAACGCGTGTCTAATACCTACGCGGTGCTATGTGTGTGTTTGCAATACAATTACAAATTATAATTATAAATTACATTAATTAAATAAAGAAATCCAGAATTTAATTATTTTTACTTGTCGAATATGTGGTGGGAAGATGTTGGCCAAGACAACTGCACATACGCGGATGGCCTCCTCCCATACTACACTCATGAGGTCGTCAACGACGGCTGTAAGATCTATAGAACCGTGGACAACCTCTTGAGCCAGCTGGTAGATCCGTTCGCGTGATGGTGCGCCTGACTGCACAACACCGCTCGCCATGCATCCCTCTATGATCCGCCGAAAGAAGTCGTCGGATAATAAAGGGCCGGCACCCGATCCACTCGCACCACTACCTCCAGTGGGTGGGCGTCGTCGAGATCTCGCAGCAGGGACTAGGGTGTAAGCTGGGATATGGGGAATGCCCACAACTCTACCCTTCTTCGGTCCACCTGTAGCCTGCAGCCAGTCCTCTATCTCCTCATCGGCACGCGTAGACTCGTCTACTGGAGTGTCACCTCTCTGGTTGCTCCGAGCCACTACAAGATCCTCGAACCGTCGCTGAAAAAAATACATTAGTAGATGATACGCAAAGAATAAAATGAAATAATACAAAAGAATATCTGAATTTTAAATACATACTAAATAAGATAATTACAAAACTTACAGCAATGCGTTCTGCCTCAGGTGAGATAAAACCACCGTCAGCTTTCTTTTGGTGGGAGTGCCACCAAAACTCCAAGCGGGAGGGTGCATGCTTTAAACTCACCTCGAGTCTCTCCCGGTACAGGTCGTACGACTGAGACCCAGTGCAGTGTGGGAGACGACTCTGCTGTCGGGCAGCTGAACGTTGTGCCGACATCTTCTTGATGGTCTCGCCGTCCCAAATGCTGCACATCTGGTCCCACATTGCAGCAAATATGAAATCAGGCCGGACAACCTTAAGTGTCTGTCCATCAGCCGTCTTCATCTAGGCCTTCTTCTTCTAGTCATAGACCCACTTGTGCCAATTCATCTCTAGGTATCTGTGCAGAACAGTCATGCCATTGGCTTCCTGCTCGTCCTCAAAATGATAATATCTCTGCACATTACTCATTATGAAGCTTAGTAGACAACATAAATCAAAGAGGTAACAGTATATTCAAATGGAATATAAAACTAGCTTATGAATGATTGACATCCTACCATAAACTCAGCAATAATCAGCTGCCATGTGCGGTCATCCATATTCGCCCACCTCATCCACGGGCTTGAGAATCGGTTGCGGACGATCCCAAGCAACGTGTTCCTTGGCGTGGCATCAAGGATACTACAATTGAAATTAATACATTGCAAATTACAAAGAATATATAAGAACTAAATACTTATGTTATAGTAATACTATATAGGATTATGAAATTAATTACCTATGAGTCCCAACACGACATATAAGCGGCGCCTGGGGGGGATTCCCTAGCAAGCCACGTGCTAGTCCCCGCGGAGGTCTACATCGATCATCTATGTAGTGAAATACATCAATATTTATATAAACGAATATAATGTCAATACAATATAAAATAAAAAATAATAAGATGTATCCCAATAAAATATGTAATTATACTTGACGATACGACCTGATCATCACGCGTAGAATCGCCACGGCCCCCACAACCTGCACGCCCACCACGATCGCCATGTGGTGTGCGCGCCATATGTATGTATACTGTCAAATCATAAAAAAAATCTTATTAAACATTCGTAAATACTATATTTGAGCACAATAACAAAGAGGATAACATACAAATACAACTAAAAGAATGCAACATAGATAGTAACCTAAAAGGATACAACATAAATAGTAGATTAACACCTTTAGTAGATTAATATAAGTTGAAGATAATGATTGCACTACTACAAACTATTACATTTGAATACAACTAAAAGGACACAAAGAGTACATACTCCTAATCATTTATATCGTCAAAGACATCAATATCAGAATCGTCATCTTCGAGCAATAGATCTTCACTATCGTTATCATCACCATCTTCGTCGTCCTCAACGATTTCTTCAATTATATCTACCTCCTCAACAACATCGTCTTCACTTTTGACAGCGACAACATCATCCTCTTTTTCACTAGACTCACTAATAATTGTTACATCAACAGGTGTGACACTAGTAGACTCGACTTGTAAAGGTTCATCGTCTGGACGAGGAGTTGTGCCTTGAAAACCACGTGCACTGGTGGTTATAACAGTATGCCATGGGCTTGCAGGGGTCTTAACACTCCACGCGTAGTACACCTGTGTTGCTTGACTTGCTAAAATAAAAGGCTCGTCCATACCACTCATCAGTCTTAGTTTTGACTTAACGTTAACAGTCACCCGTCTGATTTTTTATCTACTTTAACTCCATTCTCAACATCAAACCAATGAAAATAGAAGCAAACTAATTCTTTATAACCCCAATATTTGAGCCCGACAACTTATAGCAATCGTCCATACCAGTCATCCCAAATGTTATCGTAGCAGCTACCTTTCACCACAACACCAGAATCAGTAGAAGCAACTTCCCCAATATCGTAACACTTAAATCTGTAACTGTTGACAATGCAGCATGTATAAGTATCTACAGATCTTTCAGGGCCATCGGCTATAAGCTTTAGCCGATTGTCATCTAACTCATCTGTGAGGACCTAATGTACATTAACACAACATATTCTAAAGTTAATTACGCTATAAGAATAAATCTATGATGGTAGATTCATTGAACTTGTAAAGGTTAGACTTACATGATCTTTAAACCATTGCACAAATTCTCCATTTCTCAAATTTTGTAAATCCCCGTCCGATATACTCGGATTCACTTCACGTACTTCAGCATTATATTGACTGCAGCACAGTTATATACTCAATGTGTTTGTAAAGGAACTTGACACAATTACACCAAACATATATAGTTATGACTACTTACTTAATGTATGGCACTACTTCATTCATGTTGACAAGTGCATACAATGTGGCAGATGCATACTCACTATCGGTCAAGAATCGCCTTTTTTTACCACCGAATGGGCGTACAGGATGACTAAAGGCCGTTAATTCTCTATTTTCCTTGTGCGCAACAGCCTGATTCCGACGTAAGCGATTGTTCTTCGTCTGAACATTCGGCTCAAAGTACAACGAGCAAAAATTAACAAGTTCCTCCATAACATAACTTTCAGCAATTGACCCCTCTACACGGGTTCTATTCTTCACCTTTTTCTTTAGACGTCGCATATACCTATGTGATATATAGATTAGCGAAAAAGAATGAATATTTTACAGTATTAAAAACATTAATGTCATTACCTCTCGAATGGATACATCCATCTATTTTGTACGGGACCACCAAACTTAGCTTCGTATGGCAAGTGAATAGGCAAATGCTCCATTAAATTAAAAACGATGGGGGGGAAGATCATTTCTAACTTGCACATTATTTCCACTATTTTCATCTCCATTCTATCTATGTCTTTGAGTTGAAGCTCTGTCAAGCATAGATTTCTGAAGAAATTAGAAAGCTCTATCAGTGCTTCAACCACAAGTTTCGGTAACAAGTCGATAAATGCCACAGGGATCAACTTCTGCATAAATACGTGACAATCATGACTTTTGAGACCCTGAAACTCCTTCACAATGCTTAACAGTTCATTAAAACCTCTCTCGCTACAGTCATGCTCATTCTTGAAGTGTAAAAACTTAGTCACGGTAGATAAGAGGGTGTGCTTTTCGTGCTCGTCATACAGTGGCGTCGCTGCTTCATGCAATAACTTATAGAAACCCTTAGCCCCATCATTCGGCTCTTGCTCGACGCTACTGTCATCCCTGTCTGTATTCTACTGGAAGTATAAACTAGCAGCTTCGACTATCATGTTAGTACAGTCAAAGGTTTCGTCACCTCTAGATTCCGGTTCTGATTCATGTTCATCCAACCAGGTTTCCTCATGATAGATCCATATCGTATAACCCTGCTTGAACCCATACGCAAATAAGTCGCACATGACATCACTCCTTTCCTTCAACACTTCATTCACACACCTCTTACAAGGACATCTAATCTCATCGCCGCTGACTTGCTCAAACACAAAATTGAGAAACTGTTCAACCCCACTACGGTACTCAGAGCTAAGCCCACTCTTATTAGTGGCTACCCTACGTTCCATCCAACTTCGATCAACAGACATCTTGGACAACTATCTGCTATATATATGAAAAGTTAAACAAACACAATCAAGTCTCCAAGTTAATGTATATGCAAGCTTATGAGTTTCCTAACTTCATCTCCCACTCTAATGGGTCAGGCTTCTATCCCATTCCCGGATGTGTCGCCTCACTGATGCTAACAACTTGAACACATCTTTAAATTTTTCAGAAATTTCGACAGCACCTCCCCATGGTCTTCAAGTACACGAAATAGACTAACACATCGTAGTCTAAATATGCACCCGAAGAACGTCAAGAGATATATACTGACCGAAAATTTAAAAAATATAAAGACGTGCTCAAGTCTTTAACATCGACCTAAGTGAGATCGAAACATACAAGAACAGTCCCAAAATAGGGACTATTTGAGATTCACTCCTACTAAGTGAATCTCAAACGGGTTTCTAAGCTTCCTAAACTATATGAAAATATGCACACGTCAAAGTAAGGATTATTTTTGTATAACAAAAAGAATACTAGCTTTTTATCAGGTCACAAACTATTAGTAAACTTTTTTAAAACCCACCCACACCACACCCCAGTCCACCCCAGTATTTCACGAGAGAACCAAACACATAGAAGTTAACTGTCATTTTATTCAAGAAAAGATACAAGAAGGGATTATATCCATCAATCATGTGAAGACCGGCGATCAACTTGCTGACGTGTTTACTAAAGCTTTAGGGTTAGGGATTATATCCATGCTCCAGCTTGAGGGGGAGTGTTAGGGATTCTAGAGGATTCTAAGAGCATGATTGTAGGAACATGATTTTAGGAATAATGTGTGGAGTAATATGTGCTAGTTATTGATTTACTTTCCTTATATAGCATGAGTCTTAGTCTATAAAAGGCTTTGTAATATAAGAAATAAACTCTCCACTTTACAATATGTAAACATAGAACATAAATATATCCTTAAGTTTGTAATTTTTGCAAATGGGATTCTTTTTGTGGTATGGAAAGAATATATAACAGTAACACAATGCTCCGTTCAATAAATGCTTACCACGCAGATGAATAGTAAACTGACATAAACAAACTTGATCTTGCAGTACCCAAAAGACCCTTCCCCAAAATTGTGTAAGGCCTGCATAAAATATACTCTACCTTTAACCATTTACTTGTAGTCATGTAAACCATTGCAAATATAAAATTATAATTTCCAGACATGTTTATAACAGTTGTGAACACTGAGATTGTTTGATAATGTCCAATTTTAGTCTAGAAAGATCCTCTGCCAGATATACAATGAGATTGATCAAATACATTTGTATATTTCACTCAAAACAACCTTTTCCAAAGTACTTGGCAATGAGTCCTGACAACACAAATTATTCTTCCTAATTTTTAATGAGATTATACTATCCTCAACATAATACTTGGTTTTCAATTTGAACTTCTTATCCCGAATAGCACATCTCGACACAATTGTATCTATTTAATCATAAATAAAATCATTGTATTTAAGCTAAATAGACATACATATGACCAGCATTACATGGTTGATAAACAACAACGCCAACATAAATTAATAAAATAAACCAACACCATAAAATCCCACAATATGTATAGTAAGAACAAATGTGTACAAACAAAATTAACTAACAAAAAAATGTGTACAAGCAAATAAATCAGTCAGAAGAATGGACCCATTACCTTAGTTGCTCTAAAATAGAACTGAAATTGGGACTTGCAGTCGAGAGAGACAGAAAACGAGGGTTGCAGTCGAGAGAGACAGAGAGCGAAGGTCGTTGTAGTCGAGAGAGACAGAGAGCGAGGGATGACGACGGGAAGAGAGACGACGACGGCAATAAAAGGTGAGTGGGCGACAGGAAAGAGAAGCCGGCGACGGTGCGAGGAAGAAGAGGGAGAAAAATGAATTAGAGAAATGAAAAAAATTTCAGTGACTGAAGGAAAATATAAACCCATTCTCGATGGCACTCAATATCGACGGCAAAGGCCGTTGCCTATGTCCTTTTCCCACGCGTGCCAAAAAATATCCACTAAATTTGGGCCCGGGAAGGGTCATTATCGACGGGACTCATTGGCGACGGTTGTGCCGTCGCCAATAACATCATTGGCGACGGGGATACCGCCGTCGCTAATTCTGCCGTTGCCAATGACCTGTTTTTTTGTTGTGGATTAAGAGAAGTAACTCTAATTAAGAAGAACAAAAAAAATTTTAATCCATAACCCCAAAAATTAGGCATGTCCATGCTCAAAGAAAACATGCATGCAATCCAAATGTTTGTCTATTAACCTCTTTGAAACAATCAATCATACATGACTCGATTACAATCAACACTAGCCTAATTTAGCTGGCTAAGTTGAAACGAACAGGAACACCAATATCACCCTTTAACTAGCTATCACCTTGAATAAAAGGCCCAACTGTATATTCCATAGAATTAGTTTATCTATCTTCAAAGCTATACAATTATCACCACAGTTTCAGCTTTATATTAGTTTTAATTTTAATCATTCTATTTTCGTCTATGAAAATATTTAAAATTTAAGTTATTGCTCCAAAAAAAAAGCCTTTTAAATTATGCACAATTTGTGATGTGCATGTAGAACTGAGTTGTTGTAGTAGTGGAACTATTTACATTGGTTGTGGTGCTGGTTTTGGAGGTGACCGGCCATTGACAACTCTCAAATTACTTCAAAGAGCCAAATAGTTAAATTATCTTGTACTCGAATGCCTAGCAGAGAGCACCTTGTCTGATCGCTACCAAGCAATGAAGTTTGGTGGCGATGGTTTTGATCCTCGTAGTATGTGTTTCTGTTCATGTCGAATTAATGTTTTGTCATTATGTTGGTTCTTGATTTACACATTGGTGTGCAGTTATTCAGAGCATGGGCTAAATGTTAATAGATCTCTGAATTTTAAATTTGGCGTGCTTCTGTGGTGCTCAAGATGAAATTTATCTGGCCTGCCTGAGTAACTAATATATAATCTAGCTCAAATGTCCTAAATATTTATATACTCTTTCACTGAGTAAACTGCAAGACTTTACATAATATCTTTAGATATCATTTCTTCTATAGTGTTATTTTTTTACTTAACTATCACTTGCATTAAAAGTGATAATAGTGACTATATGATAGAGTTTTAAGTTTCAAGTCATCCTCCTCTTTGCAATTTTATTTAATGTTTTGTTTATGCTTGTGGCGCCCCCAAAATAGGTATACATCACCTATTCTGAGTCGCCAAATACATGGTACAAAATTCAAATACAACTTAATTATACAACAGTCGTGTAAAATACGACTAAACATATGCTGTGAGTTTTAATACAAATACTGTCTTCTAGACAATATCCACTCTCAGAATAAGTCCTCATTACATTTATTGTCACACTATTTAACAGAATAGTGAGGACTACTAATACTATCATCTGATCCATCACTCCGTTTCCCGACTCGTCCCATCTATATTCGCATTTTCTAAAGAGAACAGTGAAAGAAAGGGTGAGCTCAACTAGCCCAGTAAGAAATATTATGACTAAGATAATGCAGAATAAATTATCATTAGCCTTAAACAGTGTTAAACTGATACAATATAACAAACATCAAGTTTAACTACAGCGAAACAAGCAACCCATTAGAAGAGTCAAGTAGAGAATAAAATTTACTATCTTCTATGATTTAAAAGGTTTTTCATGACTTTTATCGCTGGGACTCAGCTTAATAAATAATCCATATCATCGAATCACCCCTGCACTACGGCCAAGGATATTCTTTAGTATCATGACCACAATTATCCATGCACTACGGGCCAAGAATATTTGTGTATTCATTAATGGTCATGATCATGCCAACCACTGTCCATCAATGCATTACGGGCCAATGAGGACTTTTACCACATCATTTGTAACATTACGGTCATGATTATACCAAATAATCTCTGGTCATAATCATACCAAGTCCATCTATGCACTACAGGCCACAGATGACTTTCAACAGAATATAAACATGAGGATGATGACAATGATATAAGAATTCAATAAAACAAGTTCAAGAATTAATTTATCCAGGAACCAATAACGTCCAAATTGTCAACATGATACTGCTTTGTGGAGTAAAATTCAAGAATGCTCGGAAGAATATTTTTATGAAAAGATACTGGATGAAGCGCAAATATCAAAGATATTCCACTAATTTCATGGAGTATAAAAGTCAAAACTTTAACCAACTGAATATAATAAAGAATGGAATAACAAAAGAAATCACCAGGCATGCGATAGACCGCACAGACAGGTTATTCCAACAGGAAAATAAATAATGGAACCAGGTCATGTGTAAACGCACTGACAGGATATTCCGATAGAATATTAAATAATGAAACAAGGTCTGGCGTAAACGCACAGACAAGATATTCCAACAGAATAATAGTAAAGACGGAACCAGGTCCAGCGTAAAACGCACAGACAGGATATTCCAACAGAATAATAATAAAGACGGAATAATAGAAGAATGTCACCAAGTATTGAGTAGTCCGCGTATACTGGTTATTCCAGCAGAATAATAAAGAATGGAATAACAGAAGAATTTCACCAAGTATAGGGTAGCCCGCGTATACAGGTTATTTCAACAAAATAATAAATAATGGAATAACAAAAGTTCTCTTCATGAATACAAAAGAAATAATAACCCTTACGAGTATAACAAATAATATCCCTTACCGTAAAAGAAACTTGATATCGGAGTAGTGAAGTAGCAGAATACTTTTCTTCTTTCTCTCTATTGTTTCTCTCTCTAGAGTTTCAGTGAATTCGTAAGAAAATAATGAAGGAATGAGCTTCTATTTTTAAAAAAATTGGACTGCATAGTAACAAACTCATGAACGGTCTAGATTGATTTACTTTAATCTGACGGTCCATATTTAAAGCAAAATCTTTTAAATAAAATATAATATATTCTATTTATAATCTAATAAAATGAATAACTTTATAAAAGATTTTACTATGTAAACACTATGCATAATAAAATATAATATATTCTAATTATTGTCCAATAAAACATATAACTTTATAAAAGTATTCTGTTTTATATAAAAAGATTTTATGTTTTATTACATTAATAATACCAATAAAACAAGACTGAGTGACTTATCACGTAAACATCAATAATCAATACCGTATGCTACTATGCAACCCCGCGTATTACTGTACTTCTACTACCGAGTAGTTCAACAGTATTAACGGTAAAACTTTCGCCATTATTTTCATAAAATATTTTTGTCGTTTTCTCAATCCGACAATAATTCTGTTGTGGGGTCCACCAATAATTGTGTCGTCATACAAATATTCCCCGATAAAAATAATATTCCCCGACCAATCGAATATAATACAACAACTTGCATACTTTGCAAAATTTATAAATACTATCCACAACTATAACATTATCTCAAATTCACACCATAATATTTAAAAAAATATTTTGAAAAAATTAAATCTTTATTCATAAAATTTGGGGTTTCACAATCTCTCCTCCTTATGAAATTTCGCCCTCGAAATTTATGTACGTACCTGGTATGCCGAACAGATGAGGACACTTCATCAGATTCTAACTCTTGAGGTATAACCTTTGAGTGTTGAATACATTCCAGGATTTTAGCAGGTCATATGTTAAATTATCCGCTATCTCGTTCGGTTCTAAATCAATAATGTGGTTTGGGTCGTCCACATATTTATGTAACATCGATACGTTAAAAACGCTATGAACACGCGACATACTTAGCGGTAAAACGAGTCTATAAGCCACAGTTCCTACTCGATCGAGGATTTTAAATGGGTCAATTAAATCGAGGGTTGAGATAACGCCTTCTTGAACCTTCTTCTTCACATTCATCAGCTCTGAGTATGTAGCTTAAGCGGCTTTAACTTTATCGATTAAAGTCGATTCTAATCGTATATTCGTTATTTTCACGTGGGTCCCTAGAGTCTTTAACTCTATCTTCATCATTTGTAAGTTATAAGAAATGGGTCTTTGTGTTAACAACATCTCACTCGCATACGATCTTTTACTCAACTTGTCAGCTACCACTTTCGTTCTTTCACGATGATATTGAATGGAATGATCATAATCTTCAACAGCTCGAGCCAACGACTTTGGCGCATGAGACGTTCGCTTTAGTTGAAGAAATATTTAAGGGTTTAAAAAATGGGTTTTGTACTGGGGTCAATACAAAATTCGATTTCACGCTCTGGGGTAGGCTAAGATGTCTTTTAAGAATATGTCAAGAACTTTATTAATAATAGAAATATCGTTCAAAACTGTGACCCTCATCCAAGACTTGGATAGCACGTCACATTGATACCTATCAACTTGCCATCGTCATTCACGACGTCACCTACAGAAAGTCTGGCTTCGGTGCATTCCACACAAGAAAGTCAACAACGAAAGGACCGGGGCTCTTTACTTATGGCTTGATATGACAATGATTGACTTTAGTGGTTTGGTTGCTTGAATTCGCATAACAAGTTGGTTAGGAGTATGAAAGCTAACAACCTTACGAAAAGTATGATGAGTAGTTAACCAATCGTTTCCAAAAATCACATCAAATACAAGTATTTTCAAAGAGATAAGATCGACAGGTAACGTAAAAGTGTTGATTTGAACAAGATTTATAAATTGTGGAGGTAACGAAGGTTTATCCCAATTGAGTTTAAATAGATATATCAAAGTCTAACTTCTCCGGAGTTAACTTCAAACAATGAACACAACTAGGTGAAATAAAAGAGTGAGTAGAATCGGTATCTAACATGGTATAGACTTCACAAGAGTTTATGACTAACATACCCGTGATAATTTTATTCAGGTTCCTTGTCACGAAAAAAAAGCGTTCTCTCTTAAACTACCGGCTTTGACTTTTCTGGGATGGCCTTTGGTGCCTCCATTTTAGCTGAACTTGTCATCGGTGAACAATAAAATCGGGCTAAGTGACCTTCTCTTCCACAATTATAACATGCTTTGGACGGCATCGCGCAGTTTGGACTGATGTGTCCCTCCCCTCCGCATTTGAAGCATATGATAGGTGGTCGTTCTCCTTCCTTAACAACGGGTGCTGGTGCTGACGTTTTTCTATCATTGTTGAATCTCCTCTTCTTGAAATGTCCATTCTTATTATTTTGACCATGATTACCACCGAAGTGGTTACCATTTCTGGCATGTTGATTCCCTCCATGTTTATTATCACCGCTTTGATGATTGTTATCATTGATATTATCATTGTGCCGGCTGCTCTCTTTTGGTTGCGTTGACTCGTTATCGCGCTCCACTAACTGAGCCCTATTTACAATATCTGAATACAAACACAGTTTATGAGAAATAAGATATTGGCGTATCTCTGATTTCAAACCTCTTAAAAATATCTGCGTCATTCTCTCCTCATTATCAACTAAGTGGGACGCAAATCGGGATAACTCGTCAAACTTAGTTTCGTACTGCAACACGGTCATGTTATTTTGCTCCAACTTGATGAACTCTACCTCTTTTATGTGACGAATACTTTCGGGAAAGTACTTGTCGTTGAACAGATCTTAGAACTTCTCCCAAGACATCTTGAGTGCGTCAGGCTGGGTACATTTTACAGATTCCCACCAGTGATCTGCCTCTTCATGCAACATAAAGGTGGCAAAGGGAACCTTTTACTCCTCGGAGCATCCCAAGACATCAAATATCTTAGTGATCTGCTTTATCCATGTCTCCGCCTTAAGTGGTTTTGGCATTCCAATAAACTCCGGTGGTCCCAGCTCCTTGAATTGCTTAGTGGTGACCAACCGTGGGTTGCCATTGTTTCCTCCTTCATTATGAACAGGAGCCGCCTTCGCCTGATATTGCATGAATTCTAAAAAACTCCTAAACGTACCGCTGTTTGCCATCCTGTTGTACATTGTCCTGATTATTGATCTGTGCAGACTCAACGGTCTCCTGTGCTCCATTATTTATCTCAACATTTTCAGATGCCATTTTCAAATACTGCAACAAAACAAGGGTTAATTAACATATCACATATTATCCCTATACTCTGACCGACCAATTAAATACCAAAAAACTTAGGTAGGTCATACTAGCGAAAGAATTCCCCCGTCTCTCCCCTCCTAGTTTTTGCCTCACATCTCAGCCAGGGATCATATCCCTAAGCTCTGATACCAACCGTGACGCCCCCAAAATAGGTATACATCACCTATTCTGAGTCGCCAAATACATGGTACAAAATTCAAATACAACTTAATTATACAACAGTCGTGTAAAATACGACTAAACATATGCTGTAAGTTTTAATACAAATACTGTCTTCTAGACAATATCCACTCTCAGAATAAGTCCTCATTACATTTATTGTCACACTATTTAACAGAATAGTGAGGACTACTAATACTATCATATGATCCATCACTCCGTTCCCCGACTCGTCCTAGCTATATTCTCATTTTCTGAAGAGAACAGTGAAAGAAAGGATGAGTTCAACTAGCCCAGTAAGAAATATTATGACTAAGATAATGCAGAATAAATTACCATTAGCCTTAAACAGTGTTAAACTGATACAATATAACAAACATCAAGTTTAACTACAGCGGAACAAGCAACCCATTAGAAGAGTCAAGTAGAGAATAAAATCTACTATCTTCTATGATTTAAAAGGTTTTTCATGACTTTTATCGCTGAGACTCAGCTTAATAAATAATCCATATCATCGAATCACCCCTGCACTACGGCCAAGGATATTCTTTAGTATCATGACCATAATTATCCATGCACTACGGGCCAAGAATATTTGTGTATTTATTAATGGTCATGATCATGCCAACCACTGTCCATCAATGCATTACGGGCCAATGAGGACTTTTACCACATCATTTATAACATTACGGTCATGATTATACCGAATAATTCATGGTCATAATCATACCAAGTCCATCTATGCACTACAGGCCACAGATGACTTTCAACAGAATATAAACATGAGGATGATGACAATGATATAAGAATTCAATAAAACAAGTTCAAGAATTAATTTATTCAGGAACCAATAACGTCCAAATTGTCAACATGATACTGCTTTGTGGAGTAAAATTCAAGAATGCTTTGTCAAATTGTTGATGAATATCTTTGGCCCATAGTGCAAAGA
Organism: Panax notoginseng; assembly: GCA_016801055.1. NCBI lineage: Eukaryota > Viridiplantae > Streptophyta > Magnoliopsida > Apiales > Araliaceae > Panax > Panax notoginseng. The sequence continues at coordinate 178,764,061 of CM029015.1, forward strand.
TGAAATTATTAGTATGATTATGAATAGGAACTGTGATTTGGTATAACCATGATCTTTGATGTTTCAGGTAAAGACAAGTGATGAAAATTATCTTTGTTCTGGATGAGAAGAGGAATTTAGAACTACAATTATGATTATGAGTTATACATGTGATTGTGGACATGAATTATTGATTGATGTTACAGGGATAAAACATTGTTGGTGGACTTTTAACATAGAGAAGATAATAGACTTTATAGTCTATTTGACTCCTCTAATGGATTGCTCGTTCCGCTGCAACTATGGTTGAAAAGTTTTATCATCTACCATATGTTCTAAATCTCTGATTTATTACTGATGAATACTATTAAAAATTTATTTATCTTTAGTCATAACATTCTTTACTGAGCTAGTTGTGCTCACCCTTTTGCTTCACAATTCCTTTCAGGTAATAAGAGTGTAGCTGGGTCGAGCGAGGGTAACAGAAAAATAGAACGGTGGTCTCTAGCTGTGGAGGTTCTCCCGAAGCAGTATAGAAAAGTTCATTTAGTAGTTTTATTTGGTGAATCCAATATGGTAAGGTGTACCCAACGTTGGAAGGGTGTTTTGCCACTATCATACAAGATGTCTAATGACATACAACCCCGTGTCATCATAAGACATAGTTGTGCACATCCACTTGTCGAGTATATCTACGAGCACTACCTATATAATCTTGGTGTTTGTTTGAAGTATAATTCTTAATTAGAGACAGTTGAGATAATGATAAGTCAAGAGAAGACTCACCATTGGGAAGAATATGATAGTAATCTTCTCATTTTTCTTTGGGGTCTATTAGGTCAACCAAGGATAATTCTGTGGCCATATGATATCTATCATAACCTAGAAGCTTGGCCTCCCATGTACGAGGGTTTCCTTGAGCACTTTCCAAAGATTCTAATTTCTAAAACAATTTTTGACTATACCTTTATGTAAGGTGTCATTGTGACGTGCTATCTAAGGTTGGGACATGAGTCACAGTTGGAATATATTTATATCCAAACTCACAGCATATGTGTTGTTGTATTTTGCACGAAAATTGTTGTAATAAAGTTGTAGTTATTTTCTGTACCATGTATTTGGCGACTCAGAATAGGTTGGATGGAATGGACCTATTTTGGGGGCATCACAAGTTGTACCTTTGAATTTCGGTGGTCCTACAACCTTAAAGTCTTTGAAGTTCGCTAAGCGGTTGTCCAGCTGGTTTCCAACGACTGGTATTCCCTGTTGCATAGCCTGAGCTAACATGTTTTCAAATTGCTGCATTGGGTCTGCTTGCTGTTGTCCTTCTACGTTGTTGACAGATTCTTCTGCCCTTTGATTTCGAGTTCGACGTCTTGGCGGCATTATCTGATTAAATAAAATCATAAATTTAACTTACATTCTAAACCTTATCATATAAGTTTAATATTCTAAACTTGTTTAATTTCTCAAACATAGCTTCATATTCATTTAACGAATATTTACATAGCATAGCACATACTGCTTTTAACATCATTCATCCCTTTGTGACTACAAAAGTCGGGATTTACAGACCTGACCAACACAAAAGTTTTAGAATATTACATTACACAGACATACTAAGCACACATATTAAACACACCTACATCATAACAGAACCTATACTACTTATTTATTATTCTTTTTCAATGGACAACTTTTCGCCTGATGACCTTCTATCCCACAGATAAAACATGCTCCTTTTTTGTAGTCAGGACAATACAGAGTAGTATGTCCCTCATAGCCGCAGAGATAACATATTCTTTTTCATTTCTTCTTATTGGATTTTCCTAAGTCATGGTCTTCTATCTTTCTTTTCCCCTTCTTATCCGGAGCTACACACGATGTGTTGCTTGTGGCTCCCATCTAACCAATTTGGATCTTAAGCTTATCTTGTCCTTCCATTGTTTTTATTAACGCTTGACGCAACTGACTATTCAACAGCTTTTCTATCTCCCACAGCCTTTCCAGAAAAGAAACCTTGTTCTTCAGATTCTGTACCTCTGTTGATGCTTGATCAGCTTCAACTTTAGTGTTCGAATCACTATCTGTCAGCTCCACCATCTCCGGATCTGGTACTATGTTTTCCACAATAACCACATCTTCTGAGTTATTTTCATTGTGAGCCTCTATGTCAGCTATCGGCTTCTATATTGGCTCCTTCTTTACGATCCGAGGGTAATCAAATCCTTTTTCACCTGACATCTACACACATAAATTATCCTAATTAGCATATAGTATATACACACAACAAATAAGAGTTTTATATAAGTTATCTTTTATTTGGTTTGACGATGAATTTATTCAATTCATCTTCTTTTTAAACTCTATATGAGTTATTTGTATTTTCAACGTTTCCCTCTGTTCTAAGGTTATAGCCTAAGGTCTAACCCACCTAAGGTTTTTAACCCCTAAGCTCTGATACCAACTTGTAAAGACCCCAAACTCGGGTACTTGAAACCCGAACTCGGTTCTTCACGATACCATTTCTATGAGCGGAATAATACTAATAATAATAACAATAATATAAAAGATCAACTTAATTTACATAATTATTAGAGTCTAGCTCCCAAGTACGTAACCTTTAAACATTCATTACAACTCATGATAGATAATATATATCATACTTGTCTTAATATCATCAAACTATTACATAACATAGTAATTCGATCATTCAGCAACCTTCCCTTTTCCTTTGTTCTTAGCAGAGCTCTCTGGTCGTTCGCACTTAACTGAAAACATTTAAATTTAAGCAAGGATGAGCATTTGAGTGCCCAACAAGTAATAGCAATTATATATATATATATATATATATATATATATATATATATATATATATATATATATAAGCTGAAAGGATTTAAATATTTTCTTTGTACTATTCTTCTACAACCAGTCGATAGTTGTGAAGTATTCTGAACCGATAATAATAACATAACAACTCTCTTTCAAATTTTTGAAACTACATAATGACTATAACTGGGGTTATGGTGACATGCCATGAGCATTGTTTTCATTTTCGAAAAGGTTAAACAGAAATTCATCTGTAAACCGACATAACTTACGGGCACGGGGGGTGATCAGCCCGTTATGCCCTGCATTGATCAATATTACATTACAAGAACAATAGGATCGTTCACTCTGTTCCACCTTGGGTGCATAAAAAGTTTTCCCGTATAGGGATGTTCATACTTGTCTGGGTTCCAAATTAAAGGTTTTATCTTGTTTCAACAATAATCTATAATTTAACATATATACGGGTAATTGAAAAAAAGTATATCAACATGTGATTAAATACAATAATTATCCAAGTGGGGACACTTGTTTAACCATTTCTAAAAATTAACGAACAGAATATATATATTTGAGTTACCATATACTAACATATTGATAAGCAATGAGCGTATATAATATAAGGTTAATAATCTGTACAGTAATAATATAGTTTAGAAACATTCTTACTCATGTCCATTGCATAAAGAAAATGCAAAGGTTAGATACTTGTCTGAAGCGCTGCTTACAGTTTGTAATTTATATTTATCGCTTATCTCACGACCTATCATTAATCAGATCATTCGTTCGATTAGAACAACATACTATAACACATAACACTACTTATTGCAGTCAGCACATACCCTAATCACATTGACACTTAGATTTAACAACCATTGAATCACAAATAATCACTTATCTAATCACATTATCTAAGTCCAGATCAATTTCTGAAATATGTCGGTGTACCGACAACTTTATTGGGTAATAATCGAGTCTAAGACTCTATTCAACTTAATATCAGTACGTATCAGTCATATTATTTTTAAATGACTTATAATAATTTTAAAACATTTTTTATGATTTATCATAAATTTTCAAACATTGGAATCATATTTAAATGATTTAAATACTAATCAATTCTATTATCATTAATATTTAATTAGTACTAAACTATTAATGAAATCATTTCCAAAATATTAAAGTTATTTATAATAACTCAAAATATTTTTAAAGTATTAATATTACCCTTAAATAATTTTTAAAACATTTAAAATCATTTCTAAATAATTACCATTAATAATAAGGTATTAATGTTTCATTTATCCAAATATTAAAAGTCATTAAATATAACTTAAAATATTTTTAATTCATTTATATCCCTTTTAAATGATTTTTAAATTAATAAAATCATTTATAAACTATTTATTTAATATAATTATTAAATAAATTTAATATCATTAGTAATAACTTAATAATCATTAATATTTAATTAGTAATGAAATTATCCTTTAAATATTAAAAGTTATATTTTATAACTTAAAATATTTTTAAACACTTTATTTTCATTTAAAATGATTTTTAATATAATAAAATCATTTTTAATTAATTTATTAAATAAATTAATTACCATTAATATTTAAATATTAATGAAATTTATCACAAAATATTAAAAGTCATTAAAAATAACTTAAACTATTTTCTTATATCATAATATAATTTTTAATAATTTTTCCAATATTAAAATTATTTTTAAATAATTTATTTAATATCATAATTAAATAAATTAAATACTTTTAATATTCTAAAAATATTAAATATTTATGAAATATATTTAAAATAATTAAAAACTAATTTTTGAAATTTAAAATAATTTTTAACAATTTATTTTGTATTTTTAATAATTAAAAACTATTTTTTTCTATTTATTAATTAATTTCCGGAAAATAATATATCATCTGTCGCTAAAGACCACCTATAGCGACAGAACCGTCGCTATAGGTGTTCTTCATGTTCTTGGCCAAACCCAGAAACTCATAGGCAGTTTGCCAGGTACCACGTTTGACCAACAATGATTCAGTGGGTGCAGTGATTCTAGGAATGCTATTGAGCAGATCATGCAGAACTAGTGCAAGACTACAAGATAAAACGACCAACATGTTCATACATCACACAACCAAAGAGATCTAATCGTCCAAAGTAGCTGTCACAGCTGGTCTTCATTTCTGGGTTACCCAGAAATGAAGAACAATTCTGAGGCCTACTTTGGGCTTCCACAACTTGTATGATATGAAATGTTTCTGTGATATAATGCATTCAGTGTATACCCAACATGACAAGGAAGAGTTATAATACATTATATCACTAAAACAACAACAGATCAAACGTAAAAAGGCCGGTCAAACCATGTCAGACATCATGCTATTGTGTTTTCTGGGTTACCCAGAAAACACAAACCGTGAGCTTTATGCTTGGTTTGACCTTAATCCAAATCCAATCGGTTTACATTTTAAGTGATAAAAGAGCATAATCATGTAGTCCATGTAACAAACTATAAACTTATTACAACATCATGACTAAAACATCAACAACCTGACAGATCAGAGCCCAAGAACATCTTGTCAGACGCTTCTGGGCCTGATCTGGGCTACCCAGAAACCTTGCAAGTCATGGTCGGTCAACGCAGTTTCACCTTCCATAACTTGCAATATACATACGATCTAAGCCTGATTCCAAGCCCAGATTCAAGAGAACATATCAGACTACAACTACAAAGTTTCAAAACACAAAATTCGTAACAGATCACAGAGATATAAGGTCTGACATTTCTTGTCAGACTTTCTGGGCAAACACTGGGTTTCAAAAACAGTCGGTCAATGCCGGTCAACCCACTTTGACCTTAAATAACTTTTAATCTACAACAGATATGACTTTGATTCTTTTTGCAGATTAAAGACAACATTGCAGGCTACTACTAACAACTTAAAAACAACACAAAACATAATCGAGCAAGGATCTGTGGCCTCTGACATTCGTTGTCAAACCACAGAACCAAGTTTTTTCCAGATTTCTAAGATCTTCAAATCTAAGCTTCTAGATGTTATGGATCTAACATCTAGCAACCCAGATCATCCATAGACACTAGATTTAACATGTTTAACACAAAAAAACTAACATCTAACAACAGATCGTTGGACAGAAATCATGGCTAGGGTTTATACCTTCAATGAACAATTCTTGATTTCTGACTTCTGATTTGTTATAGCTGATCGTGGGGCTTTGATTTAGGACTAATATACTTGTATATTTTAGAGGTTAGAGAGAGAGAGAGAGAGCTTAGTTTGAGTGTTGTGAAAAATGTAAGTGAACAATTGCATTTTCTCTCTCCTTCAATCCTTAAATAGACAACAAGGTGCATGAATTGGCTGATTGAGTTGCTTGTTGCTGTCAATTATGAGCATGTGGAGTGGTTGAAATGGTTCACCCACTCAACCTATTGTCAAAACCTAGTTTGTAGCTTTAGTAATGCAAAGGGGCAAAATGGTCATTTATATTTCTATTTAATGGCATACTTGAAACTTGGCAAACCCTTAGGGTTCAACCCTTAGGGTTTAACCCTAAGGTTTAGCACAAAATGAAGGATTTTCCCACTAGGGTTTACACAAAATAAAAAATTAAATAAATTTTAGTTTCTAAAATTTTGAAATTTGGGCTTTCTAATTATGATTAATTTTCTAATTATGCTATACAGGAACATTAGGGTTTAATAACATATAATTATCATTAATATTGCTAAAATAGCAATTAGGATTTACGATTTTGATAATTAGGGTTACTAATTTATAATTAGGTTTTCTAATTATCAAATTAGGGTTTAAAATTTTAGGATTTCCAAAATTAGCAATTGAGATTATAATACTTGCTAATTAATCACATTAACACAATTACAACCAATCTTGAACTCTAATTTAAATTTCAAATTAGGGTTCCTCATTTCAAAAAAATTATTTAGGGTTTCTAGATTATAATTAGGGTTTTCTAGAAATTAGGGTTTCTAGCATTTTTAATTAGGGTTCACCTAGTTAATACATTTAATACACGACATAAATTATATAACACACTTATAAAATAATCTTGCACTCTAATTTGGATCTCAAATTAGGGTTTAGCATTATTACTAGGGTTTGGTCATAATACACCGTAATTGACCTACCATTATCAATACGGAAATGCAATACATATTCATAGCACTGAAAAATCAAAATATAATTAATATTATATTATTTTTCTCATACCTTGACAATAATTCAAAATTATGGTTTGGATTCCATATCTGATTTATTCTTCATATTTAACCTTAACAATTAAGGTAAAATAATTAACATAATAACTTATACTAAAATTCATATAATAAAATAATTATTATAATTATTCTAAAAATCACTTCATATATTATTTAAATAATATATGCTTATATTTTCATGGAAAATAATTAATAAAAATATTTCTACCATAATTTTAATTATTATAAGAATATACTTTATAATAATCAAAAATTCTAAAATAAATTCATTTGTAAATATTTATGTAATAAATATATTTTTATTTACCACATAAATACATATATACAATATCTTGTACAAATCCTCATCCATAAAATAAAAAAAAAATTTATACGCAAAATTTCTTATTTATTTATATAGAAAATATCGGGTTGTTACATTCACCCTCCCTTATAAAAATTTCGTCCCCGGAATCACCATTTTAAAACCTATACATACACGACACATAGCATACATAATCATTGCAAGTAGATCTCGATCAACTTTGATCGAACTGATCTTTAACTATTCACATAAAGCTTATCTTTCTGATTAAACGGAAAATTTTGTTTCTAAAAGAACTCAAATTCCTCCTCAAATTTCTTTATAAACTAATTTACTAAAAATAGGAAAATCATGTATAATAAAATAAAAGTTATACGAATAATACCTGGAGTTGCATTGCCAGCTGCTGCCGTGTCCTGGACTGTCATGTTGTAGACCCTTGTCGTAGATTTTGTCGGCTTGCTCGACGAAGTCGGTCCCGTGATTGCTAACGTCCCACTGCCAATGCCCACGTTCACACTTCCTGTCTCCACCTCCTCTTCGGACAATCTTTCACCCTGTGCTCTGTCGATCAGCATATAAAACATCCACTATTCATCCTAGGATTGGGGCAGTTGGGAGAGATATGGCCCTCCTGCCCGCACTTGTAGCAAACAAATTTTCCTTTCAAACACTCCCCCGAGTGATTCTTCCCACATGTCTTACATGGCACTATCTGTTTCTTAACACCTTCTTGTTTTATCTGCACACTTCCAAAACTGCTCACCTTTCTCTTGCCATCTCCACTCCTGCTCCCACTATTAACTCCTACTTTTCCAGCTCCTTCGGTCTTACCCTTATTCTTCCTCTCCTTATTGTAAAGGCCCATGGCCTCACTTCCCTCCTCAGCTATGATCGCTTTCTCCATGAGTGCTACAAATGTAGGAATTTGCAACACCGCCACTTTGTTGTAGAGTCAGGGTTTCAATTCCAGCTCAAACCTTCTCGCTTTCCTAGCCTCCGTATCGACTTGATGCGGGGCAAACCTAGCTAACTCATTGAATTTGGCGGCGTATTCAGACACTTTTATATTCTCCTGCTTCAACTCTAAAATTTAACCTCTATCCTCGCCTGCATACTTGGTGCAAAATAGTTCTCGAAAAATAAAGTTTTAAATCTATCCCATGTGACTACACCTTCTCCTGCCCTAGCCTGATTCGCTTCCCACCAAAAATTTGCTTCCCCCTTCATCATGTAGGTGGCAAAAGCGGTCTTTTGCCCCTCAGCTACCCTAGCTATCACGAATGCCTTCTCAATCTCTTTGACCCAAGTTTGGGCTTCAACAGGGTCAGTTGTGTAAGACCCCGAATTTTATGAAATAAAAGTATTCAATTTTTCTTATAATTACTATTCAGTAAATGGTTAAATTGATAAATGTTAAAGTTAAGGGTGATATATGAATTTTTTTTCAAAATACACAAGTGGTTATAAAATATTCATTGTTGTCGGGGAATATTCATTTGATCGTGGAATATTCTTACTGTCGGGGAATATTCATATGACGGTGCAGCCTTTTGTGGGTCCCATAACAGAAAGCGATTGGATGAAGAAAACGACAAGAGTAAGTTGTTTATAAATAACGGCGTAGTTATTACCGTTAACACTGTTGGAATACCCGGTGGTTAAAACACAGTAATATGTGTTGTGGCACAGTAACACACGGTATTGCACCAATTATTAATTTTTATGTAAGAAGGCATTACTCAATAATTGTTACAGTAATTACTGTTCAATATTTTATTTTATTGATTCAATAATTGCTGCGTTGATATTTTATATTACTGTTGTTTTAATAATTGTCACTACACAGTATTTTCTATTCTCGGAGCAATAATTCATATTATCTGAATAATATTATTAGATAACATTATTGGCAATGTCTAGAAAGTTTTGTCTAAGGAGAGGTTTGGTCATCTAATTGCGAGCCAGTAAGGAAGAGATCCTTATTGGAAAGCCCCCTCTTTCCTGGGAACTGCCTGGTTGTCAGTAATGTGATTCTGTAATATTATTTGTGAATAATTAATTATTGATTTATATAATGAGGAAAATATTGATTTTATGTGGATATAGATGGAGAAAAATTTTAATGTGACAGTTGTTGAAAATTAATATTTTATTTTTTCTGATAAAATAATTCATTTAAATATATTATTTTAATAATATATTAATGGTGATATTTTTACAATGAATGTGGAATATATGAATAAATGAGGAGGAAGAGTATTTTTGTTGGATTAAATATTTAACACATGTTTTGTGTGTTGGTGGACACAATTCTTGACCGAAAATTTATTATAGACTATAAAATCATCCGTTTGTGGATTTCGGTCAATTTCTGTTTGGAATTTGGAAAAACTTTCTTCTGTAAAGTTGTAGAGAATTGAATTTTCTATAAAAAATCCTGAGATTCGAATTTTCTGATAAAAGGGCTATTTATTATGAATTATTGAAGTTTCGAAGTTCCGAAATAATTGATTTTTGGAAGTTTTATTTATTTTTATTAACAAAAACGTTTTTTACACTTTGGTGGGCCCCACTTGCACATGTTGATGGCTGAATCCAGATTTTCAAAGGTGGGCTAAGGAAAATTTATAATTATATTATTATTTTATTAAATTTTCTTCTTTGGTGTTCTAAGCAATTTTCTATAAATAGGGTGCTTAGGTTAGAATTGAAAATCATACCAAAAACTGAAGTTTTCTCTCTATTTCTCTCTCTATATTATCGAGTGTATTCTTGTGAGTATTTTGATATCTTGAGTGTTGCTATACGGTGCAAGTTCGTTCAGCGTTATTCCAGTCAGGAGTACTGCTCTTTTGAGGTAAGGGATATTGTCGTAAGAGATGTTATTTTTTTATCAATGATATTATTTCTTTCAATATCATTATACCGGAATATTGGTAGGATTTTTCTTGTAAAATTCTTATCTTTTCATGTCGGGGTTACTATTCACGAGTTACTATTCATGAGTTACTATTCACAAGTTATTATTCATGAGTTAGTATTCACAAGTTACTATTCACGAGTTACTATTCACGATACTATTCACGACAAAAATTAGTTTCTTTTTCTGACCAAATTATCGTTGATTTATGGTTGTTGCTCTTGAAAATAAATGCAGTTGTTGGTCATATTGTTTTTATTATCATATATAACATTTTTATAACCCTGATGTTGAATTTCTCTTTCACTTGAGTGTAAAGATGGGTAGATTATTGGTATGATCATGACTAGGGTTCTCTTTGGCCAGTAGTGAAAAAGTTGAATTGTGACTGGTATGATCATGACCATTGAATTTATAATTGAATATATTTAGCTTAAGTGCAAAGGTGAATTGATCAACATAGTTATAATTATTGTTTATATAAGTTCTAAAATTATTATATATTTCTTTGAGATATGAATATATTTGGCCTGTAGTGCAAATATGAACTGTTGAGGAATATCTTTGGCCTGTAGTGCAAAGATGAATTATTGATGAATATCTTTGGCCCGTAGTGCAAAGATGAATTATTGATGAATATCTTTGGCTCGTAATGCAAAGATGACTTGTTGTTGAATATCTTCGGCCTGTAGTGCAAAGATGAGTTGTTGATGAATATCTTTAGCTCGTAATGTAAAGATGACCTGTTGTTGATTATCTTTGGCATGTAGTGCAAAGATGATTTGTTGATGAATATCTTTGGCCCGTAGTGCAAAGATGAAATTATTAGTATGATTATGAACAGGAACTGTGATTTGGTATAACCATGATCTTTGATGTTTCAGGTAAAGACAAGTGATGAAAATTATCTTTGTTCTGGATGAGAAGAGGAATTTAGAACTACAATTATGATTATGAGTTATACATGTGATTGTGGACAGGAATTATTGATTGATGTTACAGGGATAAAACATTGTTGGTGGACTTTTAACATAGAGAAGATAATAGACTTTATAGTCTATTTGACTCTTCTAATGGATTGCTCGTTCCGCTGCAACTATGGTTGAAAAGTTTTATCATCTACCATATGTTCTAAATCTCTGATTTATTAGTGATGAATACTATTGATAATTTATTTATCTTTAGTCATAATATTCTTTACTGAGCTAGTTGTGCTCACCTTTTTGCTTCACAATTCCTTTCAAGTAATAAGAGTGTAGCTGGGTCGAGCGAGGGTAATAGGAAAATAGAACGGTGGTCTCTAGCTGTGGAGGTTCTCCCAAAACAGTATAGAAAAGTTCATTTAGTTGTTTTATTTGGTGAATCCAATAGGGTAAGGTGTACCCAACGTTGGAAGGGTGTTTTGCCACTATCATACAAGATGTCTAACGACATACAACCCCGTGTCATCATAAGACATGGTTGTACACATCCACTTGCCGAGTATATCTACGAACACTACCTATATAATCTTAGTGTTTGTTTGAAGTATAATTCTCAATTAGAGACAGTTGAGATAATGATAAGTCAAGAGAAGACTCACCATTGGGAAGAATATGATAGTAATCTTCTCATTTTTCTTTGGGGTCTATTGAGTCAACCAAGGATAATTCTGTGGCCATATGATATCAATCATAACCTAGAAGCATGGCCTCCCATGTACGAGGGTTTCCTTGAGCACTTCCTAAAGATTCTAATTTTTAAAACAGTTTTTGACTATACCTTTATGTAAGGTGTCATTGTGACGTGCTATCCAAGGTTGGGACATGAGTCACAGTTGGAATATATTTGTATCCAAACTCACAGCATATGTGTTGTTATATTTTGCACGACAATTATTGTAGTTATTTTTTGTACCATGTATTTGGCGACTCAGAATAGGTTGGATGGAATGGACCTATTTTGGGGGCGTCACAAGTTGTACCTTTAAATTCTGGTGGTCCTACAACCTTAAAGTCTTAGAAGTTCGCTAAGCAGTTGTCCGGCTGGTTTCCAGCGACTGGTATTCCCTGTTGCATAGCCTGAGCTAACATGTTTGCAAATTGCTGCATTAGGTCTGCTTGCTGTTGTCCTTCTACGTTGTTGACAGATTCTTCTGCCCTTTGATTTCGAGTTCGACGTCTTGGCGGCATTATCTGATTAAATAAAATTATAAATTTAACTTACATTCTAAACCTTATCATATAAGTTTAGTATTCTAAACTTGTTTAATTTCTCAAACATAGCTTCATATTCATTTAACGAATATTTACATAGCATAGCACATACTGCTTTTAACATCATGCATCCCTTTGTGACTACAAAAGTCGGGATTTACAGACCTGACCAACACAAAAGTTTTAGAATATTACATTACACAGACATACTAAGCACACATATTAAACACACCTACATCACAACAAAACCTATACTACTTATTTATTATTCTTTTTCAATGGACAACTTTTCGCCTGATGACCTTCTATCCCACAGATAAAACATGCTCCTTTTTTATAGTCAGGACAATACAGAGTAGTATGTCCCTCATAGCCGCAGAGATAACATATTCTTTTCCATTTCTTCTTATTGGATTTTCCTAAGTCATGGTCTTCTATCTTTTTTTTCCCCTTCTTGTCCGGAGCTGCACACGATGTGTTGCTTGTGGCTCCCATCTGACCAATTTGGATCTTAAGCTTATCTTGTCCTTCCATTGTTTCTATTAACGCTTGACGCAACTGACTATTCAATAGTTTTTCTATCTCCCACAGCCTTTCCAGATAAGAAACCTTGTTCTTCAGATTCTGTACCTCTGTTGATGCTTGATCAGCTTCAACTTTAGTGTCCGAATCACTATCTGTCAGCTCCGCCATCTCCGGATCTGGTACTAGGTTTTCCATAATAACCACATCTTCTGAGTTATTTTCATTGTGAGCCTCTATGTCAGCTATCGGCTTCTATATTGGCTCCTTCTTTATGATCCGAGGGTAATCAAATCCTTTTTCACCTGACATCTACACACATAAATTATCCTAATTAGCATATAGTATATACACATAACAAATAAGAGTTTTATATAAGTTATCTTTTATTTGATTTGACGATGAATTTATTCAATTCATCTTCTTTTTAAACTCTATATGAGTTATTTGTATTTTCAACGTTTCCCTCTGTTCTAAGGTTATAGCCTAAGGTCTAACCCACCTAAGGTTTTTAACCCCTAAGCTCTGATACCAACTTGTAAAGACCCCAAACTCGGGTACTTGAAACCCGAACTCAGTTCTTCACGATACCATTTCTATGAGCGGGAATAATACTAATAATAATAACAATAATATAAAAGATCAACTTAATTTACATAATTATCAGAGTTTAGCTCCCAAGTACGTAAACTTTAAACATTCATTACAACCCATGATAGATAATATATATCATACTTGTCTTAATATCATCAAACTATTACATAACATAGTAATTCGATCATTCAGCAACCTTCCCTTTTCCTTTGTTCTTAGCAGAGCTCTCTGGTCGTTCGCACTTAACTGAAAACATTTAAATTTAAGCAAGGATGAGCATTTGAGTGCCCAGCAAATAATAGCAATTATATATATATATATATAAGCTGAAAGGATTTAAATATTTTTTTTGTACTATTCTTCTACAACCAGTCGATAGTTGTGAAGTATTCTGAACCGATAATAATAACATAACAACTCTCTTTCAAATTTTTGAAACTACATAATGACTATAACTGGGGTTATGGTGACATGCCATGAGCATTGTTTTCATTTTCGAAAAGGTTAAACAGAAATTCATCTGTAAACCGACATAACTTACGGGCACGGGGGGTGATCAGCCCGTTATGCCCTGCATTGATCAATATTACATTACAAGAACAATAGGATCGTTCACTCTGTTCCACCTTGGGTGCATAAAAAGTTTTCCCGTATAGGGATGTTCATACTTGTCTGGGTTCCAAATCAAAGGTTTTATCTTGTTTCAACAATAATCTATAATTTAACATATATACGGGTAATTAAAAAAAGGTATATCAACATGTGATTAAATACAATAATTATCCAAGTGGGGACACTTGTTTAACCATTTCTAGAAATTAACGAACAAAATATATATATTTGAATTATCATATACTAATATATTGATAAGTAATGAGCGTATATAATATAAGGTTAATAATCTGTACAGTAATAATATAGTTTAGAAACATTCTTACTCATGTCCATTGCATAAAGAAAATGCAAAGGTTAGATACTTGCCTGAAGCGCTGCTTACAGTTTGTAATTTAGATTTATCGCTTATCTCACGACCTATCATTAATCAGATCATTCGTTCGATTAGAACAACATACTATAACACATAACACTGCTTATTGCAGTCAGCACATACCCTAATCACATTGGCACTTAGATTTAACAACCATTGAATCATAAATAATCACTTATCTAATCACATTATCTAAGTCCAGATCAATTTCTGAAATATGTCGGTGTACCGACAACTTTATTGGGTAATAATCGAGTCTAAGACTCTATTCTGTAACTTAATATCAGTACGTATCAGTCATATTATTTTTAAATGACTTATAATAATTTTAAAACATTTTTTATGATTTATCATAAATTTTCAAACATTGGAATCATATTTAAATGATTTAAATACTAATCAATTCTATTATCATTAATATTTAGTTAGTAGTAAACTATTAATGAAATCATTTCTAAAATATTAAAGTTATTTATAATAACTCAAAATATTTTTAAAGTATTAATATTACCCTTAAATAATTTTTAAAACATTTAAAATTATTTCTAAATAATTACCATTAATAATAAGGTATTAATGTTTCATTTATCCAAATATTAAAAGTCATTAAGTATAACTTAAAATATTTTTAATTCATTTATATCCCTTTTAAATGATTTTTAAATTAATAAAATCATTTATAAATTATTTATTTAATATAATTATTAAATAAATTTAATATCATTAGTAATAACTTAATAATTATTAATATTTAATTATTAATGAAATTATCCTTTAAATATTAAAAGTTATATTTTATAACTTAAAATATTTTTAAACACTTTATTTTCATTTAAAATGATTTTTAATATAATAAAATCATTTTTAATTAATTTATTAAATAAATTAATTACCATTAATATTTAAATATTAATGAAATTTATCACAAAATATTAAAAGTCATTAAAATTAACTTAAACTATTTTCTTATATCATAATATAATTTTTAATGATTTTTCCAATATTAAAATTATTTTTAAATAATTTATTTAATATCATAATTAAATAAATTAAATACTTTTAATATTCTAAAAATATTAAATATTTATGAAATATATTTAAAATAATTAAAAACTAATTTTTGAAATTTAAAATAATTTTTAATAATTTATTTTGTATTTTTAATAATTAAAAACTATTTTTTTCTATTTATTAATTAATTTCCGGAAAATAATATATTATCTGTCGCTAAAGACCACCTATAGCGACAGAACCGTCGCTATAGGTGTTCTTCATGTTTTTGGCCAAACCCAGAAACTCATAGGCAGTTTGCCAGGTACCACGTTTGACCAACAATGATTCAGTGGGTGCAGTGATTCTAGGAATGCTATTGAGCAGATCATGCAGAACTAGTGCAAGACTACAAGATAAAACGACCAACATGTTCATACATCACACAACCAAAGAGATCTAATCGTCCAAAGAAGCTGTCACAGCTGGTCTTCATTTCTGGGTTACCCAGAAATGAAGAACAGTTCTGAGGCCTACTTTGGGCTTCCACAACTTGTATGATATGAAATGTTTCTGTGATATAATGCATTCAGTGTATACCCAACATGACAAGGAAGAGTTTTAATACATTATATCACTAAAACAACAACAGATCAAACGTAAAAAGGTCGGTCAAACCATGTCAGACATCATGCTATTGTGTTTTCTGGGTTACCCAGAAAACACAAACCGTGAGCTTTATGCTTGGTTTGACCTTAATCCAAATCCAATCGGTTTACATTTTAAGTGATAAAAGAGCATAATCATGTAGTCCATGTAACAAACTATAAACTTATTACAACATCATGACTAAAACATCAACAACCTGACAGATCAGAGCCCAAGAACATCTTGTCAGACGCTTCTGGGCCTGATCTGGGCTACCCAAAAACCTTGCAAGTCATGGTCGGTCAACACAGTTTGACCTTCCATAACTTGCAATATACATACGATCTAAGCCTGATTCCAAGCCCAGATCCAAGAGAACATATCAGACTACAACTACAAAGTTTCAAAACATAAAATTCGTAACAGATCACAGAGATATAAGGTCTGACATTTCTTGTCAGACTTTCTGGGTAAACACTGGGTTTCAAAAACAGCCGGTCAATGCCGGTCAACCCACTTTGACCTTAAATAACTTTTAATCTACAACAGATATGACTTTGATTCTTTTTGCAGATTAAAGACAACATTGCAGGCTACTACTAACAACTTAAAAACAACACAAAACATAATCGAGCAAGGATCTGTGGCCTCTGACATTCGTTGTCAAACCACAGAACCAAGTTTTTTCCAGATTTCTAAGATCTTCAAATCTGAGCTTCTAGATGTTATGGATCTAACATCTAGCAACCCAGATCATCCATAGACACTAGATTTGACATGTTTAACACAAAAAAACTAACATCTAACAACAGATCGTTGGACAAAAATTATGGCTAGGGTTTATACCTTCAATGAACAATTCTTGATTTCTGACTTCTGATTTGTTATAGCTGATCGTGGGGCTTTGATGTAGGACTAATATACTTGTATATTTTGGAGGTTAGAGAGAGAGAGCTTAGTTTGAGTGTTGTGAAAAATGTAAGTGAACAATTGCATTTTCTCTCTCCTTCAATCCTTAAATAGACAACAAGGTGCATGAATTGGCTGATTGAGTTGCTTGTTGCTGTCAATTATGAGCATGTGGAGTGGTTGAAGTGGTTCACCCACTCAACCTATTGTCAAAACCTAGTTTGTAGCTTTAATAATGCAAAGGGGCAAAATGGTCATTTATATTTCTATTTAATGGCATACTTGGAACTTGGCAAACCCGAAGGGTTCAACCCTTAGGGTTTAACCCTAAGGTTTAGCACAAAATGAAGGATTTTCCCACTAGGGTTTACACAAAATAAAAAATTAAATAAAAATTAAATAAATTTTAGTTTCTAAAATTTTGAAATTTGGGTTTTCTAATTATGATTAATTTTCTAATTACACTATACAGGAACATTAGGGTTTAATAACATATAATTATCATTAACATTGCTAAAATAACAATTAGGATTTACGATTTTGATAATTAGGGTTACCAATTTATAATTAGGTTTTCTAATTATCAAATTAGGGTTTAAAATTTTAAGATTTTTAAAATTAGCAATTGAGATTATAATATTTGCTAATTAATCACATTAACACAATTACAACCAATCTTGAACTCTAATTTAAATTTCAAATTAGGGTTCCTCATTTCAAACAAAAAATTATTTAGGGTTTCTAGATTATAATTAGGGTTTTCTAGAAATTAGGGTTTCTAGAATTTTTAATTAGGGTTCACCTAGTTAATACATTTAATACACGACATAATCTTGCACTCTAATTTGGATCTCAAATTAGGGTTTAACATTATTACTAGGGTTTGGTCATAATACACCGTAATTGACCTACCATTATCAATACGGAAATGCAGTACATATTCATAGCACTGAAAAATCAAAATATAATTAATATTATATTATTATTCTCATACCTTGACAATAATCCAAAATTAGGGTTTGGATTCCATATCTGATTTATTCTTCATATTTAACCTTAACAATTAAGGTAAAATAATTAACTTAATAACTTATACTAAAATTCATATAATAAAATAATTATTATAATTATTCTAAAAATCACTTCATATATTATTTAAATAATATATGCTTATATTTTCATGAAAAATAATTAATAAAAACATTTCTACCATAATTTTAATTATTATAAGAATATACTTTATAATAATCAAAAATTCTAAAATAAATTCATTTGTAAATATTTATGTAATAAATATATTTTTATTTACCACATAAATACATATATACAATATCTTGTATAAAAATCTTCATCCTTAAAATAAAAAAAAAATTTATACGCAAAATTTCTTATTTATTTATATAGAAAATATCGGGTTGTTACATTTCTTGCACAGTACAGCTTCCAATCTCAAATGGCTCTTGACCGGTACCAGATTACCGGTACGAGTCTTTTAGAGAGTATACCCAGAGGTGGAGGCGCCTTGCGGCTCAAGTAACTCCTTCTATGACAGAATCAGAAATGGTCATGACCTTCATAGACATACAAGAAGCTCCTTTCTATGAAAGAGTATTAGCTAGCATCGGTAAACCATTTTCTAAAATGATCAAACATGGAGAGATGGCTGAAATGGGATTGAAGTCAGGAAATATTCAAGACCTAGCTACCCTTAAAGCTGTTACTGAGCACATCCAATCCGGAAATTATGGAAACAACCCCCGGAGGGTCCATAAAAAGAAAGAAGATGATGTTTTCCTGATACTACAGGGTCAAAAAGGCAATCAGAACATGCCTATCCAGAGGAGAAATTACACTCCCTTTCCAGCACAATCGTCAAACCCTCCAATACCAAAAGGTGGAGAAGTCAAACTCCCTCGAGTGTTCACACCATTAGGGGACTCTCTCGAGAATATTCTCACTCTTCTGACCACGCAGAAAAAATCACGCATCTTCTTCCACCAGCCAACCCTAATGGTAGGGGTTTTAATGCTGCTCGAAAATGTGCTTATCATGCCCGGGCACCTGGACATGATACTCAAGATTATTGGGCCTTGAAACACAAGATCCAAGATTTGATAGACAATGGGGAGATTGTGGTCACTAAATCGGATCAACCTCACATTCAAGACAACCCTCTTCCTCAACACAAAGAGGAAGAGGTTAACATGATCAATTGGAGCAATGGACAGAGTTCCGATTTAAGCGACGAGTCATCTCATACCATCAAAGACGATGTTGACAAGTGGGATTATGCCAAGTTCTAGTTTGCAATGGAATGAAAGATAAAAGCTCTTTGCAAACAAATTGAGCAATTGGCATAACTGGTTACCTACCAGTATCAAGTTACACGCTAGTTAGTAAGTCAGGAGCATGCTAGTCTCCTTCCTCGTGTCATGAATATTCCCTCGTCACCTCCAGAAAGTGAATCGATGGAGGACAAAGTGGCAAAGAGAGCGAATGCCAAAGCTTGTCGGGATTTTGCCAACAGAAGGGAATTTACATATCTGGGCCAACCCATAGAGGAAATCCTTCAAATGCTAATCAATGAAGGAAGGATTAATTCCCTTCTACCTCCAATTAATCCCCGTTTAGGACGGTACAATTCTGATGGAGTTTGTCAATATCACTCACATTCTCGCGGTCACAACATAGAAGAATGCTGGGCACTCTGCCACCTTATACAGAATCTCATTGACAGCGGTGTCCTGCAGATAGCAGACGATGTTACTGTGCTACGTGGTAGTGAGAACATCTATCCTACTAAATGGAATGGATTGGTAGCAGTTATCTCCACTGAGGCTGATGTAATTGTCAAGACACTCACTATACCAACAATTCAACTCAGAGGAAGCAACAATCCTTTGAAAGTGGCTGCTCCCGAACCAATCAACTTAT
This sequence comes from Panax notoginseng, assembly GCA_016801055.1. Classification (NCBI taxonomy): domain Eukaryota; kingdom Viridiplantae; phylum Streptophyta; class Magnoliopsida; order Apiales; family Araliaceae; genus Panax; species Panax notoginseng. The sequence continues at coordinate 178,784,161 of CM029015.1, forward strand.
CATGCAGAGCAAAATATCCTATTGTTAGCTTGTACACAGTTTCGTGGAATTATGAAGAAGGTGAAGGATCCACCTCGTATACAACCGCTACAGTGTCGATGGAGAATCTACTATATCTTCCCCAATGGTTGATGAAGTCTACCATCAAATCAAAGGGGAAAATACCCATGGAGAAGATTGAAAAATTCCTCCGCACTATGGATCATAACGAAGCCAAGGTGGTTGTAAGCTTAAGAAAAGCTCCACACCAAATTTCAATTTTGGACTTGGTCTTAATTTCTGAGGATCACCGGAAGATCTTACTGAAAGTTTTGGAAGAAGCCTATTTACCGACATCAGTGGATACGGAAAAATTTCAACACCTGGTTGATCACATTTTCAACAACAATGTGATATCCTTCACTAATGATGACATACCACCCGAAGGGACCGGTCATTGCAAGCTGTTACACATTGCAGTCTTGTCCTCCGGATACATGCTAGCTGAAGTCTTGGTAGATGGAGGTTCATCTCTAAATATATGTCCTTATGCTACGTTGCTGAAGATGAACGTCAATCTCAACTGAATTCGAAGTAGCCATACGATCATCAAAGCTTTTGATGTATCCCGTCGGAATGCAGTCGGAGTAATTGAGTTGCCAATCGAAATTGGTCCCCATACATTCTGCGTGTCTTTCCATGTACTCAAGATAGATTTGGGATACAACCTGCTCTTGGGAAGACCGTGGATTCATATGGCTGGGGCAGTCCCCTCCACCCTTCATCAGCAATTGAAATACATTATCAACAATAGCCTAGTCACGATCAATGCTGAACCGGAGTGTCCTCAACATGGGGACCTGCCATTCATCAACACTAATGCATATGTTGAACTGGTCAGTTTTCATGCCTTGGAAGTGAGCAATACTCAATACCATGCTATTGGAACGCCATTTCCCGTACCCAAGATCTCTGCCGAAGTAATGTTGGCTACTCAGGAAATGATGTCCTTGGGTCATCAGCCAGGACAAGGGCTGGGTAAAGATCACCAAGGTATCAAATACCCCATCCAAGTAGCCAGTCAAACTGGGATAGCTGGACTAGGCTATTCTGCTAGTTCTAGTCAAAGGAATCCTCATAAGCATCAGCAGATTCCTTCAGCTTCAACCATACGACGTTTATCTTCGCCATCAACCTTTGAGTCCGCACAACCTCCTGTAAAGGTGCCAACCAGCGTGATGGCTATGCTATTTCCCAAACCAGTGTCGTTCAAAGCAAAAGAAGTCTTTATTCCAGATCCCAGATTGGAGGAAGAGAAATAAAGAATCAAACAAAACGTCGTCCAGATAATGTCGGGCATGCGCATCATTGTTCATGATGAACATACAAACAGATACACCCCAGACGATGATTACCCAGACGTCATGGTCATCATTCGGGAAAAAGAGGATGATGACAGCCCCTCCATCAATGCAATCCACCCAGACTCTATCCTTGCCAATTGGTGCAGTACTCCTTGCATTGGTCGACAAAGGTAAAAAGGGCAGGAACTCTTTCTGCCCTGTAGATATCATAACTGCTTACTTTTCTGTACAGTATTAGCAGTCATTTTACCAGTACATGCTAACACTTTGTATGATTAAACAACTTTATATATACTAAGTGGAAGCATATTTTGTTTCAGGACCCTGAATTTAGATGTTCCTGTACTTGCTGATACGGTGCCTCTTCTCCACAAAGATTGTGACTTTGATGTAGAGATGAATTCAGCCTTGATAGAAACACAAGAGGACATTGAGGTGCCTTCAGAAATTTAAGAATGGGTCAAAGACAAATCTAAACCCAACCTTGATCAAACTATTTCCTTCAATCTCGGAACCTTAGAAAATCCTTAGTTAATCTAGATTGATTTAGACCATACCCCAAACCAACGGAATGACATGGTTATGCTATTAACCCAATTCCAAGATGTGTTTGCATGGCCTCATGAAGACATGGTGGGTTTGTCCACTGACATTGTTCTTCATTGCCTTCCCATTAAAGAGGGATTCAAGCCAGTCAAGTAGAAGCTCAGGCGGTTGAAACCTGAGTGGAGTTTGAAGATGAAAGAAGAAATTGTGAAACAATTTCAAGCTGGTATTATCATGGTGTCTATATATCCTAAGTGGATATCCAACATCGTGCTCGTGCGTAAACATGGAGGAAAGGTGCGAGTTTGCGTGGATTACAGGGATTTGAATAAAACTTGCCTTAAAGATAGCTTTCCTGTGCCATTCATCCACATTCTCATTGATAATACTACTCAATACGGTATGTACTCCTTTGTTGATTGCTTTGCGGGGTACCATCAGATCATGGTTACTGAGGAAGATCGTGAGAAAACTGCTTTCATCACTCTTGGGGAACCTTTTGCTATAGACGGTTGTCATTCGGCCTTATCAATGCTGGAGCCACCTATCAACGAGCTATGATGGCTCACTTCCACGACTTAATGTACAGAGAGATCGAGATCTACGTGGATGACATCATTGTCAAATCCCGAAAGGAGGATGACCACTTAGACCATCTCAGAAAGTTATTCAACAGGTTGCGTAAGTACAACTTGAAGTTGAATCTAGCCAAGTGCGCCTTTGGCGTTGAATCAGGTAAGTTGCTAGGATTTCTAGTCAGCCACAAAGGAATTGAGTTGGATCCTACCAAAATCCAGGCCATTACAAAAATGCCCATTCCTCAGACAGAGAAGGAAATACGGGGATTTTTGGAAAGAATCAACTTCATTAGCAGGTTCATCTCTCAACTCACAGCAACCTGTGAGCTTATCTTCAAGCTGTTAAGGAAGAACTCCTCCATGAAATGGGATGATGAGTGCCAGAAGGCCTTCCTTACCATCAAAGAGCAGCTAGTCAAAGCTCCTATTTTGGTACCACCCAGGGATGATGTTCCCCTATTCATGTACCTTTACATAAGTGACAATGCTATAGGCTGCATGCTGGACAGAAAGATAATAGAGGCCAAGAACGAGCTATCTATTACCTCAGTAAAAGATTCAGCATCAGTGAACACAAGTACACTCTGATTGAGAGGACTTATTGTGCTTTAGCATGGGCTGCCATGAGGTTACAACATTACCTCTATGGGCACACAACCCATCTCACATCCCGCGTAGATCCTCTCAAGTATGGTTCAGTAAACCCATATTGAATTGTCGGCTGTCCAGATGGCAGTTGATCCTACAATAATTTGACATTGTTTGCGTGACTCAAAAGTCCATTACAGGTCAAGGAATTGCGGATCAACTGGCCGCCGCACCTTCAGGGGATTTCAAACCCTTGGAAACATATTTTCCCAATGAAGGGGTAATGGCAATTCAGTCACACCATCAGTACGATACACGGCAAGCATGGAAGATGTATTTTGATGGAGCTGTTAATACGGAAGGTTCTGGAGCTGGAGCAGTTCTTGTATCTAGTACGGGGGAGAAGTATCCCGTCGCCATCAAATTGCAGTTTATCAGCACCAACAACACAGCTGAGTATGAAGGTTGTATCATGGGGCTAAAACTTGCCCGTTCAATGGGCATTAGGCGATTAACTGTCTTTGGGGATTCAGAGTTGGTAGTCAAATAATCCATGGGAATCTATCAAACCAAAAAGCTACGTTTACAGTCCTACCATCGGCAAGTTTAACAGATGGCTTCGGAGTTCGAAGAGATCTCCTTTCTACACATTCCTCATAATAAGAATGACTTTGCAGACACATTAGCAAGTTTGGCCTCCTTAATTTACATGCCTGACAAGGAACACATGCCAAGCGTCACAGTAGCCCTGCAAAAGGCACCAGCCTATGGGAACTATATTGGAAAAGTATCGGATGAACTACCTTCCATCCAACAACCTTGGTATCAGCATATCAAGGAGTACTTGCGAGATGGAACTACACCCCCTAAGGCGAGCCTGAATGAGCAAAGGCGGATTCATCGACTTGCTATGAAATTCTACCTGAGCGGAGATGCACTCTACAAGAGAGATGCAAGACTAGGTCTCCTCAGATGCCTGGATAAGGACCAAGCTCAGAGACTCATGGATGAGGTCCATGGTGGAGTCAGTGGCCCACACATGAGTGGCCCCCTCCTTGTTAAGAAGATCCTCAGGACAGGACATTACTCGCTATCTCTCAAAGCGGACTACAATGACCACGTCAAGAGATGTTATAAATGCCAAATTCATGGGAATGCTATCCACGCCCCTCCACGGGAGCTCCATAATATGAGTTCACCTTGGCCCTTCTCAATGTGGGGAATGGACGTGATTGGGCCCATCGAGCCCAAAGCCAGTAATGGACATCGCTTTATCTTCACCATGTCGACTACTTTACCAAGTGGGTAGAAGCTGTGACGCCCCCAAAATTAGGTATACATCACCCATCTTGGGTCGTCAGATACATAGTACAAAATACAAATATAACTTACTAATACAACTGTCGTGTACAATACGACAAAACATAAACTGTGAGTTTGAATACAAATATTATCTTCTAGAGAGTATTCATACTCAAAAGGAGTCATCATTACATTTATTAACACACCATTACATAGAATAGTGAGGACTACTAACTAATACTATCATTCGGACCATCACTCCGTTCCCCGACTTGCCCCAGCTACGTTCTCATTTCCTGAAGAGAACAGTGAAAGAAAGGGTGAGCTCAACTAGCCTAGTAAGAAATATCATGACTAAGATAATGCAGAATAAATTATCATTAGCCTTCAACAATGTTAAACTGATAAAATATAATAGACATCAAGTTTAACTGCAGCGGAACAAGCAATCCATTAAAAGAGTCAAGTAGAAAATAAACTCTACTATCTTTTATGATTTAAAAGATTTTCCAACACTGTGATCGCTGAGACTCAGCTTAATAAAATAATTCACATCATCGAATCACCCCTGCACTACGGCCAAGGATATTCGTATATTCATTAATGGTCATGACCATGCCAACAACTGTCCATCAATGCACTACAAGCCAATGAGGACTTTTACCACATCATTTGTAACATTACGGTCATGATTATACCGAATAATCCCTGGTCATAATCATACCAAGTCCATCTATGCACTACAGGCCACAGATGACTTTCAATATTTTATAAACATGAGGATGATGACAATGATATAAGAATTCAATAAAACAAGTTCAAGAATTAATTTATCCAAGAATTAACAACGTCCAAATTGTCAACATGATATTGCTTTGTGGAGTAAAATTCAAGAATACTTAGAAGAATATTTTCATGAAAAGATACTGGATGAACCGCAATTATCAAGGATATTCCACAAATTTCATGGAGTATAGAAGTCAAAACTTAACCAACTGAGTACAATAAAGAATGGAATAACAAAAGAAATCACCATGCATGCGATAGACCGCACAGACAGGTTATTCCAACAGAATAATAAATAATGGAACCAGGTCCGGCGTAAACGCACAGACAGGATATTCCGACAGAATAATAAATAATGGAACCAGGTCCGGCGTAAACGCACAGACAGAATATTCCGACAGAATAATAAATAATGGAACCAGGTCCGGTGTAAAACACACAGACAGGATGTTCCAACAGAATAATAACAAGACGGAACCAGGTCCGGTGTAAAACACACAGACAGGATGTTCCAACAGAATAATAATAAAAACGGAACCAGGTCTGGTGTAAAACACACAGACAGGATGTTCCAACAGAATAATAGAAGAATGTCACCAAGTATAGGGTAGACCACGTATACAGGTTATTCCAACAGAATAATAAAGAATGGAATAACAGAAGTTCTCTTCATGAATATAAAAGAAATAATATTCCCTACCGTTTTGAAGACGAGCTGAAATAAGGAAGTAGTTAAGTAGCAGAATACTCTTCTTCTCTCTCTCTATAGTTTCTCTCTATAATTTCTCTCTCTAGAGTTCAGTGAATTCGTAAGAAATAATGAAGGAATGAGCTGCTATTTATAGAAAAATAGAATGCATAGTAACTAATCCATGAACGGTCCAGATTGATTACTTTAATCTGACGGTCCATATTTAAAGAAAAATCTTTTAAATAAAATATAATATATTCTATTTATAGAATAACTTTAATAAAGTATTCTGTTTTATATAAAAAGATGTTTCTGTTTTATTACGTTAATAATACGAATAAAACAAAACGTCATTATCGCTAAATAATTCATATTATTAACTGACAATAATTGAATCAAACTGAGTGACTTCTCACATAAGCATTAATAATCAATACCGTGTGCTACTATGCAACCACACGTATTACTGTACTTTTACTACCGAGTAGTTCAACAGTAACAATGGTAAAATTTCCGCCGTTATTTTTAATAAAATATTTTTGTCGTTTTCTCAATCCGACAATAATTCTGTTGTGGGGTCCACCAATGATTGTGTCGTTGTACGAATATTCCCTGTTAAAACGAATATTCCCCGACCAATCGAATATTATATAACAACTTGCGTACTTTGTAAAATTTATAAATATTACCCACAACTATAACATTATATCAAATTAACTCCATAATATTCAAAAATAATATTTATAGAAAATTCTTCTTTATTTATAAAAGTTGGGGTCTTACAACCTCCCCTTCTTATGAAATTTCGCCCTCGAAATTAGGGTACGTACCTGGTATGTCGAAGAGGTAAGGATACCTTGATTTCATTTCAGATTATAACTCCCAAGTCATTTCCTCAACATCGTGGTTTCTCCACAAAACTTTGACTTGAGGTATAACCTTGGAGCGTAGAATATGTTCCTTCTTATCCAAGATTTGAACAGGAACTTCTTCATACGTCAAATCTTCCGCTATTTCGTCCGGTTCTAACTCAATAATGTGGTTCGGGTCTTCCACATATTTGCGTAACATGGATATGTGAAAAACGTTATGAACACGAGACATACTTGGCGGTAAAGCGAGTCTATAAGCCACAGTTCCTACTCGATCGAGGATTAAAAATGGACCGATGAATCGAGGATTGAGCTTTCCTCTCTTTCCAAATCTCGTAACTCCTTTCCATGGAGCAACACGTAAGAACACATGATCTCCTACATCAAATTCCACTTCCTTTCGATGAAGATCAGCATAACTCTTTTGTCGATCTTGTGAGGTTTTTATACGTTGTCGGATCGTTTGAATCTTTTCTGTACCAACTCCGGTCCCAACAACGTTGCTTCACCCACCTCATCCCAGCATACTGGAGAACGACATTTTCTTCCATACAATGCTTCGAATGGAGCCATGCCAATACTTGCTTGATAACTGTTGTTGTAGGAAAACTCCACTAATGGTAAGAACTTGTCCCAACTTCCCTTGAAGTCAAAGACACAGAGTCTTAATAGATCTTCAAGAGTTTGAATAGTCCTCTCTGATTGTCCGTCCGTCTGAGGATGATATGCTGAACTAAATCGTAACTCCGTGCCCATAGCTTTTTGTAAACTAACCCAAAATCGTGAAGTGAATCTTGGGTCTCGGTCAGAAACTATGGATACTGGCATACCATGCAGTCTTACAATCTCGTTTATGTACATACGAGCAAGACGTTCAAGTGTATAAGTTTCTCGTATCGGTAAGAAATGAGCAGACTTGGTCAATCTATCAACAATGACCCAAATCGCATCAATACCTTGAGAAACCCTAGGAAGACCGGTAACGAAATCCATGGTAATGTGCTCCCACTTCCATTTTGGAATTTCAAGTGGTTGCAATGGACCTTTTGGTACTTGATGCTCCGCTTTGACTCGTTGACAAGTTAGACACCTTGAGATAAACAACGCTATCTCTCTCTTCATATTGCTCCACCAAAATGTATGACGAAGATCATGATACATTTTGGTACTTCCAGGATGGATTGCAAATGGTGTGTTGTGCGCCTCCATCATGATTTCATACTTTAAATCAGGGTTGTTAGGAACACAAAGTCTGGAGTTGACTCGAAGTATTCCTTCTTCATCGATTCTTGCTTCCGGCATAGCACCTTCTTGCACTTTCTTCCTCATACGCATCAGCTCCAGGTCTGTAGCTTGAGCAGCTTTAACTTTATCGATTAAAGTTGGTTCTACTCGTATATTCGCCATCATCACATGGGTCCCTGGAGTCTTTAACTCTATCTCCATCCTTTGCAAATCACACAAAATGGGTCTTTGTGTTGACAATATCGCACTCGTACTTGCATATGATCTTCTACTCAATGCGTCAGCTACCACGTTCGCTTTTCCAGGATGATATTGAATGGTATGATCATAATCTTTCAACAGTTCAAGCCAACGTCGTTGTCGCATGTTGAGTTCCTTTTGAGTGAAGAAATATTTGAGGCTTTTATGATCCGTAAAGATCTCCACCTTCTCCCCATACAAGTAATGCCTCCAAATTTTAAGTGCAAAGACAACAGCTGCCAACTCTAGATCATGAGTAGGATAATTCCTCTCATATTCCTTGAGTTGTCTTGATGCATAGGCTATGACTTTTCCATGTTGCATGAGAACGCATCCCAACCCTTTGCTCGAAGCATCACTGTAGATGACAAATCCCTCCGAGCCAGATGGTATTGTTAGAATAGGTGCTGAAATGAGTCTCCTCTTGAGTTCTTGAAAACTCTGCTCACATTCTTCGCTCCAACCGAACTTTGTATCTTTCCGAGTCAGTTGAGTTAATGGAGTAGCGATTCGAGAAAATCCTTCCACGAATCTCCGATAATAACCAGCTAAACCAAGAAAGCTACGTACTTCGGTCACTGATTTAGGTTGCTCCCAGCTTTGAATAGCTTCAATCTTTGCCGGGTCAACCGATATTCCACGACTTGATACTACGTGCCCAAGGAATGCTACCTCTTCCAGCCAGAACTCGCATTTCTTCAACTTGGCATAAAGTTTGTATTCACGAAGCTTTTGGAGTACCAACCTCAAGTGTTGCTCATGATCTTCACGGCTTTTGGAATAAACAAGGATGTCATCGATAAATACGACCACAAAGTGATCCAAATATTCCTTGAATACCCTGTTCATCATATCCATGAAGGCAGCAGGAGCATTAGTCAATCCAAAAGACATAACTAAGAATTCATAATGCCCATACCGAGTTCTGAAGGCAGTCTTTGGAATATCCTCAGTTCTAACCTTCAGCTGATGATATCCAGAACGAAGATCGATCTTTGAAAAGAATTGTGCTCCTTGCAACTGGTCAAACAGGTCATCAATACGTGGCAATGGGTACCTATTTTTGATGGTGACATGATTCAACTCCCGATAATCAATACAAAGTCGCATACTCCCATCTTTCTTCTTCACGAACAGAACAGGAGCACCCCAAGGAGAAGTACTAGGACGAATAAAACCAATGTCTAACAATTCCTGCAGTTGGGTCTTTAACTCCTGAAGTTCAATAGGAGCCATTCGATATGGGGCTTTGGAAATGGGTTTTGTACCGGGTTCAAGGTCGATACAAAATTCAATTTCACGCTCTGGGGGTAGGCCAGGAAGTTCTTCGGGAAATACGTCAGGAAATTTATTAACAACAGAAATATCATTCAAAGCTGACGTATTTTTGTTTAGATCTGTGACATGAGCTAAGAAAGCTTGACATCCGTTTTTCAATAAACGAATAGCTTTATGGCTTGAGATGACAGCGATTGATTTTAATGGTTTGGTTGCTTAAATTCGCATAATAGGTCGATTAGGAATATGAAAGCTAACAACCTTACGAAAACAATCAATTTTTGCATGATAAGTAGTTAACCAATCAATCCCTAGAATCACGTCAAATGCAAGTATTTTTAATGAAATAAGATCGACAGGTAATGTGTGGGTACCAACTTGAACCAAACAAGACTTATAAACTGTGGATGTAATGAAGGTTTCTCCCAATGGAGTTTCAACTGCTAAGTCAAAGTCTAATTTCTCCGAAATCAAATTTAATCGATGAGCGCAAGTAGGAGAAATAAAAGAATGGATAGAACCGGTATCAAATAAAGTATAGACTTCGTTAGAGTTTATGATAAGCTTACCCGTGATGACCTCATTCGGGTTCCTTGCTTTCTGGGAGTTCACAACAAACGCTCTCCCTTGCACAACCGGTTTTGACTTTTCTGGGACGGCCTTTGGTGCCTCCATCCTAGCTGAATTTGTCTTCGGTAAACGACAAAATCGGGCTAAATGACCTTCTCTTCCACAATTATAACATGCTTTGGACGGCATCGCGCAGTTTGGACTGATGTGCCCCTCCCCTCCGCATTTGAAACATATGATAGGTGGTCGTTCTCCTTCCTTAACGACAGGTGCTGGTGCTGACGTCTTTCCATCATTGTTGAATCTCCTCTTCTTGAAATGCCCATTCTTATTATTTTGGCCCTGATTACCACCGAAGTGGTTACCATTTCTGGCCTGTTGATTCCCTCCACGCTTGTCTCGTTATCGCGCTCCACCAACTGAGCCCTATTTACAACATCTGAATACAAACACAAGTTATGAGAAACAAGATGTTGACGTATCTCCGGCTTCAAACCTCTTAAAAACATCCGCGTCATTCTTTCTTCATTATCCACCAGGTGGGACGCAAACCGGGATAACTCCGCAAATTTTGCCTCGTACTGCGACACGGTCATATTATTCTGCTCCAATTTGATGAACTCCACCTCCTTCATGTGACGAATACTCTCGGGAAAGTATTTGTCGTTAAATAGCTCTTGGAACTTCTCCCAAGACATCTTCAGTGCGGCAGGTTGAGTACGCTTTATCGATTCCCACCAGTAATCTGCCTCTCCTCGCAACATAAAGGCGGCAAAGGGAACCTTTTGCTCCTCGGAGCAACCCAAGACATCAAATATCTTGGTGATCTGCTTTATCCATGTTTCAGCTACAAGTGGTTTGGGTTCTCCCTTAAACTCCGGTGGTCCCAGCTCCTTAAACTGTTTAGCGGTGACCGCCTGAGAGTTTCCAGTATTTCCACCTACGTTGTGGACAGGAGCCGCTTTCACCTGTTGTTGCATGAATTGCATAAAACCTCTGAACATTCCATCATTCATCATCTGGTCAGTGTTGTTATTTGCATGAGGATTGTCACCTTCCTGATGAACATTATCCTGATTATTGATATGTGGTGAATCAATAGTCGCCTGTGCTCCATTGCTATTCTCAACATTCTCAGATGCCATTTTCAGATACTGCCACAAAATAAAAGTTAATTGATATGTCATATATTATCCTTATATTATGACCGACCAATTAAATACCATGCAAATAAACTTAGGTAGGTCATACTAGCGAAGGAATTCCCCGTCTCTCCCCTCCTAGTTCTATTCTAACATCTTAGCCAGGGATCATATCCCTAAGCTCTGATACCAACTGTGACGCCCCCAAAATTAGGTATACATCACCCATCTTGGGTCGTCAGATACATAGTACAAAATACAAATACAACTTACTAATACAACTGTCGTGTACAATACGATAAAACATAAACTGTGAGTTTGAATACAAATATTATCTTCTAGAGAGTATTCATACTCAAAAGGAGTCCTCATTACATTTATTAACACACCATTACATAGAATAGTGAGGACTACTAACTAATACTATCATTCGGACCATCACTCCGTTCCCCGACTTGCCCCAGCTACGTTCTCATTTCCTGAAGAGAACAGTGAAAGAAAGGGTGAGCTCAACTAGCCCAGTAAGAAATATCATGACTAAGATAATGCAGAATAAATTATCATTAGCCTTCAACAATGTTAAACTGATAAAATATAATAGACATCAAGTTTAACTGCAGCGGAACAAGCAATCCATTAAAAGAGTCAAGTAGAAAATAAACTCTACTATCTTTTATGATTTAAAAGATTTTCCAACACTGTGATCGCTGAGACTCAGCTTAATAAAATAATTCACATCATCGAATCACCCCTGCACTACGGCCAAGGATATTCGTATATTCATTAATGGTCATGACCATGCCAACAACTGTCCATCAATGCACTACAAGCCAATGAGGACTTTTACCACATCATTTGTAACATTACGGTCATGATTATACCGAATAATCCCTGGTCATAATCATACCAAGTCCATCTATGCACTACAGGCCACAGATGACTTTCAATATTTTATAAACATGAGGATGATGACAATGATATAAGAATTCAATAAAACAAGTTCAAGAATTAATTTATCCAAGAATTAACAACGTCCAAATTGTCAACATGATATTGCTTTGTGGAGTAAAATTCAAGAATACTTAGAAGAATATTTTCATGAAAAGATACTGGATGAACCGCAATTATCAAGGATATTCCACAAATTTCATGGAGTATAGAAGTCAAAACTTAACCAACTGAGTACAATAAAGAATGGAATAACAAAAGAAATCACCATGCATGCGATAGACCGCACAGACAGGTTATTCCAACAGAATAATAAATAATGGAACCAGGTCCGGCGTAAACGCACAGACAGGATATTCCGACAGAATAATAAATAATGGAACCAGGTCCGGCGTAAACGCACAGACAGAATATTCCGACAGAATAATAAATAATGGAACCAGGTCCGGTGTAAAACACACAGACAGGATGTTCCAACAGAATAATAACAAGACGGAACCAGGTCCGGTGTAAAACACACAGACAGGATGTTCCAACAGAATAATAATAAAAACGGAACCAGGTCTGGTGTAAAACACACAGACAGGATGTTCCAACAGAATAATAGAAGAATGTCACCAAGTATAGGGTAGACCACGTATACAGGTTATTCCAACAGAATAATAAAGAATGGAATAACAGAAGTTCTCTTCATGAATATAAAAGAAATAATATTCCCTACCGTTTTGAAGACGAGCTGAAATAAGGAAGTAGTTAAGTAGCAGAATACTCTTCTTCTCTCTCTCTATAGTTTCTCTCTATAATTTCTCTCTCTAGAGTTCAGTGAATTCGTAAGAAATAATGAAGGAATGAGCTGCTATTTATAGAAAAATAGAATGCATAGTAACTAATCCATGAACGGTCCAGATTGATTACTTTAATCTGACGGTCCATATTTAAAGAAAAATCTTTTAAATAAAATATAATATATTCTATTTATAGAATAACTTTAATAAAGTATTCTGTTTTATATAAAAAGATGTTTCTGTTTTATTACGTTAATAATACGAATAAAACAAAACGTCATTATCGCTAAATAATTCATATTATTAACTGACAATAATTGAATCAAACTGAGTGACTTCTCACATAAACATTAATAATCAATACCGTGTGCTACTATGCAACCACACGTATTACTGTACTTTTACTACCGAGTAGTTCAACAGTAACAATGGTAAAATTTCCGCCGTTATTTTTAATAAAATATTTTTGTCGTTTTCTCAATCCGACAATAATTCTGTTGTGGGGTCCACCAATGATTGTGTCGTTGTACGAATATTCCCTGTTAAAACGAATATTCCCCGACCAATCGAATATTATATAACAACGTGCGTACTTTGTAAAATTTATAAATATTACCCACAACTATAACATTATATCAAATTAACTCCATAATATTTAAAAATGATATTTATAGAAAATTCTTCTTTATTTATAAAAGTTGGGGTCTTACAGAAGCAGCCTCCTTCCCCAGGGTTACCAAAGAAGTTGTCATTACTTTCATCAGAAATAATGTTATTTGTCGTTATGGACAACCCTAGATAATTGTATCAGACAATGCTAAGAACCTCAACAACAAAATGATGGAGGAACTATGCAGTAAATTCCACATCAAACACCTTAACTCCGTCATCTACCGTCCAAAGATGAATGGTGCTGTTGAGGCGGCTAACAAAAACATCAAGAAGAGTATGCAAAAGATGTCCGCCAACTAAAGAGGATGGCCTGACTTATTGCCTCTTACTCTATTAACCTACAGAACATCAATGTGCACTTCAACTGGGGCAACCCCCTATGCATTAACCTATGGGATGGAAGCAGTACTCCCCATAGAAGTAGAAATGGAATCTCTTAGAGTGTTGATGGACGCTCAGCTGGATGAAGATCAATGGGTACAAGATAGGTATCACCAATTGTCTCTAATAGATGAAAGGCGAACCAAGACTATCTTCCATGGTCAATTATATCAACAAAGGATCGCCAGATCCTACAACAGAAAAGTCAGGCTATGGCAGTTTAAACAACATGACTTGGTTTTAAAGAAGATCCTCGAGAACCAAGATCAGTCTAAGGGAAAATTCGCTCCTAACTGGGAAGGCCCATTTATTGTCATGGAGGTATTGATAGGAGGTGCTCTCAGATTGCAGGAAATGGATGGCGACGAATTTCCACAACTTATCAACTCGGACACCGTGAAACGGTACTATATCTGAAGTTACCATCAAGCAAACATCCTGGTGTTGGATCATCAGATCATCAGTCATTCCGGTTCTTTAACCCTTCACCACATACGACTCTTTTTGACACTTTGCCCCTCAGGGAAACATACTCTTCAAGCCAGCAGCCTGGCTTCACTGCGCTCATATAACTCAGGTCATCCCACTACGGATTGAACCTCTCGCGTTTGCAGTTTGGCTACCCATACATGGGATCAAACTTCTCGTACCTGCAGTTTGTCCTCAACCTAGGATCAAACTTTTTCTTCCCCGCAGTCTATCTTGCATATGGGATTAAACTTTCTTTCCCACAGTTTGACCTGTACATGGGATTAATCTTTCTTCCCCGCAGTTTATCCTGCACATGGGATCACACTTTTCAGCTCGCCCTGAGGGGTGAACTACGTCGACCTGATCTCCTGGATACACGGGAGTATATAGGCAACCATATTCTATATGGCCCGATCGCAATAAACAAAAAATAACAAAAATATTTCTAACCTTTTCTACAAAAACAAAAACCACAAAAATACTTCTACAACCTTTTTCATCAATAAAGCTTATACACCCATCTATCTTTCATAAACAGTGTTGAACCTCTTACACCAGGTTCGAACTACGCAAACCTAATCTCCTCTTCAATAGGAGTACGTAGGCAGCCATTTATGGTTCGGCCTCACCCCCTACCAAAATACAAATACTTGTCAATGGTACTGGGATCAAACTTAAATTCACCACATTTCATTGGCTTCAAACCAAAGGGATGGAATTACCCAACCCTCCTCGCGAATAGGAGATTCGGCGACCATCTAAGCTGCAGTTGTTCCTTTAAGAGCAACACCAATCCATAAGAGATGGAATTAACTAGGCTCCTCCTAAATAGGAGTACTGGCGACCATCTGTGGTGCAGTCAATCTCAGAGAGGAAAGCCAAAATCCTCTCTACATTTCCATACAGAAACTAGTCCCAAGACACCAAAGATGGTAGGGATACACACAGATCCATGATCTATTCTAAACTATCCAGAGATAACTCAATGTCCATCCATCAAGGAGGAATTCAGAATACATCAAGATCACAAGCCCTGAAGAAGCAAGCAAATATCAAGCAAGTATCATAGCATATCTAAAAGGGAAGTGATCAAAAATATATTTTCCTGCTATATATAATGTTGTTTGATATACACAATGTAAACTGTACATGACAAAATGGCTAAGCTAGTCTGTGCAGGAAAATATAAGTCCATCTACAGATCGGTGTATATGCGAGCTAACAAGCCCAACATGGCATCCCTCTCCAAAGAAGGAGGTAAAGTTGTGGTCTCTTGTGCAAGGATGTCCATACGACCCAACAGATCTGTAGCCATCTGCATGGTGACCATATGCTCATCAATATATGTGCTCATCTCGACAAGCATGACAGTGGTAAGGGACCTCACTGTAGTACTGTCTGTGACGGCTATATCCCGGGCAGATATGGCACTATCCCGCTCAACTATCACTGCATCTCTGGCTGATCTGGCCTCATCCCGCTCAACAACAGCGGTATCTCTATGAGCCAATGCCTCGTCCCTCTCTAACAGGGTTGCGTCTCTCCCATCAAGAGTTGTCAACATCAGGGATCTAGCCTGATCTCTCTCAAAGGTCATCAGATAAAGACTCTGCTCAAAGTACTGTGTTGAATGCTGAATCACGACAGTGATAGTACTGGGAGAATCTAAAGGAAATACTGGCAACCCAGTAGATGGCTCCTCCTCGGTGTGAGAATCAATGTCCTCCATGGGCTCTCCACCATCTGAGTCAATACTCGACAATGTAGATACTACCTCAGCCGGTGCAGTCTCTATCTCCATCCATGCGGAATACTCTACAGAATAACCTGGATGACTAATAGAGAAAGCGGCTATCTAATGCTGATCCCAACATGCATACACACGGGATCTGTCCTCTGCTGAAAGATAGCGAGAAGCTAAACGCTGGCCCAGCGCCCCCTCGAAAGGATGAAAATCCTGAAACTGGTCAAACTGTGACATCACGGCCAGTGGATGGTAAGTAGTCATACCCCTTAAACCAGCCAGAGGGGTGTAATCCATGCCCGAAGCATGAGTAATAAAGCTATAAGGTGAGCTGAGCCCTGAGCACGGCAATATACTAAATGGGTCTACAATATCAGCTAAGAAAGCGGACCAAGATGCAGCATCCATACACTCCGCAGGCTGAAATGAATATGACATGGCTATATCATAGGTGAAGCAATACCCATGTCGTCTGAAAGTGCCAATCGGTCTCAGATGTGACATAAATAACACGTATAGCATGACCGAACTGCCCGTAAATACTCCTGTCGGATAAGTGCAGCAGTACGTAGCTAACCTCAATGTCTCGTTATAATCATAGGTATGATGGTACGACCCTCCCTGAGAGCTCTCACCGCCATGATAACTCCTATGTCCAACTCATCCATATACAGTGACATATAGACATATGACAATACGCACAATAATAGTACATCCACTCTGGCCAGACGTCAATGATCCTCCGGTGTGGTGAAATCCCCAGAATTTCGTCTATAACTATCCTCAGAGCCAAATCTGTCAAACAGAAATCGCTGGGATATAACGTGGCCAGATGTAAGCTCATCCTGCAATACTCTACGCCTCAATCAAGTGAGAGTCATGAACCGTCGACTCATGTCCCCCAAATCCATATGCACGTAAGGTCTGTCCAGTGGCAGCATCGTCAACCATGCATACTCCTCCAGAGTGGGAGTCAACTCCTGGGTCCCAAATCGAAAAACCTGCCTCTCCGATACCCAATGCTCCTGCATGCCATCCACGAATCCTATGGGAACCTGAAACAATCACAGGGTATACTATGCCAATGATCTCAGACATTACAAGTACATTCGGCAATACCTTACACAGGTCCAATGCCGATCACTCAGGATCGTCATCCTCATTTACAACAAGAAACCCCGGCGGGGGTTACAATGCGCTTGTATATATCAAAATACAACAACCCGACGGGGGTCACAACGCATTGTTATCCATTGATGTACGTATCAATGAAGGTCAAGCAGCCTTGATGTTATTTTAGCCAGTGGCAAGTAAACCCATCGAAGCATCGAGAGTTATTCGAGGATTTTATACTCGGGTACTCATACTCCCCGGCGGGGGTTACAGCGCATGTTCCGTTGAAACACACATCAACGAAGATCCAACACGTCTCCCTGATGGGGGCTACAATGCATGTTTGCCATTGATACACATGTCAGCGAAGGTAAAGCAACCTTGACATCAGTTCAGCCTTTGGCAAGTAAACCCAACATCTCATCAGAAACCATCTGATGATTTCATCAGTTTATACACACATCAACAAAGTCCAAGCATCCTTGGCATTTATCCCCAGTAGGGAATTCATCCGTTGATCTACAAGTCAACAGAGGATCAAATGTATCCCCGGCGGGGGTTACAACGCGTGGTAAACCGTTGGTTCACACGTCAACGAAGGTCGGGCAGCCCTGACAACATTTGTTATCGGCAGTAAAGCCAACAGAATATTGACATACTCTGGCGATACAAACCAGGAAAGGTCAACGTTATCAAGAAGGATTGATGACAGAATATGTTATACACATCCTCAAACAGACAAAGCTTTAACCCCACAGATCTCTTACACATAAGAGGCATTTCTTCAGAATCAAGTATGTATCAAGGATTAAGGACTGTGTTGATAACCCCAACGTCAACATCCTTAAACATTTGGATCACACATCCAATCTGGTCATCATTGTCAAATCCCTAGTAAAAGCTATAGGGAGATAGCAATCATCCTCAGCATGTTGGGCAATAACCCCATACACATGTGTCACCTAGTTGCTTCATGTTATATTTTAAGTGTCTAGGATTCTTTATCCTATCCATGCCATTGCATTGCATGAATATGATAAAGAGGGGAATCTGTAGACACTCAAAATTTTCTGCACACCTGTTACTGACATTGAAGGAAGGCAGATTCGTCTTTCAGAGATAACCCTGGAAGACAGTTCACATCCAGTCCGAATACTATCGGAAGCTCAGTGTCAACCCTAGAACACACACTGGGAGTAACAGCCTCAACCCTGGAACACACACCGGGAGTAACAGTTCCAAACTCGGCGATAACACCAAGGCCTACAGTTCTAATACCGAAACACACACCGAAGAAGACCGATTCATCCCGGAGATAACCCCAAGATGTTCCAGTCTCAGTCCCAACTATAGGAGTAGCTACCAACCTTAGCGATAACCCCAAGGAATGTAGTTCCGGCGATAACCTCAGAAATACTTGTTTCAAATGTAATCATTTTCAATCTCGGCGCTCACAACGAGATACTGAGTACCAACCCAGAGATAACACCGGGAGGACAGGCACACCTCAGAGATGACACTGAGGACCTTCAACACTTGTAGCAGTCTAATCTCAGCGATAACTCTGAGCAACGTCTGCTTTATCAGCCCAACCAACGATAACCCTGGTGAGGGGCAAAGTCGTCATCTCATCACCATAACGCCACACCGTACCGTCTCAATGCTTTGATACATACACAATGTCCCACAAAAGCCCAAGAAAACCAATCCCGAGCATCTATTGCACAGGATAACGGATAGAATTTAAAGCTGAAGACCGGAGGGCATCGTCCCATCTTCATGACTTAGTACAACCTCTAATCCCATGTCATTGCGTAACTCTCAACAACGGCGATCCGAAAAAGGTCCTATATACCTCAGTCGGATGCCCAGATTGCAATTCTGAAAGTTTAAGCGGACATCAAGTTGCATCGTGCACGTACTTTGAGACGGCGGGACTCGCGAAGCCCGGGGCACCCCGGGCAGCCTCTGGTACACCTGCGGCCCAGTCGCAGATACACCTGTGGCTCCACCCTTTATAAATAAACGGCTTGGGGTGGCCATTTTAAAAAAAGAGACGGCGAGGAAGCCCTGCCCAATTTGCTTTGTAATCACCCTATACTGAGTGCTTTCTCATTTTAAACACTTATAAGCTCACATATAGCTATTTTTGTACCTGTGGAAACTAGTGTTTATCTACTTTAAAGATATAGAAGTCTTCTTTGGAAGCCCACTATAAGCCTTCTCACACACTTTAAAGCCTTTCTCTTCATCTGTGCACACACAATTCTTCACGTTGAGAGTCGTGTTGCGTGTGTTTGCCCGGACTTTGGTCCGTGGTTTTATTTCAATTTATATATACATATATATTTATATATTTATATATATGGACTAACATTATCGAGTTATACCTCTATTGAGCCTAGACTTCGGTCTGGAGCGTTTACTTGCTTTTGTATATATATACATTTATATATATGAACTGCGTGTCGAACTCTGTTCGATGAGCCTAGACTTCGGTCTGGAGCGTTTACTGCTTTAATATATATATATATATATATATATATATATATATATATATATATATATATATAAATGTTGTTGGACATTGTCCGATGAGCCTAGATTTTAAATCCGGTGCGTTTATCGCTTATATATATATATATAATATATATATATATATATATATATATATATATATATATATATATACATTTCGTCCCACCTGGAGTTTACTTCGTGGTGGTTGACCGTTTTTACTGCTTTCTGTATATTTTGTCCCGCCTGGAGTTTCCTCCGTGGTGGTAGATAGCTTTTACAGTTTTATTTACATTTCTGATCCCCCATTGAGGTACTTCGTGGTTGGTGATCATGTCTGTATATATATATATATATATATATATATATATATATACATATTTATATATATATACATGCTTACTGCGTTTATATCAATTGCGACATCATGTGAGCCTAGGAATCATGTGATCACATATTCAGTCTACTGAATCTAGATTCGGTTCCCGTGATGGACCTTTTCAGCTGTAAGCAGCTTGTAAATTTATCTGTGATGTTTGGATCTCCTAAGATGGTTTTCATACCCACGAGGAGTTCAGCACCTTTTTGTACATTATTTTCTTACAGATGTCTCACATCTGGAAAATAAAATTAATCAAGCCAAATACGGAATAAAATGGAAGTATCAAAGGCCTCAATCACTATTGAGCACAAGGGTTTGAAAAACCTCTTTTCTCAAACATCATTGCTATATCTTGTTTAAAACTGAATTTTTTTACATAAATTCAAACCCTTTGTATATAGGTGCAAACGAGGCATATCACTACTTCTAAATAACAGCACATTGACCTACATACACACACACACACACATTCATATAGCAGTTTCTTGAAAAGTGGCGGTCACCGTGTCAACACGGATGTTGGGGGTGCCTAACACCTTCCCTCCACATAAGCAAGTCCCCGAACCCTAATTGAATCTCGGTTTCACCGACCTGTTTAGCAGTGTCACATCACTAGGTCAATGTGCAAACCTTTTCTCGGTTGTGTTGGTACAACCACTTAAAAAACTAACTGGCGACTCTTACAGTCCAATCGTCGACATTATACATGTCGGACCTTTTTCACTTGTTTTTTCAAACAAATCTCACATAAAATGAGAACACAAAAAAAACAGTTAACGAAAAGGGACAAATAAAAATCCCGACGTCGACAATAAGACCACGAACTATGTCCACGGTTACAAGTAATCTTTCAACTCTAACCTTAACAGTTATATTGTAGGGACTTCACGTACTTAGGGGGATCAACTCTTTGTACCATATATTGTGCACAAACATTTAAACGCATTGCGTATCCCCTATAATAGGGTTGTTCTTCTCAGTTTTTAGAGTACAAGTCCGTACCAAAGAAAGTTTGGTTTGGATAAGCTTTCAAGGTAATTTAGAGTTTCACAAATCATCAACTAAGGGATTAGTTGAATCAGCAAGACTTAACAACACTACGGGTGATCAATGTGACGCCCCCAAAATAGGTATACAACACCCATTCTGAGTCGCCAAATACATGGTACAAAAAGCAAACTACAACTTCAATAATACAATTGTCGTGCAAAATACGACAACACATACTATGAGTTTAAATACAAATATTGTCTTCTAGACAATATCCACACTCAAATAACTCCTCATTACAATTATTCAAACACTATTTTACAGAAATAGTGAGGACTGCTAAAACATCTTTCTAGAACCATCACTCCATACCCCGACTAGATCCTGCTATGTTCTCACCTCCTGAGAAGAAAAATGGAACAAAAAGGAAAAGGGTGAGCTCAACTAGCCCAGTAAAGAATATTATGACTAAAATAATATACAACAAATTATCATTAGTATTCAACAGGGAAAAATCTGATAGAATATAATCGACAACAAGTTTTAGATCAACAACTGCAGCGAAAACAGCAAACCATTAGAAGAGTCAAGTAGAGAATGAGTTCTACTATCTTCTAAGATTTAAAAGTCCATCATCAATATTTTATCCCTGTAACAACACTCAATAGTCATCTTTAATCAAATATTCATCTTTGCACTGCAAGCCAAAGATATTCATTTGTATCACCAGTCGGTCATGTTCATCTCAACACCTATTCATCTTTGCACTACGGGCCAAAGATATTCATTAGTTAATCATTCATCTTTGCACTACAGGCCAAAGATATTCAGTAATATCATCATTTAGGACTGAGAATGATGAAAAATATTTTAAAAGAAACGAATCCAGTGAGACAGAAGGACAAATATTAGGGATCCGTATTACAGTTTATCCAAGTGCAATAATATTCCATAAACACCAATTTTGAAGTAAAATTCAATAATAAAGATCAAAATATGGATACAATCAAGGATAGTAACCATAATAGACATCTTGGACAAAAAAAAAAATTTCATTTTTCGGTGAATAGTGTCGTATTCGTGAATAGTGTCGTATACATGAATAGTGCCGTATACGTGAATAGTAACCCCGACACAAAAAGTTCCAAATTTGATAAAAAGTTCATATCAATATTTCAGCATAATGATATTGAAGAAATAATATCATTTAAGAAGAAAATAATATCCCTTACCTCAAAATATCAGTACTTCTAGTCGGAATATCGGTATAAGGCTGAAAGAAACTTGCTCTGATGAATAGAAACTTTCAAAGTATCTAAATACTCACAAAATACACTCAATAATCTAGAGAGAAAGAGAAAAAACTTGTTTCTGGTGTGATTTTCAATTCTAACTTAGCCCTCTATTTATAGGAAAATGTTAGCACGCCGAAGCAGACTTAACCTGCAACCTGATGGCGTTACCTGCTACTATTCAAGCCTACCACATTTGAATAAAAATCTCAGCACATTTCTTCACCAATCAAGAGCGGGGCCCACCAATTCTAAAAATTTTCACCAAAATGATAAACTCCGAAAATTCAACAATTTCTGAACCAGTCATCTCGTAAAATTCATAATAAATCATACGTTCATTTTTAGCGGTTCAAAATTTGTGGACATATACTCAACTTATATATGTATAACATATCCAAAAAATACCACGATCCAATGGTCGGATTAAAAATTATAACCCCCGCAAAATATCTCAAAAATCCTGATTTTTAATACCTCCATTCCGACAAAAATTCTGATAAAAACCTCAACATTAACTCCTTCATTTTTAACCACAAAAATATATCCCTCATTTATATCCACATAAAATAAATATTTCCTTATCATATGAATCAATAATTAATTATTCACAAATAATATTACAGAATCACATTTATGACAACCAGACCGTTCCCAGGAAAGAGGGGGCTTTCTAATAAGAATTTCTCCTTACTGGCGCGCAATTAGATGACCAAACCTCTCCTTAGACAGAACTTTCTAGACATTACCAATAATGTTATCTAATAATATTATTCAAATAATATGAATTATTGATCTGATAATGGAAAATACTGTGCAGTGACAATTATTGAAACAACAATAATATAAAATATCAATGCAGCAATTATTGAATCAATAAAATAAAATATTGAACAGTAACTACTATAACAATTATTGAGTAGTGTCTTCCTTCGTAAGAATCAATAATTGGTGCAATACCGTGTGCTACTGTATTTTAACCACCAGGTATTCCAAGAGTATTAACGGTAACAACTACGCCGTTAATTATAAACAACTTATACTTGTCGTTTTCTTCATCCAATCGCTTTCCGTTATGGGGCCCACACAAGGCTGCGCCGTCGTACGAATATTCCCCGACAGCAAGAATATTCCACGACCAAACGAATATTCACCGACCAAAAATGAATATTTTATAACCACTTGCTTATTTGAAATATTTGCGTATTTTACCCATAACTAACCACATTAATCAAATCAGCCCTTTCTATTTCAAAATAATAAATAGAGAAAATTTAATTTCATTTATTAATAAGTTGGGGTCTTACAACCTCCCCTCCTTATGAAATTTCGTCCTCGAAATTGACGTGCATACCTGGTGTTTTGAAAAGGTGAGGATACCTCGCTTTCATTTCTGATTCCAACTCCCAGGTCATTTCTTCAATAGCATGGTTTCTCCACAAAATCTTAATTTGTGGTATAACCTTCGTGCGTAGAACATGCTCTTTCCTATCCAAGATCTTAACAGGTACCTCCTCGTACGTTAAATCTTCGGCTATCTCGTCTGGTTCTAACTCAATTATGTGGTTCGGGTCTTTCACATATTTACGAAGCAAAGATATGTGAAAAATATTATGAACACGAGACATACTTGGAGGTAATGCGAGTCTATAGGCCACATTTCCTATTTGGTCAAGAATCTCAAATGGACCGACAAATCGTGGATTGAGCTTTCCACTCTTCTCAAATCTTGTAACTCCCTTCCATGGTGCAACACGTAACAATACATGATCCCCAATATTGAATTTTACATCCTTTCGATGAAGATCCGCATAACTCTTTTGTCGATCCTGTGCCGTTTGTATACGTTGTCGAATTGTTTAGATCTTCTCTGTAGTTATGCATACCAATTTTGGTCCCAACAATGTTGCTTCACCCACCTCGTCCCAGCATACTGGAGAACGACACTTTCGTCCATATAAGGCTTCAAATGGAGCCATACCTATACTTGCCTAATAACTGTTGTTGTAGGAGAATTCCACCAGTGGCAAGTACTTATCCCAACTTCCTTTGAAATCTAGAACACAGAGTCTTAATAGATCTTCAAGGGTTTAAATAGTCCTCTCTGATTGCCCGTCCATTTGAGGATGGTATGCTGAACTAAATCGTAAATCCGTGCACATAGCTTTCTGCAAGCTAACCCAAAATCGTGAAGTGAATCTTGGGTCACGATCCGAAACTATGGATACTGGCATGCCATGCAATCTCACAATCTCATTCACGTACATACTAGCAAGACGTTCAAGGGAATAAGTCTCACGTATAGGTAAGAAATGGGCAGACTTGGTTAATCTATCAACAATGACCCAAATCGCATCTATGCCTTGAGAAACCTTGGGAAGACCTGTAACGAAATCCATGGTAATGTGTTCTCCACTTCCATTTCGGGATCTCAAGTGGTTGAAATGGACCCTTTGGCACTTGATGCTCCGCCTTTACACGTTGACAAGTTAAACACCTCGAGATAAACTCTGCGATCTCTCTTTTCATATTGATCTACCAAAATATATGTCGAAGATCGTGATACATTTTGGTACTCCCAGGATGGATTGTAAACGGTGTGTTGTGTGCCTCCATCATTATTCTATGCTTCAAGTCAAAATCGTTAGGAACACAAAGTCTGGAGTTGACTCGAAGTATTTCTTCTTCATCGATTCTTGCTTCTGGAATAGCACCTTCTTGCACTTTCTTCTTCATACACATCAGCTCTATGTCCGTAGCTTGAGCGGTTTTAACTTTATCAATTAAAGTCGGTTCTACTCGTATATTTGATATCATCATGTGGGTACTTGGAGCCTTCATCTCTATCTCCATCCTTTGCAAATCATACAAAATAGGCCTTTGTGTTAACACCATTGCACTCGTACCCGCGTATGATCTTCTACTCAATGCGTCAGCTACTACGTTCGCTTTTTCAGGATGATATTAGATGGTATGATCATAATCTTTCAACAGCTCAAGCCAACGTCGTTGCCGCATGTTGAGTTCCTTTTGGGTGAAGAAATATTTGAGGCTTTTATGATCCGTATAGATCTCCACTTTATCCCCATACAGGTAGTGTCTCCAAATCTTCAACGCAAAAACGACTGATGCCAACTCCAAATCATGAGTAGGATAATTCCTCTCATATTCTTTGAGTTGTCATGAGGCATAGGCTATGACTTTCCCATGTTGCATGAGAACACATCCTAACCCTTTACCTGAAGCATCGCTGTAGATAACAAATCCATCCGAACCAGATGGTATTGTCAGAACAGGTGCCGAAATGAGTCTCCTCTTGAGTTCTTGAAAACTCTTCTCACAATCCTCGCTCCAACCGAATTTTGTATTCTTCCGAGTTAGCTGAGTTAACGGAGTAGCGATTCTAGAAAATCCTTCCACGAATCTCCGATAATACCCAGCTAAGCCCAGAAAGCTACGTACTTCGGTCACCGACTTCGGTTGCTCCCAAATTTGTACGGCTTCAATCTTCGTTGGGTCGACAGATACTCCATGTTTTGACACCACGTGCCCAAGGAATGCTACTTCCTCAAGCCAGAACTCGCATTTCTTCAATTTGGCATATAGCTTGTTTTCACGAAGCCTTTGCAATACCAGCTTCAAATGGCGCTCATGATCTTCACGGCTTTTGGAATAGATGAGGATGTCATCAATAAAGACAACAATGAACTGATCTAAATATTCTTTGAATACACAGTTCATCATATCCATGAAAGCAGCAGGAGCATTAGTCAATCCAAAAGACATGACTAAGAATTCATAATGCCCGTACCGAGTTCTAAAGACAGTCTTTGGAATATCCTCAGTTTTAATCTTCAGCTGATGATATCCAGAACGAAGATCGATCTTTGAAAAGAATTGTGCTCCTTGTAACTGGTCAAACAGGTCATCAATGCGAGGTAGCGGATGCCTATTCTTGATGGTGACATGGTTCAATTCCCTATAGTCGATACAAAGTCGCATACTCCCGTCTTTCTTCTATACGAATAAAATAGGAGCACCCCAAGGAGATGTACTAGGACGAATAAAACGGATGTCTAATAACTCCTGTAATTGGACTTTTAACTCCTGAAGTTCAATAGGAGCAATTCGATATGGGGTTTTAGAAATGGGCTTTGTACCGGGTTCAAGGTCAATAAAGAATTTAACTTCACGTTCTGGGGGTAGACCAGGAAGTTCTTCAGGAAATACATCGGAAAATTCTCTAACAATAGAAATATTATTCAAATCTGACTTGTCTTTGTTCAAATCCATAACATGGGCTAAGAAAGCTTGACATCCATTTTTTAATAAACGAATAGCTTTGTGGATTGATATGACAGTGACTGATTTTAGTGGTTTAGTAGTTTGAATTCGTATGACAGGTTGGTTAGGAATATGAAAACTAACAACCTTACGAAAACAATCAATTTTAGCATGATGAGTGGTTAACCAATCAATTCCTAAAATCACATCAAAACCAAGTATCTTTAAAGAGATAAGATCAACAGGTAATGTGATAGTGCCAACTTGGATCATGCAAGATTTATAAACTGTAGATGTAACGAAGGTTTCACCCAATGGAGTTTCAACAGATAAGTCAAAGTCCAATTTCTCCGGAGTCAAGTTTAAACGTTGAGCACAAGCAGGAGAGATAAAAGAATGGGTAGAACCGGCATCTAATAAGGTATAAACTTCGCAAGAGTTTATGATTAGCTTACCCGTGATCACCTCGTTTGGTTTCCTCGCGTTTTGGGCAGTCACGACAAATGCCCTTCCAGGTACCACCAATTTTGACTTGTCCGGAACAGCCTTCGGAGTCACTATCCCCGTTGAACTTGGTTTCGCAACAAGACAATCTTTAGCTATATGACCTTCCTTTCCACAGTTATAACATACCTTGAACTGTTGTGGGCAGTTTGGGCTGATGTGTCCCTCCTTCCCACATTTGTAACAAACGACCGGTGCTCGTTCTCCTCCCCTAAAAACAGTTGATGTTTGTGCTGATATCTTCACGTTATCATTGTTGTACTTTCTCTTCTTAAAATTTCCTCCCGACTCGCTCCTTCTATTATCACGGCCACGATTACCACCAGAGTGGTTACCGCTTTTATCCGAATGTTTTCCTCCCTGCTGGTTTTCATTGCTTCGATGACTGCCGCCACCGGTATGACCCTGGTTGTGGTCCCTCGGTTGAACATACTCATTATCTCGCTCTAATAATTGAGCCCTGTTTACAACATCTGAATATAAAGAAAATTTATGAGAGATAAGATATTGCCGAATCTCGGGTTTTAGACCTCTTAGAAACATCCTTGTCATTCGTTCCTCATTTTCGACCAAATGAGGTGCAAACCTGGATAACTCTGCAAACTTCGCCTTGTACTGGGACACTGTCATGTTGTTTTGTTCCAGTCTGATAAACTCCACCTCCTTCATATGACGAATACTTTTAGGAAAGTACTTGTCATTGAACAGTTTCTGAAATATTTCCCAGGACATGTTGAGTGCGTCAGGTTGGGTACGCTTCACAGACTCCCACCAGTAGTCTGCCTCACCACGGAACATAAAGGTAGCGAATAGAACCTTTTGTTCCTCCGTGCATCCCAAGACATCGAATATCTTGGTAATTTTCTTGACCCATGTTTCCACCATGATCGGATCCGGCTTTCCCTTAAATTCTGGTGGTCCCAACTCTTTGAACTGCTTGGCTGTGACAAGCCGCGCGTTGTTATCATTTCCACCCGTATTCTGCACACGAGTCTCCCTCGTCTGATTTTGCATGAACTGCAAAAAGATCCTAAACATTCCATCATTCATCGTTTGCTCGGTAACGTTGTTTACAGGAGGAATATTGCCTTCCTGTTGCACGTTCCCCTGGGTAGTGATCAAAGGTGTCTCCACGGTCTGATTTACTCCATTATTAAAGTTCTCAGCTGCCATTCTTAAATACTACCATAAAACAAGGGTTAATAGTCATGTCATATATTATCCCTATACTCTGACCGACCAAATAAACACCAAATAAACTTAGTCAGGTCATACTAGCGAAGGAATTCCCCGTCTCTCCCCTCCTAGTTCTTGTCTCACATCTCAGCCAGGGATCATATCCCTAAGCTTTGATACCAACTGTGACGCCCCCAAAATAGGTATACAACACTCATTCTAAGTCGCCAAATACATGGTACAAAAAGCAAACTAGAACTTCAATAATACAATTGTCATGCAAAATACGACAACACATACTGTGAGTTTAAATACAAATATTGTCTTCTAGACAATATCCACACTCAAATAAGTCCTCATTACAATTATTCAAACACTATTTTACAGAAATAGTGAGGACTGCTAAAACATCTTTCTAGAACCATCACTCCATATCCCGACTAGATCCTGCTATGTTCTCACCTCCTGAGAAGAAAAATGGAACAAAAAGGAAAAGGGTGAGCTCAACTAGCCCAGTAAAGAATATTATGACTAAAATAATATACAACAAATTATCATTAGTATTCAACAGGGAAAAATCTGATAGAATATAATCGACAACAAGTTTTAGATCAACAACTGCAGCGGAAACAGCAAACCATTAGAAGAGTCAAGTAGAGAATGAGTTTTACTATCTTCTAAGATTTAAAATTTCATCATCAATATTTTATTCCTGTAACAACATTCAATAATCATCTTTAATCAAATATTCATCTTTGCACTGCAGGCCAAAGATATTCATTTGTATCACCAGTCGGTCATGTTCATCTCAACACCTGTTCATCTTTGCACTACGGGCCAAAGATATTCATCAGTTAATCATTCATCTTTGCACTACAGGCCAAAGATATTCAGTAATATCATCATTTAGGACTGAGGATGATGAAAAATATTTTAAAGGAAACGAATCCAGTGAGACAGAAGGACAAATATTAGGGATCCGTATTACAGTTTATCTAAGTGCAATAATATTCCATAACCACCAATTTTGAAGTGAAATTCAACAATAAAAATCAAAATATGGATACAATCAAGGATAGTAACCATAATAGACATCTTGGACAAAAAAAAATTCATGTTTCGATGAATAGTGTCGTATTCGTGAATAGTGCCGTATACGTGAATAGTATCGTATACGTGAATAGTAATCCCGACACAAAAAGTTCTAAATTTGATAAAAAGTTTATATCAATATTTCAGCATAATGATATTGAAGAAATAATATCATTTAAGAAGAAAATAATATCCCTTACGTCAAAATATCAGTGCTTCCTGTCGGAATACAGGTATAAGGCTGAAAGAAACTTGCTCTGATGAATAGAAACTCTCAAAGTATCTAAATACTCACAAAATACACTCAATAATCTAGAGAGAGAAAGAGAGAAAACTTGTTTCTGGTGTGATTTTCAATTCTAACTTAGCCCTCTATTTATAGGAAAATGTTAGCACGCCGAAGCAGACTTAACCTGCAACCTGATGGCTTTACCTGCTACTATTCAAGCCTACCACATTTGAATAAAAATCTCAACACATTTCTTCACCAATCAAGAGTGGGGCCCACCAATTCTAGAATTTTCCACCAAAATGATAAACTCCGAAAATTCAACAATTTCTGAACCAGTCATCTCGTAAAATTCATAATAAATCATACGTTCATTTTTAGCGGTTCAAAATTTGTGGACATATACTCAACTTATATATGTAAAACATATCCAAAAAATACCACGATCCAACGGTCGGATTAAAAATTATAACCCCCGTAAAATATCTCAAAAATCCTAATTTTTAATACCTCCATTCCGACAAAAATACTGATAAAAACCTCAACATTAACTCCTTCATTTTTAACCACAAAAATATATCCCTCATTTATATCCACATAAAATAAATATTTTCTTATCATATGAATCAATAATTAATTATTCACAAATAATATTACAGAATCACATTTATGACAACCAGACAGTTCTTAGAAAAGAGGGGGCTTTCTAATAAGAATTTCTCCTTACTGGCGCGCAATTAGATGACCAAACCTCTCCTTAGACAGAACTTTCTAGACATTGCCAATAATGTTATCTAATAATATTATTCAAATAATATTAATTATTGATCTGATAATGGGAAATACTGTGCAGTGACAATTATTGAAACAACAATAATATAAAATATCAATGCAGCAATTATTGAATCAATAAAATAAAATATTGAACAGTAACTACTGTAACAATTATTGAGTAGTGCCTTCCTTCGTAAGAATCAATAATTGGTGCAATACCGTGTGCTACTGTATTTTAACCACCAGGTATTCCAACAGTATTAACGGTAACAACTACGCCGTTAATTATAAACAACTTATACTTGTCGTTTTCTTCATCCAATCGCTTTTCGTTATGGGGCCCACACAAGGCTGCGCCGTCGTACGAATATTCCCCGACAGCAAGAATATTCCACGACCAAACGAATATTCACCGACCAAAAATGAATATTTTATAACCCCTTGCTTATTTAAAATATTTGCGCATTTTACTCATAACTAACCACATTAATCAAATCAACCCTTTCTATTTCAAAATAATAAATAGTGGAAATTTAATTTCATTTATTAATAAGTTGGGGTCTTACAATCAATACTAGTTTAATATGGAAAACAAATAATCATAAGTAAACTAACTGTATATTAAACTCATGCTTATAAACAACTAAAAAGCATAAGTATTGAGTAAAGCAATAAACCTTGCTTGAACAATATTAAGCTAAGGCTAAGATCTTGAGATAAAAGAGTTAAGTTAAGAACATGTACTGAGGAATCACAAGCTTAATAATGAAACTTGCTCAAATAACAATAATATTTCGATTTGTGATAAATAAATGAAATAGAACAATTTAGTTAGAGATTTGAGTTCAAAAATAGGCATTTATCACAAAAGAATAGAACCTTAAAAAAACTTTCTTAACTATAAACAAGTTAGAATAACTCAACAATGATTAGAAGTCAAACTTGCTTGAATAACGCTAGAATTAGAGCTTGCTCGAATAAAGATTAAGAATAAAAGAATTTGCTTAATCAAAGTTTTAAAGTAAGTAACTTGCTCAAAGTAAAGAAGTAAGGTTTAGAAACTTGCCTCGAGCGTAAGCTATAATATTAAAACTCACGTTCACCTACACAATTTAGTGGAATCACAATATCTATTAGACATGTTAACTTCCACTTACCAAATAACACCCATTTCTAGCTAAACTCGTTAATTTAGTACAAATCTTATGCTACTATATAAATATCAGAAATTCCAAGTGTTAACTTTCACAACACTTATTTATTAATCCTCGTGTACACTAATTTCTAACATATCACATTCATAACTTATACATCCTTTTACAAATTTGAAATTATCAATGACATGACACGGTTCTGTTTTTAACCTTCACGATACATGTTTGACACATTAATATAACCTTAGACCAAGTGGTAAGGGTACTCAAGATCTGCAGCAGCAGCAGCAGAAGTCACTGTCTCAGGACAGGGTATGGCGCAGCTGCGCTATACACAAGCCTGGGACCGGCGCAGCTGCGCCAGCGCTGTAAGACCCCAAATTTTATGAAATAAAAGTATTCAATTTTTCTATTTAGTAAATGGTTAAATTGATAAAAAGTTAAAGTTAAGGGTGATATATGAATATTTTTCAAAATATGCAAGTGGTTATAAAATATTCATTTTGTCGGGGAATATTCGTTTGGTCGTGGAATATTCTTTCTGTCGGGGAATATTCGTACGACGGCGCAGCTATTTGTGGGACCCATAACGGAAAGCGATTGGATGAAGATAACGACAAAAATTGAGTTTTTATAATTAACGGCGTAGTTGTTACCGTTAACACTGTTGGAATACCCGGTGGTTAAAATACAGTAATACGCGTTGTTACACAGTAGCACACGGATTTTACAATATTTTTGAATTATTAATTCTTACGGAGGAAGGCACTACTCAATAATTGTTACAGTAGTTACTGTTCAATATTTTATTTTATTGATTCAATAATTGCTACGTCGATATTTTATATTATTATGAAATAAAAGTATTCAATTTTTCTATTTAGTAAATGGTTAAATTGATAAAAAGTTAAAGTTAAGGGTGATATATGAATATTTTTCAAAATAAGCAAGTGGTTATAAAATATTCATTTTGTCGGGGAATATTCGTTTGGTCGTGAAATATTCTTTCTGTCGGGGAATATTCGTACGACGGCGCAGCTATTTGTGGGACCCATAACGGAAAGCGATTGGATGAAGATAACGACAAAAATTGAGTTTTTATAATTAACGGCGTAGTTGTTACCGTTAACACTGTTGGAATACCCGGTGGTTAAAATACAGTAATACGCGTTGTTACACAGTAGCACACGGATTTCACAATATTTTTGAATTATTAATTGTTACGGAGGAAGGCACTACTCAATAATTGTTACAGTAGTTACTGTTCAATATTTTATTTTATTGATTCAATAATTGCTACGTTGATATTTTATATTATTGTTGTTTCAATAATTGTTGCTGCACAGTATTTCTCATTATCAGATCAATAATTCATATTATTTAAATAATATTATTAGATAGCATTATTGGTCGTAGTGCAAAGATGAAGTTATCAGTATGATTATGAACAGGAAATGTGATTTGGTGTAACCATGATCTTTGATGTTTCAGGTAAAGATAGGTGATGAAAATTATCTTCGTCCTAGATGAGAAGAGGAATTTAGAACTACAGTTATGATTATGAGTTATTCATATGATTGTGGACCAAAATTATTGATTGATGTTACAGGGATAAAACATTGTTGGTGGATTATTAACATGGAGAAGATAATAGACTTTATAGTCTATTTGACTCTTCTAATGGATTGCTCGTTCCGCTGCAACTATGGTTGAAATTTTTATCATTTACCATATGTTCTAAATCTCTGATTTATTATTGATGAAGGCTATTGATAATTTAATTATCTTTAGTCATGATATTCTTTACTGAGCTAGTTGTGCTCACCCTTTTGCTTCACAATTCCTTTCAGGTAATAAGAGTGTAGCTGGGTCGAGCGAGGGTAACGGAAAAATAGAACGGTGGTCTCTAGCTGTGGATGTTCTCCCGAAGCAGTATAGAAAAGTTCATTTAGTAGTTTTATTTGGTGAATCCAATAGGGTAAGGTGTACCCAACGTTGGAAGGGTGGTTTGCCACTATCATACAAGATGTCTAACGACATACAACCTCGTGTCATCATAAGACAGGGATGTGTTCATCCACTTGCTGAGTATATATACGAGCACTACCTATATAATCTTGGTGTTTGTTTGAAGTATAATTCTCAATTAGAGACAGTAGAGATAATGATATGTCAAGAGAAGACTCACCATTGGGAAGAATATGATAGTAATCTTCTCATTTTTCTTTAGGGTCTATTGGGTCAACCAAGGATAATTCTGTGGTCATATGATATCTATCATAACCTAGACGCATGGCCTCCCATGTACGAAGATTTTCTTGAGCACTTCCCAAAGATTCTAGTTTCTAAAACAGTTTTTGACTGTACCTTTATGTAAGGTACCTTTGTGAGGTGCTGATACATGATGGTGTCAAATGTCACATTTGGTATATATTTGTATCCAAACTCACAGCATATGTGTCGTTGTATTTTGCACGACAATTGTTGTAATAAAGTTGTAGTTATTTTCTGTACCATGTATTTGACGACTCAGAATGGGTTGGGTGGAATGGACCTATTTTGGGGTCGTCACAGGTGGTATCAGAGCTTAGGGATATGGTCTCTGGCGGAGATCGGGGAATAGTACTAGGAGGAGAAAGACGAGTAAATCCTTCGCTAGTGTGTCCTACCTAAGCTTAATTGTTGGTCGGTCATAATATACGGATATTATGTGATATGTTAATTTGTTCAATTAACCCTTGTTTTGAAGCTGTATTCTAGAATGATATCTGAAATACAGGAGATGAGAAATGGAGAAATCATGATGACAGGGAAGATGGAATCTGAAATGAAAGCAAGGTATTCTCGACTCTTTGAATTACCAGGTACGTAAATTTCGAGGACGAAATTTCATAAGGAGAAGAGATTGTAAGACCCCAAATTTTATGAAATAAAAGTATTCAATTTTTCTATTTAGTAAATGGTTAAATTGATAAAAAGTTAAAGTTAAGGGTGATATATGAATATTTTTCAAAATAAGCAAGTGGTTATAAAATATTCATTTTGTCGGGGAATATTCGTTTGGTCGTGGAATATTCTTTCTGTCAGGGAATATTCGTACGACGGCGCAGCTATTTGTGGGACCTATAACGGAAAGCGATTGGATGAAGATAACGACAAAAATTGAGTTTTTATAATTAACGGCGTAGTTGTTACCGTTAACACTGTTGGAATACCCGGTGGTTAAAATACAGTAATACGCGTTGTTACACAGCAGCACACGGATTTCATAGGTTTTTTGAATTATTGATTCTTACGGAGGAAGGCACTACTCAATAATTGTTACAGTAGTTACTGTTCAATATTTTATTTTATTGATTCAATAATTGCTACGTTGATATTTTATATTATTGTTATTTCAATAATTGTTGTTGCACAGTATTTCTCATTATCAGATCAATAATTTATATTATTTAAATAATATTATTAGATAGCATTATTGGTAATGTCTAGAAAGTTCTGTCTAAGGAGAGGTATGGTCATCTAATTACGCGCTAATAAGGAGAAATCCTTGTTGGAAAGCCCCCTCTTTCCTGGGAACGGCCTGGTTGTCATAAATGTGATTCTGTAATATTATTTGTGAATAATTAATTATTGATTCATATGATAAGGAAATATTTATTTTATGTGGATATAAATGAGGGATATATTTTTGTGGTTAAAAATGAAGGAGTTAATGTTGAAGTGTTTTATCTGTATTTTTGTCGGAACGGAGGTATTGAAAATCAAATTAGGGTTTTTAAGATATTTTGCGAGGGTTATAATTTTTAATCCGACCGTTGGATCGTTGTAATTTTTGGATATGTTATACATATATAAGTTGAGTATATGTTCACAAATTTTGAACCGTTAAAAATGAACGAATGATTTGTTATGAATTTTACGAGATGACTGGTTCAGAAATTGTTGAATTTTCGGAGTTAATCATTTTGGTAGAAAATTCTAGAATTGGTGGGCCCCACTCTTGGTTGGTGAAGAAATGTGCTGAGATTTTTATTCAAATGTGGTGGGTAGGAATAGTAGCAGGTAAAACCATCAGGTTACAGGTTAAGTCTGATTCGGCGTGCTAACATTTTCCTATAAATAGAGGGCTAAGTTAGAATTGAAAATCACACCAGAATTCATAAGTTTTCTCTCTTTCTCTCTCTAGATTATTAAGTATATTTTGTGAGTATTTAGATACTCTGTGAGTTTCTATTTATCAGTGCAAGTTTCCTTCAGCCTTATACCGATCAGAAGTACTGCTCTTTTGAGGTAAGGGATAGTAAGGGATTTTAAGGGTTGTTATGTTTTTCAGTTTCGTAATTTTTCTGACCTTCAAAAATTCTGAAAAATTTGAAATGATATTTTGATGAGTTTTCTTGATTGTGTCCAAAAATGGTGATTTTTGGATGTATAGATTAAGAGTTATGAATTTTATAAGAAAAGACTATTTTAAAAGTAACCGCTTATAACTCCTTGTGGTTAACTCCAAAATTGATGAAATTTTTATTGGGAGTACATGTATATGATAGGAGTATACTCTGTGAATTTCAGAATTTTTAGATAAAAGTACAATTTTTGATAAATCTCTAAATATTCGGTAGTTTTGGCCATATGAAAAATAGTAAATGACTTTTAAAAATTTTGAGAAAAATATATGTTCACTATGGGACTATATTATACTAAATCCCAGAAAAGAAATATTTTCAGAACTGATTTGGTATTTTTTATGAAAATGGTCTAGTTATGAGTAAATGAATTAAATATATTTTGTGAAGTAAAAAAATTAGAAAATAGGATTTTATAACTTGAGAATCCTATATGAGGTATATGCAGATTTTTTATGAGGGTTTTGGTTATTGGTGATGAAATCTTATGAGTTTGGCATTTTAGAATGATTAAATGCATTATTTAGTAAAGTGTAAACAATTAAAATAAATTGTTTATAAGCTTAAGAAATATTATTCTTTCAATATCATTATACCGAAATATTGGTATGTATTTTATTGTAGAATTTCTACCTTTTTGTGTCGGGGTTACTATTCACGAGTTGCTATTCACGAGTTACTATTCACGATAAAATTAGTTTCTTTTTCTAACCAAATTATAGTTGATTTATGAATATTACTCTTGAGATTAAATCTATATGTTGATCATATTGTTTTTATTATCATATATAACATTTTTATAACCCTGATGTTGAAATTCTCTTTCACTTGAGTGTAAAGATGGGTAGATTATTGGTATGATCATGACTTTGGGTTCTCTTTGGCCAGTAGTGCAAAGTTGAATTATTGACTAGTATGATCATGACCATTGAATTTATAATTGAATATCTTCAGCTTAAGTGCAAAGGTGAAATGATCAACATGGTTATAATTATTGTTTATATAAATGATTATACATTTCTTTGAGATATTAATATATTTGGCCTATAGTGCAAATATGAACTGTTGATGAATATATTTGGCCGTAGTGCAAATATGAACTGTTGAGGAATATCTTTGGCCTGTAGTGTAAAGATGAAATATTGATGAATATATTTGGCCTGTAGTGCAAAGATGAATTGTTGATGAATATCTTTGGTCCGTAGTGCAAAGATGACATGTTGTTGAATATCTTTGGCCAGTAGTGCAAAGATGAACAGATGTTGAGATAAACATGACCAACTGGTGATACAAATGAATATCTTTGGCCGTAGTGCAAAGATGAAGTTATTAGTATGATTATGAACAGGAAATGTGATTTGGTGTAACCATGATCTTTGATGTTTCAGGTAAAGATAGGTGGTGAAAATTATCTTTGTCCTGGATGAGAAGAGGAATTTAGAACTACAGTTATGATTATGAGTTATTCATATGATTGTGGACCAGAATTGTTGATTGATGTTATAGGGATAAAACATTGTTGGTGGATTATTAACATGGAGAAGATAATAGACTTTATAGTCTATTTGACTCTTCTAATGGATTGCTCGTTCCGCTGTAACTATGGTTGAAATTTTTATCATTTACCATATGTTCTAAATCTCTGATTTATTATTGATGAAGGCTATTGATAATTTAATTATCTTTAGTCATGATATTCTTTACTGAGCTAGTTGTGCTCACCCTTTTGCTTCACAATTCCTTTCAGGTAATAAGAGTGTAGCTGGGTCGAGCGAGGGTAACGGGAAAATAGAACGGTGGTCTCTAGCTGTGGATGTTCTCCCGAAGCAGTATAGAAAAGTTCATTTAGTAGTTTTATTTGGTGAATCCAATAGGGTAAGGTGTACCCAACGTTGGAAGGGTGGTTTGCCACTATCATACAAGATATCTAACGACATACAACCTCGTGTCATCATAAGACAAGGATGTGTTCATCCACTTGCTGAGTATATATACGAGCACTACCTATATAATCTTGGTGTTTGTTTGAAGTATAATTCTCAATTAGAAACAGTAGAGATAATGATAAGTCAAGAGAAGACTCACCATTGGGAAGAATATGATTGTAATCTTCTCGTTTTTCTTTGGGGTCTATTGGGTCAACCAAGGATAATTCTGTGGCCATATGATATCTATCATAACCTAGACGCATGGCCTCCCATGTACGAAGGTTTCCTTGAGCACTTCCCAAATATTCTAGTTTCTAAAACAGTTTTTGACTGTACCTTTATGTAAGGTACCTTTGTGAGGTGCTGATACATGATGGTGTCAAATGTCATATTTGGTATATATTTGTATCCAAACTCACAGCATATGTGTTGTTGTATTTTGCACGACAATTGTTGTAATAAAGTTGTAGTTATTTTCTGTACCATGTATTTGACGACTCAGAATGGGTTGGGTGGAATGGACCTATTTTGGGGTCATCACAAGCGCAGCTGCCCCATTGCTGGCCTTGGCACCAGCACAGCTGCGCTGGTACACAGACAGAACCAGAAATGTGATGAACAGTAACCGTTTTTAGCCCAACTAACACGAATTTCACCCACAAAACAGTGAAATTAACATATACAATTAATATAAAACTATCATAAACACGTTTCCTCACATATTCATCGACATAGAATAATTTAACAACTTTAACTAATTTAAATCCTCAAATTCCATATTTTCATATAAAAACAACACTTTTGAGTTCCTTCACAAAATTCAAACTGTAAACACAGTTCTACACCAAATCACTTCGTTCAAACTACGTTCTCTTTGTTTCTTAATGGACTAGTATAGTAAAAACTCAATTTACAGTTTAACATACAAATTGACCACTAAAATTGGTACTTTTACAAGCCATATGAAAAATATAGACACTGTCATTACTTTTCTTACTTTTAAACGAAATTAGCATACGAATTCTTGTTTAAACACAAACTCTAATCATCACATCCACGTACAATCACAAGTAATCAGTTGTATAGCAAGAATTCAAAAAAAATTGCATTCACAGAGTTTGAAGCTTCATGCTGTAAAACTCATATATATATATATATATATATATATATATATATATATATATAATATATATATATATATATATATATATATAATATCAAGGTTAAAGAAAATACCTTCAAATTGCTTGATAACTCTTTGCTAAAACCACTGAAATTTCTTTGGAGATTCTTAGGTTTTCTCTCAATCTCTCCCTCTATCCTCTCTCAAGTTCTCTGTAGCTTTTCTTCTTAGGCCAAATAACAATTCACGTAAAACTAATACACACTTAAACTGATAAACCAAAATATGTCTAATTATTAGAATGTCAATTACAAATATAACGCTTAGGTTATAAATATATTATATTTATTATTTAATTTATTTTATTTGTTTTATTTATATTATCTAAAAATTCAAAAACTAAAAATCCAAAAGTCATAAGGCTTTGTTTGGCAAAAAGTCTTTAAAATAAAGACTTAATATTTTAAGCCTTGTTTGGGTAAATTAATTTTTTAAACTACTTTAATTTTATTTTAATAAACCATTTATTTTATAATCACATATTATTTATTTGGATTTTCATATCCAACATTAATCAAATAAATTAATTATGCATACTATATTTTAAATAAAAATTCCACTTTAATAAATATCATAAAATTATAATTTCGCTATAACTTTATTTAATAATTTAACATACCACTTTAAATTATTAAATTAAAACAACAATATAACATCTCATGTTATATTACAACTCTCTAAATTATAAATTCAATTAATTTAGAATATTATCTAATAAATTTAAATTCATAATTATTTACAACATCAATAAAATATTTATTTCATCAATTTCAACAATAAACACATCAAATACATATTTATATAATTCAATAAATATTTAATATTACAATTTAAAATTCCAGATTGTTACAAACACAATGGAAATATCAATTTCATTTTTAATCAATATGAATTATAACTCACAATATTTAATAACCAGATTATTCCCAGGAAAGAGTGGGCTTTTCGATAAGAATTTCTCCCTATTGGCGTGCAATTAGGTGACCAAACCTCTCCTCAACAGAACTTTCTAGACATCATCAATATTACAAATAATAATATGAATAACTTTATCGTCTCAATTATTGATTTAATAATATAAAAATATTGATACTGTGACAATAATATGAGAGATATTATACATTAATTACTGTAGCAATAATTAAGTATAACTGAGTGACTTCTCACGTAAGCATCAATAATCAATACCGTGTGCTACTATGCAACCACGCGCATTATTGTACTTTTACCGCGGGGTAGTTCAACAGTTTAACGATAAAACTTTCACCACTATTTTTATAAAAAGATATTTCTATCGTTTTCTAACTACGATAATACTTCCGTTGTGGGGAACACCAATGATTGTGCCGTCGTACGAATATTCCCTGCTAAAACGAATATTCCCCGACCAATCGAATATTTTATAACAACTTGCTTACTTTGCAAAATTTATAAATATTACCCACAACTATAATAATATAACAAATCCACACCATAATATTCAAAAATATATTTCGAAAAAAATTAATCTTTATTCATAAAAGTTGGGGTCTTACAACCTCCCATTCTTATGAAATTTCGTCCTCGAAATTGGGGTACGTACCTGATATGTTGAATAGGTGAGGATACCTTAATTTTATTTTGGATTCTAACTCCTAGGTCATTTCTTCCACATCGTGGTTTCTCCATAAAACTTTGACTCGAGGTATAACCTTGGAGCGTAGAATATGATCCTTCTTATCCAAGATTTTAACAGGTACCTCTTCATACGTTAAATCTTCTGCTATCTCGTCCGGTTCTAATTCAATAATGTGGTTCGGGTTTTTCACATATTTACGTAATATAGATATGTGAAAAACTTTATGAACACGAGACATACTTGGCGGTAAGGCGAGTCTATAGGCCACAGTTCCTACTCTATTGAGGATTAAAAATGGGCCAATGAATCGAGGATTGAGCTTTCCTCTTTTTTCAAATCTCATAACACCTTTTTATGGAGCAACACGTAACAACACATGATCTCTAATATTGAATTCCATGTCCTTTCGATGAAGATCAGCATAACTCTTTTGTCGATCTTGTGAGGTTTTTATATGTTGTCGGATCATCTGAATCTTTTCCGTAGTCATACGTACGAACTTCGGTCCCAACAACGTTGCTTCACTCACCTCCTCCCAGCATACTAGAGAACGACACTTGCGTCTATACAACGCCTCAAATGGAACCATGCCAATACTTGCTTGGTAACTATTATTATAAAAAAACTCCACCAATGGTAAGAACTTGTCCCAACTTCCTTTGAAGTCAAGGACACAGAGTCTTAATAAATCATCAAGAGTTTGAATAGTCCTCTCCGACTGCCCATCCATTTGAGGATGATATGACGAACTAAATCGTAAATCCGTACCCATAGCTTTTTTCAAACTAACCCAAAATCTTGAAGTGAATCTTGGGTCTCGATCAAAAACTATGGATACTGGCATACCATGCAATCTTACAATGTTGTTTATGTATATACAAGCAAGACGTTCAAGTGTATAAGTTTCTCGTATTGGTAAGAAATGAGCAGACTTGGTCAATCTATCAATAATGACCCAAATCACATATATGCCTTGAGAAACCTTGGGAAGACCAGTAACAAAATCTATGGTAATGTGCTCCCACTTCCATTCTGGAATTTCAAGTGGTTGCAATGGAACTTTTGGCACTTGATGCTCCGCCTTAACTCGTTGACAAATTAGACACCTTGAGATAAACCTTGCTATCTTTCTCTTCATATTGCTCCACCAAAATGTATGTCGAAGATCACGATACATTTTGGTACTCCCAGGATGGATTGCAAACGGTGTGTTGTGCACCTCCATCATGATTTTATACTTTAAGTCAGAATCGTTAGGAACACAAATTCTGGAGTTGACTCGAAATATTCCATCTTCATCGATTCTTGCTTCCGGAAGTGCACCTTCTTGTACTTTCTTCCTCATACGCAATAGCTCCAGGTTTGTAGCTTGAGCAGCTTTAACTTTATGGATTAAAGTCGATTCTAATCGTATATTTGATATCTTCACGTAGGTTCTTGGAGTCTTTAACTCTATCTCCATCTTTTGTACGTCGTACGAAATAGGTCTTTGTGTTAACAATGTCGCACTCGTAACCGCATATGATCTTCTACTCAACGCATCAGCTACCACATTCGCTTTTCT
Organism: Panax notoginseng; assembly: GCA_016801055.1. Classification (NCBI taxonomy): domain Eukaryota; kingdom Viridiplantae; phylum Streptophyta; class Magnoliopsida; order Apiales; family Araliaceae; genus Panax; species Panax notoginseng. Next base: position 178,826,552 of record CM029015.1, read on the forward strand.
AAGATGGTATTGAATGGTATAGTCATAATCTTCAACAACTCGAGCCAACGTCTTTGGCGCATGTTACATTCGTTTTAGGTGAAGAAATATTTGAGTCGATACAAAATTCTATTTCACGCTCTGGTGGTAGGCTAGGAAGTTCTTCGGGGAATACGTCAGGAAATTTATTAACATAGAAATATCATTTAAAACTGTAACTCTCATCCAAGACTTGGATAACACCTCACATTAATACCTATCAACTTGCCACCATTATTCACGGCATTCCCTATGGAAAGTTTGGCTTCGGTGCATTCCAAGACTTGGAAGTCACTAGAGAAAGGCTCGGGGCTATTTATTTATGGCTTAATATGACAATGATTGACTTTAGTGGTTTGGTTACTTGAATTTGCATAACAGGTTGGTTAGGAATATGAAAGCTAACAACCTTACGAAAATAATCGATTTTAGCATGATGAGTAGTTAACTAGTCGATTCCTAAAATCACATCAAATGCAAGTATTTTTAAAGAGATGAGATCGACAGGTAACGTGAGGGTGACAATTTGAATCAAATAAGACTTATAAACAGTGGATGTAATGAAGATTTCTCCCAACGGAGTTTCAACAGATAAGTTAAAGTATAATTTTTTTGGAGTCAAATTTAAACGTTGAGCGCAAGTAGGAGAAATAAAAGAATGGGTAGAACTGATATTAAATAAGGTATAGACTTTGCAAGAGTATATGATTAACTTACCCATGATAACGTCATTCGGGTTCCTCGACAAACACTCTCACTTAAACTACCGGCTTTAACTTATCTAGGACATCCTTTGGCGTCATCATCCCAACTAGACTTGACTTCACTACACGACAAAATCGAGCTAAATGACCTTCTCTTCCGCAATTAAAACACGCTCTGGGTTGTTGCATACAGTTTGGACGGATGTGTCCCTCATGTCCGCATTTGAAAAATATGACCGATGGTCATTCTTCTTCCTTGGAAACGGGTGCTGGTGCTGCTGTCTTTCCATCATTATTGAACCTTCTCTTCCTGAAATTTTCACTTCTATTATCTTGGTCATGATTACCACCGAAGTGGTTACGATTCTTTGCATGATAATTTCCTCCACGATGGTTATCATTGTTCCGATGGTCGTTGCCACCGGTATGATTATTATCGTGTTATTGGTCATTACCTTTTGGTTAAGCTAACTCATTATCGCACTCTAATAACTGAGCCCTATTCATAACATCTGAATACAAATAAAGTTTGTGAGAAATGAGGTATTGACGTATTTCGGGTTTCAAACCTCTTAGAAACATTCGCGTCATTCGCTCCTCATTATCTACTAAATGGGAGGCAAACCGGATAACTCTGCGAATTTAGCTTCGTACTACGATACGGTCATATTGTTTTTCTACAGCTTGATAAATTCTACCTCCTTCATGTGACGAATACTTTCGAGAAAGTACTTGTCGTTGAACAGTTCTTGGAACTTCTCCCAAGACATTTTCAGTGCGGCAGGCTGAGTAAGTTTTACAGATTCCCACCAATAATTTGCTTCTTCACGCAACATAAAGGTGGCGAAGGTAACCTTTTACTATTCTGAGCATTCCAAGACATCAAATATCTTGGTGATCTGCTTTATCCACGTCTTCGCCTTAAGTGGTTCTGGCTTTCCCAAAAACTCCGGTGGTCCCAGCTCCTTGAACTGCCTAGTGGTGACCAGCAGTGAGTTACCAGTATTTCCACCTGCATTTTGAACAGGAGTCTCTCTCGTTTGGTTTTGCATAAATTCTAGAAAACTCCTAAACATACCGTCGTTCGTCATTTGGTCGGTGTTGTTGTTTACACGAGGATTATTGCCTTCCTTGTGACGCCCCCAAAATAGGTCAAATCCATCCAACCCATTCTGAGTCGCCAAATACATGGTACAGAAAATAACTACAACTTTATTATTACAATTGTCGTGCAAAATACGACAACACATATACTGTGAGTTTAAATACAAATATTGTCATCTAGACAGTATTCATACTCAATTAAGTACTCATTATACTTATTGATACACTATTTTACAAAATAGTGAGGACTACTAAAACAACTGTCTTGAACCATCATTCCACACCCCGACTAGTACTCGCTACATTCTCGCCTCCTGAGAAGAAAATGGAACAACAAGGAAAAGGGTGAGCTCAACTAGCCCAGTAAAGAATATTATGACTAAGATAATATACAACAAATTATCGTTAGTCTTCAACAGGGAAAAATTTAATAGAATACAATAGACAACAAGTTTTAAATCAATATTCGCAGCGGAAAATAATAATTCATAGAAGAGTTACGTAGAGAATGAAATCTACGATTATCTATGAATTCAAAAGCTCATCATCAACATTTTATCCATGTAACATCAATCAATAAATATCTTAAATCAAATAGTCATCTTTGCACTACAGGCCAAAGATATTCATCAGTTGGTCATGTTCACCTCAACACCTGTTCATCTTTGCACTACGGGCCAAAGATATTCATCAGAAATCATTCATCTTTGCTCTACAGGCCAAAGATATTCAATTATATCATCATTTAGGACTGAGGATGATGAAAAATATTTTAAAGGAAACGAATCCAGTGAAACAAAATAATAAATATTAAGGATTCGTATTTCAACTATTCCATGTCCAAAAATACCTCATAAATAATCATAGTGGAGTAAAATTCAAGAATGATCAAAACATGGATACAATCAAAGCTAGTATCCATAATAGATATTTTGGACAAAAAGAAGAAAATTTTATTTTTCGGTGAATACTAACTCGTGAATAGTAACTCGTGAATAGTAACTCATGAATAGTAACTCATGAATAGTAACCCCGACATGAAAAGTTCTAAATTTGATAAAAATATCAGATCAATACTTTGGCATAATGATATTGAAAAAAATAATATCATTTAAGAAGAAATAACATCCCTTACCTCAGCAAAAATAGTACTTCTAGTTGAAACACCGGATATAGGTTATGACTTGAACTTGCACCGTATAGCAACACTCAAAGTCTCAAATACTCACAAGAATACGCTCGATATAGAGAGAGAAATAGAGAAAAACTTGTGTTTCTGGTGTGATTTTCAATTCTAACCTAAGCACCCTATTTATAGGAAAATGCTTAGAACACCAAAGTAGAAAATTTAATATAATAATATATATATATATAATATATATATATATATATATATATAAATTTTCAAGCCCACCTTAGAAAATCTAAAATCAGCCACCTTGCACATGTTTATGATGTCCAAAAAAATACAAAAAACGTTTTTCTCAAAATAATTAACTAAAACTCCCAAAAATCAATTATTTCGGAACTTCGAAACTTCAATAATTCATAATAAATAGCCCTTTTGTCAGAAAATTCGAATCTCGCAAATTTTTATAGGAAATTCAATTCTCTACAACTTTACAGTAGAAAGTTTTTCCAAATTCCAAACAGAAATTGACCGAAATCCACAAACGGGCGATTTTACAGTCAATAATAAATTTTCGGTCAAGAATTATGTCCACCAACACACAAAATATGTGTTAATCATTTAATGCCACAAAAATACTCTTCCTCCTCATATACTCATATATTTCACATTCATTGTAAAAATACCATCATCAATATATTATTAAAATAATATATTTAAATGAATTATTTTATCAGAAAAAGATAAATTATTAATTTTCAACAATTGTCACATTAAAAATTTTTTCCATCTATATCCACATAAAATTAATATTTTCCTCATCATATAAATCAATAATTAATTATACACAAATAATATTACAGAATCACAGTACTAGCAACCAGACCGTTCCCAGGAAAGAGGGGGCTTTTCAATAAGGATCTCTCCTTACTGGCGCGTAATTAGATGACCAAACCTCTCCTTAGACAGAACTTTCTAGTCATTGCCAATAATGTTATCTAATAATATTATTCAGATAATATGAATTATTGTTCCGATAATAGAAAATACTGTGTAGTGACAATTATTAAAATAACAGTAATATAAAATATCAACGCAGCAATTATTGAATCGATAAAATACAATATTGAACAGTAATTACTGTAATAATTATTGAGTAGTGCCTTCTTACGTAAGAATCAATAATTGGTGCAATACCGTGTGCTACTGTGCAACAATGCGTATTACTGTGTTTTAACCACCGGGTATTTCAACAGTATTAACGGTAACAACTATGCCGTTATTTATAAACAACTTATTTTTGTCATTTTTTTTCATCCAATTGCTTTCCGTTATGGGGCCCACAAAAGACTGCGCCGTCGTACGAATATTCTCCGACAGTAAGAATATTTCACGACCAAGCGAATATTCCCCGACAACAATGAATATTATATAACCACTTGCTTATTTTGTAAAATTTGCACATTTCACCCATAACCAAAGTATTATATCAAATTAACCCCTTATTATTCACAATAATATTTAGAGAAAATTTGATTTTATTCATTAATAAGTTGGGGTCTTACAACCTCCCCTCCTTATGAAATTTCATCCTCGAAATTGACGTACGTACCTGATGTGTCGAAAAGGTGAGGATACCTCGCTTTCATTTCCGTTTCCAACCCTCAGGTCATTTCCTCAGTAGCATGGTTTCTCCACAAAACTTTAACTTGTGGTATGACCTTCGTGCGTAGGACATGCTCTTTCCTATCCAGGATCTTGACAGGTACCTCCTCGTACGTTAAGTCTTTGGCTATCTCGTCCGGTTCTAACTCAATAACGTGGTTCGGGTCTTTCACATATTTACGAAGCACAGATATATGAAAAATATTATGAACACGAGACATACTTGGAGGTAACGCGAGTCTATAGGCCATATTTCCTACTCGGTCAAGAATCTGAAATGGACCAATAAATCGTGGATTGAGCTTTCCTCTCTTTTCAAATCTTGTAACTCCTTTCCATGGAGCTACACGTAATAATACATGATCCCCAATGTCAAATTCCACGTCCTTTCGATGAAGATCCGCATAACTCTTTTGTCGATCATGTGCCGTTTGTATACGTTGTCGAATCGTTTGGATCTTCTCTGTAGTCATTCGTACCAACTTGGGTCCCAACAATGTTGCTTCTCCCACCTCATCCCAGCATACTGGAGAGCGATACTTTCGTCCATACAATGCTTCAAATGGAGCCACACCTATACTTGCCTGATAACTGTTATTGTAGGAGAATTTCACCAATGGTAGGTACTTATCCCAACTCCCTTTGAAATTTAGGACACAAAGTCTTAATAGATCTTCAAGAGTTTGAATAGTCCTCTCTGATTGTCCGTCCGTTTGAGGATGGTAAGCTGAACTAAATCGTAAATTCGTGCCAATAGCTTTTTGTAAGCTAACCCAAAATCTTGAAATGAATCTTGGGTCACGATCCGAAACTATGGATACTGGCATGCCATGCAACCTCACAATCTCATTCACGTACATACTAGCAAGACGTTCAAGGGAATAAGTCTCCCGTATCGGAAAGAAATGAGCGGACTTGGTTAATCTATCAACAATAACCCAAATCGCATCTATGCCTTGAGAAACCTTGGGAAGACCCGTAACAAAATCCATAGTAATGTGTTCCCACTTCCATTTCGGAATCTCAAGTGGTTGCAATGGACCCTTTGGTACTTGATGCTCCGCTTTTACACGTTGACAAGTTAAACACCTCGAGATAAACTTTGCAATCTCTCTCTTCATATTGTTCCACCAAAATGTATGTCGAAGATCACGATACATTTTAGTACTTCTAGGATAGATTGCAAATGGTGTATTGTGTGCCTCCATCATAATCTTGTACTTCAAATCAGAATCGTTAAGAACACAAAGTCTGGAGTGGACTCGAAGTATTCTTTCTTCATCGATTTTTGCTTCTGGAATAGCACCTTCTTGCACTTTCTTCTTCATACGCATCAGCTCCGGGTCTGTAGCTTGAGCAACTTTAACTTTATCGATTAAAGTTGGTTCTACGCGTATACTTGACATCATCGCACTCGTTCCTGCATATGATCTTCTACTCAACGCGTCAGCTACCACGTTTGCTTTTCTAGGATGGTATTGGATGGTATGATCGAAATCTTTCAACAGCTCGAGCCAAATTCGGTGTCGCATGTTGAATTCTTGGAAGCTCTTCTCGCATTCCTCGGTCCATTCGAAGTTTGTATCTTTTCGAGTCAGCTGAGTTAATGGAGTAGCGATTCGAGAAAATCCTTTTACGAATCTCCGATAATAACTAGAAAGCTACGTATTTCGATTACTGACTTAGGTTGCTCTCAACTGTGACTCATATCCCAATCTTGGATAGCACGTCATAATGACACCTATCAGTTTACTACTGCACGAATATGGCGTCCCCTACGGAGAGTCTGGATTCATTGCATTCCACAAAGGAAGTCACCAGATAAAGGTTCGGGTACAAACTTCTACAGTTAGGTTTTAAACTCCTGAAGTTCAATAGGAGCCATTCGATATGAGATTTTAGAAGTGAGTTTTGTACCAGATTCAAAGATGATACAAAATTCAATATCACGCATAGGCCAAAAAATTCTTCAGGAAATACGTCAGGGATTTACTAACAATAGAAATATCATTCAAATCTGACGTATTTTTGTTCAAGTCCATAACATAGCTAAGAAAGCTTGACATCCGTTTTTCAATAAACGAATGACTTTACAGCTTGATATGAAAGAGTTTGACTTCAATGGTTTGGTTGCTTGAATTTGAATAACAGGTTGCTTAGGAATATGAAAACTAACAACCTTACGAAAGCAATCAATTTTGGCATGATGAGTAGTTAACCTTAAAATCACATCAAAAGCAATATCTTTAAAGAAATAAGGTCAACAGGTAATGTGATAGTGCAAACCTGAATCAAGCAAGATTTCTAAACAGTGGATGAAATGAAAGTTTCTCCTAATGGAGTCTCCACAGATAGGTCAAAGTCTAATTTCTCCAGAGTCAAGTTTAAACGTTGAGTATAAGTATAAGAGATAAATGAATGGGTAGAACCGGTATCTAATAAGTTATAGACTTCACAAAAATTTATAATTAACTAACCCGTGCTAACTTCGTTCGGGTTCCTCGCATTCTGACCAGTCACGAAAAACGCTCTTCCAGGAACCGTAGACTTTGACTTTTCTGGGACAACTTTTTGAGTCACCACCCCCGTTGGACTTGGTTTCGCTACAGTGCAATCTCGAGCGATATGTCCTTCCTTTCCACAGTTATAGCACAGACAGGATGTTCCAACAGAATAATAATAAAAATGGAAACAGGTCCGGTGTAAAACACAGACAGGATGTTCCAACTGAAAATAAAGACGAAATAATAAAGACGGAACTAGGTCCGGCGTATAGCACAGACAGGATGTTCCAACGGAATAACAAAGACAGAATAATAGAAGAATGTCACCAAGTATAGGGTAGACCGCATATACAGGTTATTCCAACAGAATAATAAAGAAATGGAATAACAAAGTTCTCTTCATGAATAAAAAGAATAATACCCCTTACCGTTTTAAAGAAGAGCTGAAATAAGGAAGTAGTTAAGTAGCAGAATACTCTTCTTCTCTCTCTCTATAGTTTCTCTCTATAGTTTCTCTCTCTAGAGTTCAGTGAATTCGTAAGAAATAATGAAGGAATGAGCTGCTATTTATAGAAAAATAGAATGCATAGTAACTAATCCATGAACGGTCCAGATTGATTACTTTAATCTGACGGTCCATATTTAAAGAAAAATCTTTTAAATAAAATATAATATATTCTATTTATAGAATAACTTTAATAAAGTATTCTGTTTTATATAAAAAGATGTTTCTGTTTTATTACGTTAATAATACGAATAAAACAAAACGTCATTATCGCTAAATAATTCATATTATTAACTGACAATAATTGAATCAAACTGAGTGACTTCTCACATAAGCATTAATAATCAATACCGTGTGCTACTATGCAACCACACGTATTACTGTACTTTTACTACCGAGTAGTTCAACAGTAACAATGGTAAAACTTCCGCCGTTATTTTTAATAAAATATTTTTGTCGTTTTCTCAATCCGACAATAATTCCGTTGTGGGGTCCACCAATGATTGTGTCGTTGTACGAATATTCCCTGTTAAAACGAATATTTCCCGACCAATCGAATATTATATAACAACTTGCGTACTTTGCAAAATTTATAAATATTACCCACAACTATAACATTATATCAAATTAACTCCATAATATTCAAAAATGATATTTATAGAAAATTCATCTTTATTTATAAAAGTTGGGGTCTTACAACCTCCCCTTCTTATGAAATTTCGCCCTCGAAATTAGGGTACGTACCTGGTATGTCGAAGAGGTAAGGATACCTTGATTTCATTTCAGATTCTAACTCCCAAGTCATTTCCTCAACATCGTGGTTTCTCCACAAAACTTTGACTTGAGGTATAACCTTGGAGCGTAGAATATGTTCCTTCTTATCCAAGATTTGAACAGGAACTTCTTCATACGTCAAATCCTCCGCTATTTCGTCCGGTTCTAACTCAATAATGTGGTTCGGGTCTTCCACATATTTGCGTAACATGGATATGTGAAAAACGTTATGAACACGAGACATACTTGGCGGTAAAGCGAGTCTATAAGCCACAGTTCCTACTCGATCGAGGATTAAAAATGGACCGATGAATCGAGGATTGAGCTTTCCTCTCTTTCCAAATCTCGTAACTCCTTTCCATGGAGCAACACGTAAGAACACATGATCTCCTACATCAAATTCCACGTCCTTTCGATGAAGATCAGCATAACTCTTTTGTCGATCTTGTGAGGTTTTTATACGTTGTCGGATCGTTTGAATCTTTTCTGTAGTCATACGTACCAACTCCGGTCCCAACAACGTTGCTTCACCCACCTCATCCCAGCATACTGGAGAACGACATTTTCTTCCATACAATGCTTCGAATGGAGCCATGCCAATACTTGCTTGATAACTGTTGTTGTAGGAAAACTCCACCAATGGTAAGAACTTGTCCCAACTTCCCTTGAAGTCAAAGACACAGAGTCTTAATAGATCTTCAAGAGTTTGAATAGTCCTCTCTGATTGTCCGTCCGTCTGAGGATGATATGCTGAACTAAATCGTAAATCCGTGCCCATAGCTTTTTGTAAACTAACCCAAAATCGTGAAGTGAATCTTGGGTCTCGGTCAGAAACTATGGATACTGGCATACCATGCAGTCTTACAATCTCGTTTATGTACATACGAGCAAGACGTTCAAGTGTATAAGTTTCTCGTATCGGTAAGAAATGAGCAGACTTGGTCAATCTATCAACAATGACCCAAATCGCATCAATACCTTGAGAAACCCTAGGAAGACCGGTAACGAAATCCATGGTAATGTGCTCCCACTTCCATTCTGGAATTTCAAGTGGTTGCAATGGACCTTTTGGTACTTGATGCTCCGCTTTGACTCGTTGACAAGTTAGACACCTTGAGATAAACAACGCTATCTCTCTCTTCATATTGCTCCACCAAAATGTATGACGAAGATCATGATACATTTTGGTACTTCCAGGATGGATTGCAAACGGTGTGTTGTGCGCCTCCATCATGATTTCATACTTTAAATCAGGGTTGTTAGGAACACAAAGTCTGGAGTTGACTCGAAGTATTCCTTCTTCATCGATTCTTGCTTCCGGCATAGCACCTTCTTGCACTTTCTTCCTCATACGCATCAGCTCCAGGTCTGTAGCTTGAGCAGCTTTAACTTTATCGATTAAAGTCGGTTCTACTCGTATATTCGCCATCATCACATGGGTCCCTGGAGTCTTTAACTCTATCTCCATCCTTTGCAAATCACACAAAATGGGCCTTTGTGTTGACAATATCGCACTCGTACTTGCATATGATCTTCTACTCAATGCGTCAGCTACCACGTTCGCTTTTCCAGGATGGTATTGAATGGTATGATCATAATCTTTCAACAGTTCAAGCCAACGTCGTTGTCGCATGTTGAGTTCCTTTTGAGTGAAGAAATATTTGAGGCTTTTATGATCCGTAAAGATCTCCACCTTCTCCCCATACAAGTAATGCCTCCAAATTTTAAGTGCAAAGACAACAGCTGCCAACTCTAGATCATGAGTAGGATAATTCCTCTCATATTCCTTGAGTTGTCTTGATGCATAGGCTATGACTTTTCCATGTTGCATGAGAACGCATCCCAACCCTTTGCTCGAAGCATCACTGTAGATGACAAATCCCTCCGAGCCAGATGGTATTGTTAGAACAGGTGCTGAAATGAGTCTCCTCTTGAGTTCTTGAAAACTCTGCTCACATTCTTCGCTCCAACCGAACTTTGTATCTTTCCGAGTCAGCTGAGTTAATGGAGTAGCGATTCGAGAAAATCCTTCCACGAATCTCCGATAATAACCAGCTAAACCAAGAAAGCTACGTACTTCGGTCACTGATTTAGGTTGCTCCCAGCTTTGAATAGCTTCAATCTTTGCCGGGTCAACCGATATTCCACGACTTGATACTACGTGCCCAAGGAATGCTACCTCTTCCAGCCAGAACTCGCATTTCTTCAACTTGGCATAAAGTTTGTATTCACGAAGCTTTTGGAGTACCAGCCTCAAGTGTTGCTCATGATCTTCACGGCTTTTGGAATAAACAAGGATGTCATCGATAAAGACGACCACAAAGTGATCCAAATATTCCTTGAATACCCTGTTCATCATATCCATGAAGGCAGCAGGAGCATTAGTCAATCCAAAAGACATAACTAAGAATTCATAATGCCCATACCGAGTTCTGAAGGCAGTCTTTGGAATATCCTCAGTTCTAACCTTCAGCTGATGATATCCAGAACGAAGATCGATCTTTGAAAAGAATTGTGCTCCTTGCAACTGGTCAAACAGGTCATCAATACGTGGCAATGGGTACCTATTTTTGATGGTGACATGATTCAACTCCCGATAATCAATACAAAGTCGCATACTCCCATCTTTCTTCTTCACGAACAGAACAGGAGCACCCCAAGGAGAAGTACTAGGACGAATAAAACCAATGTCTAACAATTCCTGCAGTTGGGTCTTTAACTCCTGAAGTTCAATAGGAGCCATTCGATATGGGGCTTTGGAAATGGGTTTTGTACCGGGTTCAAGGTCGATACAAAATTCAATTTCACGCTCTGGGGGTAGGCCAGGAAGTTCTTCGGGAAATACGTCAGGAAATTTATTAACAACAGAAATATCATTCAAAGCTGACGTATTTTTGTTTAGATCTGTGACATGAGCTAAGAAAGCTTGACATCCGTTTTTCAATAAACGAATAGCTTTATGGCTTGAGATGACAGCGATTGATTTTAATGGTTTGGTTGCTTGAATTCGCATAATAGGTCGATTAGGAATATGAAAGCTAACAACCTTACGAAAACAATCAATTTTTGCATGATGAGTAGTTAACCAATCAATCCCTAGAATCACGTCAAATGCAAGTATTTTTAATGAAATAAGATCGACAGGTAATGTGTGGGTACCAACTTGAACCAAACAAGACTTATAAACCGTGGATGTAATGAAGGTTTCTCCCAATGGAGTTTCAACTGCTAAGTCAAAGTCTAATTTCTCCGGAATCAAATTTAATCGATGAGCGCAAGTAGGAGAAATAAAAGAATGGGTAGAACCGGTATCAAATAAAGTATAGACTTCGTTAGAGTTTATGATAAGCTTACCCGTGATGACCTCATTCGGGTTCCTTGCTCTCTGGGAGTTCACAACAAACGCTCTCCCTTGCACAACCGGTTTTGACTTTTCTGGGACGGCCTTTGGTGCCTCCATCCTAGCTGAATTTGTCTTCGGTAAACGACAAAATCGGGCTAAATGACCTTCTCTTCCACAATTATAACATGCTTTGGACGGCATCGCGCAGTTTGGACTGATGTGCCCCTCCCCTCCGCATTTGAAACATATGATAGGTGGTCGTTCTCCTTCCTTAACGACAGGTGCTGGTGCTGACGTCTTTCCATCATTGTTGAATCTCCTCTTCTTGAAATGCCCATTCTTATTGTTTTGGCCCTGATTACCACCGAAGTGGTTACCATTTCTGGCCTGTTGATTCCCTCCACGCTTGTTGTCACCGCTTCGATGACTGCTTTCACTGGTATTATCATTTTGCCGGCTGCTCTCTTTTGGTTGCGTTGTCTCGTTATCGCGCTCCACCAACTGAGCCCTATTTACAACATCTGAATACAAACACAGTTTATGAGAAACAAGATGTTGACGTATCTCCGGCTTCAAACCTCTTAAAAACATTCGCGTCATTCTTTCTTCATTATCCACCAGGTGGGACGCAAACCGGGATAACTCCACAAATTTTGCCTCGTACTGCGACACGGTCATATTATTCTGCTCCAATTTGATGAACTCCACCTCCTTCATGTGACGAATACTCTCGGGAAAGTATTTGTCGTTAAACAGCTCTTGGAACTTCTCCCAAGACATCTTCAGTGCGGCAGGTTGAGTACGCTTTATCGATTCCCACCAGTAATCTGCCTCTCCTCGCAACATAAAGGCGGCAAAGGGAACCTTTTGCTCCTCGGAGCAACCCAAGACATCAAATATCTTGGTGATCTGCTTTATCCATGTTTCAGCTACAAGTGGTTTGGGTTCTCCCTTAAACTCCGGTGGTCCCAGCTCCTTAAACTGTTTAGCGGTGACCGCCTGAGAGTTTCCAGTATTTCCACCTACGTTGTGGACAGGAGCCGCTTTCACCTGTTGTTGCATGAATTGCATAAAACCTCTGAACATTCCATCATTCATCATCTGGTCAGTGTTGTTGTTTGCATGAGGATTGTCACCTTCCTGATGAACATTATCCTGATTATTGATATGTGGTGAATCAACAATCGCCTGTGCTCCATTGCTATTCTCAACATTCTCAGATGCCATTTTCAGATACTGCCACAAAATAAAAGTTAATTGATATGTCATATATTATCCTTATATTATGACCGACCAATTAAATACCATGCAAATAAACTTAGGTAGGTCATACTAGCGAAGGAATTCCCCGTCTCTCCCCTCCTAGTTCTATTCTCACATCTTAGCCAGGGATCATATCCCTAAGCTCTGATACCAACTGTGACGCCCCCAAAATTAGGTATACATCACCCATCTTGGGTCGTCAGATACATAGTACAGAATACAAATACAACTTACTAATACAACTGTCGTGTACAATACGACAAAACATAAACTGTGAGTTTGAATACAAATATTATCTTCTAGAGAGTATTCATACTCAAAAGGAGTCCTCATTACATTTATTAACACACTATTACATAGAATAGTGAGGACTACTAACTAATACTATCATTCGAACCATCACTCCGTTCCCCGACTTGTCCCAGCTACGTTCTCATTTCCTGAAGAGAACAGTGAAAGAAAGGGTGAGCTCAACTAGCCCAGTAAGAAATATTATGACTAAGATAATGCAGAATAAATTATCATTAGCCTTCAACAATGTTAAACTGATAAAATATAATAGACATCAAGTTTAACTGCAGTGGAACAAGCAATCCATTAAAAGAGTCAAGTAGAAAATAAACTCTACTATCTTTTATGATTTAAAAGGTTTTTCAACACTGTTATCGCTGTGACTCAGCTTAATAAAATAATCCACATCATCGAATCACCCCTGCACTACGGCCAAGGATATTCGTGTATTCATTAATGGTCATGATCATGCCAACAACTGTCCATCAATGCACTACGGGCCAATGATGACTTTTACCACATCATTTGTAACATTACGGTCATGATTATACCGAATAATCCCTGGTCATAATCATACCAAGTCCATCTATGCACTACAGGCCACAGATGACTTTCAACATTTTATAAACATGAGGATGATGACAATGATATAAGAATTCAATAAAACAAGTTCAAGAATTAATTTATCCAAGAATTAACAACGTCCAAATTGTCAACATGATACTGCTTTGTGGAGTAAAATTCAAGAATACTTAGAAGATTATTTTCATGAAAAGATACTGGATGAACCGCAATTATCAAGGATATTCCACAAATTTCATGGAGTATAGAAGTCAAAACTTAACCAACTGAGTATAATAAAGAATGGAATAACAAAAGAAATCACCATGCATGCGATAGACCGCACAGACAGGTTATTCCAACAGAATAATAAATAATGGAACCAGGTCCGGCGTAAATGCACAGACAGGATATTCCGACAGAATAATAAATAATGGAACCAGGTCCGGTGTAAAACACACAGACAGGATATTCCAACAGAATAATAACAAGACGGAACCAGGTCCGGTGTAAAACACACAGACAGGATGTTCCAACAGAATAATAATAAAAACGGAACCAGGTCCGGTGTAAAACACAGACAGGATGTTCCAACTGAAAATAAAGACGGAATAATAAAGACAGAACCAGGTCCGGCGTATAGCACAGACTGGATGTTCCAACGGAATAACAAAGACAGAATAATAGAAGAATGTCACCAAGTATAGGGTATTCCGCATATACAGGTTATTCCAACAGAATAATAAAGAAATGGAATAACAGAAGTTCTCTTCTTGAATACAAAAGAATAATATCCCTTACCGTTTTAAAGAAGAGCTGAAATAAGGAAGTAGTTAAGTAGCAGAATACTCTTCTTCTCTCTCTAGAGTTCAGTGAATTCGTAAGAAATAATGAAGGAATGAGCTGCTATTTATAGAAAAATAAAATGCATAGTAACTAATCCATGAACGGTCCAGATTGATTACTTTAATCTGACGGTCCATATTTAAAGAAAAATCTTTTAAATAAAATATAATATATTCTATTTATAGAATAACTTTAATAAAGTATTCTGTTTTATATAAAAAGATGTTTCTGTTTTATTACGTTAATAATACGAATAAAACAAAACGTCATTATCGCTAAATAATTCATATTATTAACTGACAATAATTGAATCAAACTGAGTGACTTCTCACATAAGCATTAATAATCAATACCGTGTGCTACTATGCAACCACACGTATTACTGTACTTTTACTACCGAGTAGTTCAACAGTAACAATGGTAAAACTTCCGCCGTTATTTTTAATAAAATATTTTTGTCGTTTTCTCAATCCGACAATAATTCCGTTGTGGGGTCCACCAATGATTGTGTCGTTGTACGAATATTCCCTGTTAAAACAAATATTCCCCGACCAATCGAATATTATATAACAACTTGCGTACTTTGCAAAATTTATAAATATTACCCACAAATATAACATTATATCAAATTAACTCCATAATATTCAAAAATGATATTTATAGAAAATTCATCTTTATTTATAAAAGTTGGGGTCTTACAACGATACTAAATGAAGCGCAAATTTTAAGAATATTCTACTAATTTCAAAGAGTATAGAAGCAATACTTTAACAAAATGAGGGTATAATCATGAATACGAGACGAAATAATATTACTCACATACTACAGAGTATGGAAGAAAATATTATTCCTTATGAATACTGAACAAAAATAATATCCCTTACCTCAGAAAAAGACTGGATACTGGAATAGTAAGGTAGTAAACTTCTCTTCTTCTTTCTCTCTATAGCTTCTCTCTATATAGCTTCTCTCTCTATAATTACTCTTGTGAGTCTTAGTGAATTGGTGAGAATGAAAGAAGAATAAGCTTCTATTTATAGGAAAATATAGTTTCGATAATTGCATGTTTTGGGGCTCGAAATATTACAATATAATACCTTCATCTTTTCCTTCATTTTTAAAGTCTTGCAAGTATTATCAAACTTGCACCACCTCCCCTAATAGTACATCATGTGAATCAATAGTATATTCATGTGAATCAATAGTTCTATACATGTGAAAAAAATAGTTACAGTATAGTACCTTCATCTATACCTCAATTTTTAATTTAGTCATGCATGTATTATCAATCTTGCACCACCTCCCCTAATAGTACATGCATGTGAATCAATAGTACACACATGTGAACAAATAGTTATAAGCATGTGAATTAATAGTAATTAATTGCTCATTTATCAGATTAATTACCCGATTGGTCAATAAAATCTCCAGACATCAATTATTATAGAAATAGATGTCGATTTTCACTAACACTAATAATCCCAACACAATAGAAATATCAATTTCATTTTTAATCAATACGAACTTATTCATCATTAATATTATAACTCACAATATTAAACAACCAGACCGTTCACAGGAAAGAAGGGGCTTTCCGATAAGAATTTCTCCCTATTGGCGCGCAATTAGATAATCAAACCTCTCCTCGGCAGAACTTTATAGACATCGTCAATATTGCAAATAATAATATGAATAACTTTGTCGTCTCAATTATTGATTTAATAATATAAAAATATTGATATTGTGACAATAATTGAATCAATAATATGAGAGATATTATGCAGAAATTATTATAGTAATAATTGAGTATAACTGAGTGACTTCTAATGTAAGCATCAATAATCAATACCATGTGCTACTATGCAACCACGCGTATTACTGTACTTTTACCACCGGGTAGTTCAACAGTTTAACGGTAAAACTTTCGCCGTTAGTTTTATAAAAAGATATTTATGTCGTTTTCTAACTACGACAATACTTTCGTTGTGGGGTCCACCAATGATTGTGCCATCGTACGAATATTCCCTACTAAAACGAATATTCCCCGACCAATCGAATATTTTATAACAACTGCTTACTTTGCAAAATTTATAAATATTACCCAAAACTATAATAATATAACAAATCCACACCATAATATTCAAAAATATATTTCGAGAAAAATTAATCTTTATTCATAAAAGTTGGAGTCTTACAACTTTCATCACCTGTCTTCACCTGAACCACCAAAGATTATAGTTAAATTCATAATTCGTGTTTATAATAATGTAAATTAACAGTTTCTCCTTGCCACAAAGACTTAATAAAACTTTCACTCAATGTCATTGCTACAATGGTAAAAGACACTCAATAATCATATTGTCTTTACACTTTACACCAAAGACATTCAAATGTAACAACAATGGTCATGATCATTCCAATCAATTGTCTATCTTTGCACTACAAGCTAAAAATATTCAACTGTAATATCAATGATCATGATCATACCAATCAATTGTCCATCTTTGCACTATGGGCCAAAGATATTCATTTGTATTATCAGTGGTCATGATCATGTCAAACACCTGTCCATCTTTGTACTACAGGCCAAAGATATCAATTAATAGTTCTTCTTTGCACTACGGGCCAAAGATATCAATCAACAGTTCTTCTTTGCACTACGGACCAAAGAGAACTTTTATCACAAGTCTTTATCTGTAACATTAAAGGTCATGATTATACCAATACACAGTTCCTGGTCATAATCATACCTATCAACAATTCATCGTTGCACTACGGGCCAAAGATATCAATCAAGTGTTCTTCTTTGCACTATAGGCCAAAGAGAACTTTCATCACAAGTCTTTATCTATAACATTAAAGGTCATGATTATACCAATACACAATTCTTGATCATAATCATGCCAATCAATAGCCCTTCTTTACACTACGGGCCAAAGATGACTTTCACCACAATATAAGCATGAGGATGATGACAATGATATAAAGAATGAATCAAGTGAGATCAAGGATAAATATTAGAGATTTATAATTCAATTTATCTAGAGTTTAAGAATGTCCAAATGGTTAACATGATGATCAAAACGTGGATTCAAATTTAAGAATAAGATTTATATATCAAAGATAATTTGGACAGGAAAAAAACTAATTTTATCGTGAATAGTACCCCGACATGAATAGTATCCCAAATGAATAGTACCGAATAAATAGTACCCCCTCATGTAAAGTACCCCAAATAAATAGTACCCCGATATGAATAGCACTCAAACATGAATAGTACACCAACATGAAAAGATTAGAATTATAGAAGCAATGCTTATCATAGTAAGTTTACATTGAGGAATATGAAATGAAATAATATATGAAACTGTAAATGAATTTTCACCTATCATGCGATAATCTGCATAGACTTATCATTTTCACAATTTAATAAAGAATGAATACGAATTAAGTGTTATTCACCAAGCATGCGGTAATCCGCGTAGACAGGTTATTCCCACATATTAATAAGGAATAAAATGAAAACCCTTATGAGTATGAAGAAAATAACATCCTTTACGAATATGAAATAAATAATACCCCTTTTCTTAGTAGGAGATTGGATACTGCAATAGTGCAGTAGCAGAATACTCTTATTCTCTCTCTATAGTTTCTATCTTTATAGATTTAGTGAATTCATGAGAATGAAGGAAGAAATGAGCTTCTATTTATAGAAGAATTCTAGATTGGCCCTTGCAATGTGAAGAGGCAAGTGGTTTGACGCCTGGTAATGTGAAAAGGCAAGTGGTTTGACGCCTACAATGTGAAAATGCAAGTGGTTTGACGCCTGTAATGTGAAAAGGCAAGTGATTTGACGTCTGGTAAAGGCAAGTACTATTAGCAAAAGTGACTCTTAGATGATGACCTATGGGTCCCATAGAATAAACTAAAATTACAACAAACGTCCCATGACAAACCCCTCTATTTATATCAAAAATTGAATAAATATTTACCATAATTCACTTATCTTCAATCAACATATTTTTAATCTTTTAACAATTATTCATCATTAATATTATAACTCACAATATTGACAACAAGATCGTTCCCAAGAAAGAAGGGGCTTTCCGATAAGAATTTTTCCTTATTGGTGCGCAATTAAATAACTTAACTCCTTTCCTCGATAAAATTTTTTAGACATTGTCAATAATGCAAATAATAATATGAACAACTGTGTCATGTCAATTATTGATTTAAAATATTGTGTAGATGATATTGTGACAATAATTGAATCAATAATATAAGATACTATGCAACAACTACTGTGGTAATTATTGAATGAAAGTGAGTGACTTCTTACGTAAGCAACAATAATCTGAGATATTGTGCAATACCGTGTGCTACTTTGCAATACCGCGTATCACTGTGGAACAAGGCGTATTGCTGTACTTTATCATCATGTATTTTAACAGTTTAACGGTAAAAGTCTTACCGTTATTTTATAAAAAGGTTATTTTTGTCGCTTTATATATTCGACAGTTATTTCGTTGTAGGGTCCACCAATGATTGCGCCATCGTACGAATATTCCCCGATAAAAAGAATATTCCCCGACCAAACGAATTTTGCAAAGTAATATTAGAGGTCTTACATCAACACTAATAAAGTAATATCCTGATAGAGCAAGTATTTACTCAACACATCAATATTATTTTTAATAGTGTTGTATAATTTTCATAAGTTTTTGTTTATGTTAAGTTATGAGTATGTAAGATTATGAGTTGTTATAGTTGTATTCCTTAAGCTCGCAAGGTTGCTGACTTACATGATTTAC